>CM042016.1:28219607-28739607 GCA_023525715.1 Cichorium intybus | reverse complement strand
CGAAGTCCCAAAAAAAAGTGTTGTGCTTCGTATGGAGGGCGTACTTTAGGCGTATTCCATCAGCATCTGGCCTTCAACACAGGGGAGTTCATGTGTCCTCTGTAATGTGTGGTTATTGTCCGGAGGAAGAGGAGTGTTCGAGACATATTCTGTTCCAATGCCCTTTCGCAGGAGAAGTTTGGTACTGGATCTCTAAATGGTGCGAGATATCTCACAATCCTTTTGGTAGCATTGGCGACTTAATCAAGTTCATATAGAACTGTGGGGCTTGCGATGAAAAGAAGAAAACGTTACTAAACATCATGTATGGTACACTTTGGTGGCTTTGGAAGGCAAGGTGTGATCGGATTTTTAAAAATATTAGAGTACCCCCGTCAAAGGTGGCGGACAATGTCAAAGTGGTAGTTTATACTTGGACTAAACATAGGAGATTTAAATGCTTATATCTGTGGTCGGATTGGTGTGTCAATCCTTTTATTTGCATGTAAACGATGTAAAAGATTTTCACCCCTTTCTCTTGGTCTAGTTACTTGCTAGACGGGGTCTTTTTTTTTTGTTTAATATATATTAGCCGGTTCCAAAAAAAATATAATGTTTATGATTTAGTAAATTATTGAAACTTGTCTTGTAATAGATGACTTTTAGATCCATATTTATTGTCCTTGTGTATAGATTTCAAAGAGAATTTGGTCATTTGTATTTACAAGTTTCACACGAGGCATTTTTCTAAAGATTTTTTTCTTCTCTCGGAAACACTTGTTTCCTAAAATAATGTTTTTTTTAAGTGATTGAAAAACCTTCTCCTATCATTGTATAGAGGCTCGATTGTCCACGTCTTACTTCCCTTTATGAATGAGATTTGAATATTATCGTTGTATATTCTAATAGTTTGTTATGTTCTAGTATTGTACCATATCTTGTATCCAAGCAAGACGTATAACATTTTCTATCTTTAAATATTTGAGATTATCTCACAGTTTGTTGTGTTTTAATATTGTAATGTATCTTATAGAATATATTACTTCGTTTATTGATTTCCAAAAGTAGAATTCTTTTATATCATATGCTCACTAGTCACTATGCACTTTCCTTATTCCTATACCTTTTTATTTCCAACTAAATTTATGAGAAGTCATCTGGATAAAGTAAAAATTAATTTCAAGATTTCTTGTTGTCTTGTTTCTTTCGACAATATTAAAGAGTTGGAATATATTAAAGTAAATGGGCAGATAATATATGATTGAGTAATGACAAATCTCTATGTATCAAATCAAATTAATAAAAACATGAAAACAGCAAACTAGTATATGTCATTTCCCTTTCAAATTTACACATATTCTATACTATCCCATCATACCATATGCATTCAAAACTTCACTCTCCAAAACCAACTTCAACCCTAACACTAAATATTTCATTAATTTTTATATAAAACTTACACAAACCATTTTCAACTCCAAGTCTCTAATTACACACTAAAAATCTACATAAAAACATATTTTCAATGTTAAAAGTTCTAATACGATCAAAATAATACTATTTAAATGAAAAGGTTACTTTTGTGTTGCGAATAGTGGCTGGCTATGTAGAGACCATTTTTCTTTCTACAAAAATGGAGGCCACTTTTAGTGGTTTGGTTGGAGCTTTTGGGCCTACGTAGTAAACTATTAATTTAGAGACCATTTTTTATACATATTTTACAATTCATCTAAAACATAAATAATAAATTAATTATTATGTATGACAACAACAAACTGTTGAATGTAGCTCCCATGCTAAAATGAAGATTAAACGATCTAGTTTTTTTTTTTTTTTTTTTTTTTTGCTGGCTTTTAGAATCATTTGTTTATTATCCACACATGAATTAGTTCAACTTAATATTTTTTTCATTAAAACAATTGAATAGAAGTTAAAATTAAAATATTTGTAGATGTGTCATACTTACTCTTTTTTATAATTACTTTGAGCATCGAGTCGTGTTGAATTGCACGTGATCAAACCCTCATCGTAGCTAATTAGCTAAAACTACCTAAGTCGTTCATACATACAAAATACAATTATATTTTAAATTATACAACATATGACACGAATACTGTTTTCATCCAAATACTTTGTCACACGTTTATTTTCACCCAAGTTCACATTGTTTAATCAAATTATTATGGGATCATGTGACCAAGTGGTATGACACAGACCCTAAACTGAATCATTTGGTTGTTAACAAATACATGTGACAAGAGTTTTGTTTTTCAAATATGATAATAGCAATAGCTTAAACTTAACAATGTTTAGCTAATTTAGAATGTTCTAAGCAATTAAAACACATAGCAGAAATTTCTTAGTTTTATGAAGAAAAACCGAAATTAAGAACAAACGCAAGGGGAAAAGATAAGCAGAGTAGCAAAACAGGAGGAACAAGAAAGAGAAGAAAGGAACATATTTAATAAAGCTTACATGATTGTAGAAAGCAGAAAACAAATCAACTAAATATGTATCATAATTCAAAAACATTTTAGCGATTGATATCATTTTAGAACAACTCTACTAAGGAGCTCTAACTAATCATAGCATAAAAAAAATTGGGGATTTAGCAATAGAATACTATCACACAACACCATAGGTAGCATAAGCCCTTGTACACACCATATAACATTGATTTTTATAAAGCATAGCAATCTTGAATTCACGCATATCGGATAAAAATCAGTTAACCGAAGCATAGTAACACTTGAAATTTATCGTATTTAACCAGATACATATAGTAACAGAAAGGAAGAATCGACAGACGTACACTTTGTTTGAAAATCCAAAAGACTTACTAAGAAGAGATACCTCCGAACCAAGGCTTCGTTTACTTCATTGCATCAACTTCATCCGCAGTAGGTGGCACGGGTTTGGTGGCGGTGGGGATAGGGGCGTAGCCGTTCTTCTTAGGGGTGACGTCAGCCTCATCGTCATCGAACTCTTCCTCGTCGGAATCCGAGCCGAAATCCAAGCGTCTGTTAGAGCAGACGGACCAGATTAAGTACATAGTTGCGGCGGTAAGAGCCCCGCATCCTACACCGAAGAGTAGCGCGCCGACAATGCTCATGATGTCCATGGTGCGATCGCGAATCGAGGAAGAATAGGGTTTTGAAGAGACGACATCTTCCACTGCTCTGTCGGGGAAGATCGGGCGGGGAAAGGATCTGGTGCGGTGGAATTCGTGGATTTCGGTGATGAAGAACGTCAAACGAGGGGAATTAGTAGGGTTTTGGTGGGGGAAATTAGGGTTTCCAAGGTGACGATTGTCGGCTGGGTAGTAGGAAGATGAAGAGGAGGTGATGAAGAAGATCGTCTTGCAAGGTCTAGCGGTGGCGGATATAGCAAAGAGACCGACGGTGACCGACAACAGGAGGAGGGCGGTGGTCGTAGACGCCATTAAGGGAGAGAGAAAAAGAGGTTTGGCTTGTTTGTAGGTATGTGGATTTTGGGGAAGAATAACGGAGTTAGATTAACGAAGTAAAGAGATTGTAATACGGTACGGAGTGTCTACGCCCCTACGGTGAGTCCCTGACGAATTTACAGTTGCGTCACTAAAAGTCCAACTACTTTTTCACATAAAAATATTTATTATTTTAGGAAATTTCTCATAGACTTTTGAGCATTTTTTTTATAGCGTACTTAAAATCTCTTTAATAAATTTTATTGAATATCCTAATATGGTTGGACAAAGCAAACCAGCCCAAGTAGTGGGAGCGATTTATCTCAAGCCCATTGATTAATAAAGTGATCCAAGAGTTTTTTTTTTTTTTTTTAAGTTGTAAAGATTGAAACTTGTGTGATTAAAAATTTAGAGTCACTCAATTAGAGTGTCTAAATCTCGGACGATTATATTAAACTAATATTGATTGTGGTCGCCTAATAGATGGTTCATCCTATAACAAATTTCTAGATAAACTATTATTTAATTAATTTTTTCAATGAATGCATATAAGATGTATTAATTATTAGAAATTAAGCGGTTTCTGGTTATAATGGGTATTCATTGTGTTTTTTTTAATTGTGTTCAAGTTTATTGAAAAAATGACATGTCACTAATGTGATATTGCGAGATTCAATCCAACTCCAACCAGAGGTGAAATCATCTGTTGAAAATGATGGTGACAAAATGTTAGTAATAGGAATTACAGAATAACAATAATAACTTGGATAATTATTTGGATCGTGTATATACACTTTCTAAAATCTGTAATTTGACCCTAGCCTGTGGTTTTAGGAATTCAGATCTGAGGATAATCCAAGAATACGACTCTGATTACAGGCCTAATCATAAATCTGAAATACAAAATACCTTAATGATTTTCGTTTTGAAGAGACAGAGAGTTTGCAGAGAAGGAAGTAGTTTTCGTATATTTCTACCGTTTTTGTAACCTATCTTCCTTATATATGAGGAAGACGACGGTTTTTCAAAAGAAACGACATTCCAACCAAAAAACGAAACCCTTAGGTAATGTTCGAGAAAATACAAGGGAAACCCCCGCCAGGGGCGCTGGCCCCGAACCCCGTATTCCCGAGTCCACATTTATCTAACCAAATGTGCACCCCGCACGTCCTATCTCGGAACGTAAATTGGACTCGGCTATCTCGATAGTAATACTGACTATACTAAAATATGTCAATAACATTAAAATTACCAACACGAAACCCATCCCTTCCCCTAGACCTTGCTTTAAACCATTATCATCTTTGCTTTCGTCCACCTCCTATTCACCGTCACCCTCTATCAATGAACCTTCACCCTCCATTTCCTCTTTTTACCTTTGTCATAGTGATGAAGTCATGAAACGCAACCCTATAAAAACGAAGAAACCATACCTCGTGGTAAATTGTCGGTCGTAGTTCATGTAACAACCGCCAATAATGGTTAATGTGACTATGTGTAGGAGAGGAGTTGAATTCCATTAATTTAAATGTTAATAATAAACTTTTATTAAATATGGTAATGGTTTTTGAAACATTATTATAAAACATTCGTCGTAAGGTCTATTGGAAATAAATATTGTTCTATATATTAAATTGCCTGATTTTTGGGTTTGTACCATGGGGTTTTTTCTTAGGCTGTCACGCGGACCTTACCCGGATTCGGGTCGACATCTGGATCTGCCTGATTTCACAGCTAAAGTCCTTCTTCCTTTTCTTTTCATCTCGCTTGCGTTACGTCCTGCTCCCTTCAGTCGAATATCCGTCTTGCTGTGAAGTTGGCGCATGGAGATCCTATGTCGGGTCGGATCCTTATTTGGGTCCTGAGGGTTTTATATCCGGAAGCTTCCATCGTCTCCACCTCCACCGACTGCCCTCTCACCCACCGACTGCTCTCTAAGGTTCGATTAGCGGCTTTCGATTTCAGTTCATCTACGATTTCAGTTCTCGATTGTAGCAGGTTCATCTGATCATCTCGATTTCAGTTCACGATTGTAGCAAGTCTCAATTGTATCAAGTCTCGATTGAAGCAGGTTTATCTCGATTAATGGATTACTTAAGCATTGATTCTTATTGAATCTTCATCCCCGATTAATGGCAGTCTCATTCCAGGTCCGATTGCTTCAAATATGAACTTTGATTCTGGTATGAACTTCAATTTTGACTTCTATTGCTTCAATTCAAAATGTTGCAGCATCCGTGGATGAAGGACTTAAACAGCTACAAAGGTTGCATTTCTTACAATTAAATGGTGGTTTTTTATGTATATAATTCAAACCCTGATTTACTTCAATAAGGGCATTTGGTGCTCCTGCAATTGTATTAGCATTAGCTGCACAAGGAACTTTTCGTGGATTTCGAAATGACATCAACTCTCTTCTGATTACTAATATCTGCACATAACGTGTTCGTTGAAATGTCTAAACCAAGATGACTCGATCAAGCCGACATACTATTCAACACCGATGTCAGCAGTGAGGCAACACCAGGTTCTCCTTCATTCTTCACTTGGTGGAGGTAATTCTATGTGTCCTTCCTGCAACAGGAAAAGGAAGTTTCAGGTTTGTTAGCAATATATGAATCGACGTCTGGTTTTAATTCGATTTTTGCTTTTGATTTTCGTAGAAATTGATTAAATTAGAGTAGGCTATGTGAGTTATTGTATTCGGCTTTGCTTTGGTATGGACATTATGTGTTTGATGACATAGCTAGGAGACTATGTTGTCGTTCATTTATACAGGAAAGTATCGGAATACTAGCAATAGATGAATCGATTTTAATCAAGAGAAACAAATCTCACTTAGATGTGCTCATGTTTAAGTTGTGGAACAAGGACAGAGTTCATGTTACAATTTATTATTATTATTATTATGCACATCATCTGCTTCATAAAAGAGAACGTTAATTAATAATTAGCCCCTGTTTCCTCTCAATGTTGAACCGTAACCCTATACACCAATCAAACTCTTATATTTGCATGTGAAAGCTTGATTTATTTAACACTAAATATGGGTTTATAGAAACTGGGAGATATTTATATGAAAAAGGATTTTGTTATAGGCACTTTATTCAATTTTCTTGATGAATGGTTGTATTTTGGCTAGATCTGAATCCAAAGTTCAACTTTATGCATTATTTGTGAATTTTTTTTACTTAAATTTAATTTGTTCTAAATTTTGTTGGTGTTCATTGATTTTCAGGCTTGATTTTGTTTGGTGATGGTGAATGCAGAAGAAGCAATCTCAAGAATTTGAAGGATAAACAGATTTGGACCAAAAAGAGAAAAAATATCAGACGTTGAAGCTATTCTTCATCTAGAGGTAGATCATTTTGATCCCTTAAACAAAACCCTAATTGTTAACCGAAAGAGTGTTAATTTTTGTTAGGTTTGTTGAAGATGGGTTTGGAAATGCAAGTTCCGCCACGATGTATGCAAATATTTGTAGTGATAATAGAACACATAATATTTTTTAGGTTCATTACGTATTGGATACGCCGATACACAATAAAGACTAGGTAAAACCTTGATTAAACATTATTCTAGAATTATTATAACTTGTGCACAACAACTGTTGGATGAAATACCTACATGAAATTGCTTGTGTATGTGTATGCGTTTTTGACTCTGCACAATAACTGTTCAATCAAATGCCTATGTGAAACTTGAGTAATTTGTATCATTGACTAGATATTAGATTTAAATTTTCGATACTTAATTTCTAATTTTGTATTTGGGTCGATGAGATAAAATAATTACTGTTCTTTTGAATGCAGCAGCAAGAGAGAAATTATCATAAATGGATTGGACCAAAAGCAATGAATTAGTGAATTAGTTGCACGGATATTGTGACACCCGTGTCCCGGATGATGTTTCAGATCAAAAATAAAAACATTAATTACAATCTCATATAAAAATCAGCATTGTATGTCGATCTTAGAAAAATCATAATTAATTCTATAAAAATCGGATTGACCTCAAACCAGTGCACAAAGTTTGCAAATTGAGTCTAGTTTAAGTGATAAAAATTTTGTAGATCGCGACGCGACGGAGTATGGTAACGCGACGCGATCTCTGTCGGCAGTGTCAGTTGAGTGCGCGATGAAGTAAGTGCTTACGTCAGAGATCGGGTCGCGATCTAAGGTTGGATCGCGTCGCGACGGAGGTCCAGAGGCCTATAAATATGAGGCACAAGCCTTATTTTGAGGCAGAACACACACCAAACACATATATGATATAGGAGAGTGTTCTGGTAAGAAGTATACGTTGAGAGATGATAGTGAGAAGTAAGGAGCCAGCGGTAGCTAGCATCGAGGTGCTCGGGAGCTATCAGAAGTCCGGAACGAGAAACATGCCAGGACTCCGAGGAAGCACCAATTCAAGTGAGTAATCGCTATCGTATCTCCCTAGTAGTTTATACGTATTAAACTATAGTAGAAAGAAATGATTGAAAGAAATGTAGAGTAGTACAGTTAGGACTTATGTGTTAGTAGTTGTATGAAAAGTAGATATGTTACAGACCCGTTTAACGAGTCTGGCCTATAAGAAGCAGTGTATCACGGGGTGGTACTAAGCAGTATGATTAACCAGTAGTATAGTGTCCAGGCGGAAGGACGACATATGACATACAAAGAAGATTATGTAGATGTTGTGTGCCAACTTCATATGTTGCACCAGTGTTAGTCTAGTAAGTTAGAGGAGATATAGATATCCTATGAAGCAAACATAGGAAATCGTGTAGACAGTACCAAATGATGAATTTGGTTAAGAACAATAGTACCGACAGATAACCCGGTGCGGAACCGATAAACATTTATAACATAGCAACAATGAATGAGTCGTCGTATAATAAAAATAGACGGCCTATTAGTAGAATGCATCACGGTATATGATACCGTAAGTGAGTGACGACAGACAGTACGGTAATGCTATAAGTTACCAGACAGTAGAAGAAAGTACAGAAAGACAGATAGTATGGTAACATATAAATTACCAGACAGTAGACAGTATAGTAACGTATAAGTTACCGGACAGTAGAAGTACAGAAAGATATGGTAAGTGAGTAACGTTAGACAGTATGGCAACGGTATAAGTTACCAAATAGTAGAAGAAAGTATAGTAAGAGTGTACGAGGAATGAGTTTCGTCGGGTAATACGGTAGTTTCACAGTATGATGTACGAGTAAGGAAAGGGATCGTATGACGGTCAAGTGTAGTAAAATGATTCTGTGAAACGAGTGTGGCTATTTAGGCCATACTGTGATTCGATTACTCACTAAGCTTTATAGCTTACCCTTTTATTTTATGTGGTTTTTGCAGGTATAGGTAACGCTCGGCTTGGATCATGGGACGATCCCTGGTGATATTATCTTGTAAAACCTCAGGCTTTGGAGAGCCGGGTCGTTACAGATATTCTTGGTGGGTGATAGAGCTTTCAATTGAGGTTGATACCCCATTACAGCTTCCTCAAGGAAAGTATATTTTTGGTGATTTTAAAACACTTCATCTTCCAGGAATCAAGGTATCTATGATTTATTTATTCCTCTTTTTTATATAGTTTACATGGAAAATGACATGAAGATGATTATATGTGTTTTTATAGTTAAATCCTCCAGCTTCAAAGGCACTTACACTACTGCACATAGTTGCTGCAGATCGAGGAATTCTTGCTGTCATGAATAAGGTATTTCAATTTTTTTAAAAATTCCAATATAATTACATTTTAATTCTTATTCTGGTCTTATTTATTTATTAAAAGCATAAATGGCGTGTGGGAATCATGACCGAAAGGGCTCCAGAGGGTTATCTTGGTGTAAGCCCTGTGTGCATTGTTGGTCTTAACAAGGTTAAAATTCATTAGTTATTTTAAAAAGAAAATAGAAATAAATATCAGCTTTCTAAATTTTTTCTAATTTTCTGATGTTTCGTATTTCTTTAGAATAAAGGTGAGGAGTTATATTTGCGTCTTACAACTGATGACCTCAAAGGTTTCAAAAAATATCAGAGCATTAAGAAGACTCTTTTGCATGAACTTGTAAGTATTTATACAATTCATATCTTTCTTTTTAATAAACGAGTTTTTTTCACTCAAAATCTGTTCTTCCTTTAAGGCACATATGGTTTTCTCTGAACACAATGCAAAATTCTTTGCCCATGATGATAAACAGGTATGACATTCAAAATCTAACCAATACAAGATTTTACTTTTAAAAATCTACCCAATAATAGCATTGCACTTTTAAAAGTCTACCGGCTTGTAGCATTTCATTTCTAAAATTTTTCCAAATATTGCATCGTACTCTCAAAAATCTTCTTACTTATGGCATTGTTGCATTATACTTTAAAACATCTACCTGCTTATGGCATTTTACTTTAAAAATGTATGCACTTATGACATTATATTTTCAAAAATCTTCTCTATAGTAGCATTGTACTTTCAAAAGTCTACCCATTTAGAACATTGTACTTTAGAAACGCTACCCAATTATAGCATTGTGCTTTAAAAAGTCTACCCAATTAGAACGGTGTACTTTAGAAAACTGCCCAATTAGACCATTATACTTATAAAAAGCTATATACTTATAGTATCGTATTTTCAAAACCTACCCATATCGTACTTTCAAAGACCCGGGGCCAAAAAAAAAACACGTGCGGAGCACGATCTCCCCCTGGTTACCATTTTAAAACAAGTCATTTAACTTTTAAAAGTTGCAGAATGGTCGCATAAGTTCCATATTGTCTAAGAAACAAAATAACAAATATTGTAAACACACAAGTACGAGAGCATGATTCATTCAACATCAAAGGCAAAAATAAATCTAAAAGGTTAAATACTAAATTTGCAAGTCTTCATTTTCCATTCAATGCTACTAAGACAATCTCCGATGGGAGTTTAATGGGGGTTCAATGAAATTAAATTGAGTTTAATATATGAGAGTGATGATGACATGCATGACATGGTTTTCATTTTCTTAGTTTTACTGTAACACTTTAATATTAAAAAGTACATCCAAACATTTTAAGGTGTGTTTGATAGCTTCTTAATCTGAATGGTTAAGAGGCTCTAAACCATTCTCAAAGAAAAAGACGTTTTTAAGTTAAAAGACATATGTATAAGTTTTTTGAAAAATGAATGGCTCATATATATATATATATATATATATATATATATATATATATATATATATATATATATATATATATATATATATATATATATATATATATATATATATATATATATATATATATATATATATATACACACACACACACACACACACATACGTCTCTTAATGGTTCAGACATCTGAATCATTTAGATCTAAATCATTTAGATGCTACCAAACAGCCATCAGTTTTCTTTGAGAATCATTCATACAACCAGTGTATTTCCATTTTAACAAAAAATAAAAGTACTATCATACATGTTACTAACTAGGGTTTAAACCATGCGCATTGCAGCAGGGATCATGGAAATGATTATATAGAAAATATAGCAACATACTTTTGTTAATATGTTCATTGCATTATCATATTTTTGTTTTTTCTTAATACCTCAAAAACCCTACACTTTCCCTACACGTATATAACAATTTAATCCAAATACTAAGCAGATGTCGTAATAAGAAAAAAATTATAGTTCAATGCTTTATCGAATTTTTAATTATATCATCCTATATTACAACACTATACTTTGTCCAATTTAAGCAAGAAAAAAATTATAAATGATAAATAACCATTTCGTCAAATCGTTAAGAAAGTGTTACTGTGGTTAGTATGTATAATAGGTAGGATATGCATTGTAATAGAATTAAAATTAATTAAACATACTAATGGAAATTTGTTTTGTAAAGATGAAAATGTAAAAGATGAAATTTATATTTTTTTAACAACCATTGCATGAACTAAAAAAGTATGAAAGATAGAAGATGAGTTAAATATGAATTTTTTGGACAAAATTTGTTATAAAAATGTAAGTTATGTTGCTAATTTGAAAAAAATAAAAATAAAATCCCAAAGCAAAAGATGTACCAAATATAAGAGAATTGAGTTGCCTATGGATTATTTCACTTTGATAATGTAGTTTGTTTTCAATTGTTATTGAAGGCTAAATCATTGGGGTTACTTCTGAGAATGTTTAGGATGATTTAATGAGCGTGTTTTGATTATTACTTTTGTTTCAATCAATTTTAGTTATCATTTGTTCTTAAGGTAATGATTTTTAGTAATGATAATTGAATTTGGGTTCTTGAATGTTTTGATTTTACAATTAAGATAGTGTATTGTTCATTCACTAATCGTTCCAAGTTCACATAGTTTAAGAACTAAGACGATCGGTTGAATCAACATACATTATTCCAAACTTGCGATTTTAAATGATAAACTTTGTAATTGGTAAGTGTAATACACAATCTTGGCAAATCACTCATTGTTCCTAATCCAAATAGACTTAGGGAGTAAGACAATTAGTCGAGTAACATATTGTGCGCCCAAAGTTATTTGTTGCAAAGTAATTGACCTCGGTTATGTTTGCATAAGTAAGTTGGGATTTAAGGGAAGATAAACACGTGTGTCTTAATCCTCCAACGCTGAACCGAAAGTACATTGCTTGTCTTATTGATAATTCTTGTTTTTGTAATCATTACAACATAAAGTTTAAAACTTTTTAGTTAATATTATTTTAAACTCGTTTCTTCATAATTACAAGTATTAATCTTTTCTCATTCATTATTATAACACAAAGTTTAACCATAAAACTCCTCGTGGATTCGACCCTTACCTGCCCTAGTTATCTAGTGGTTTTTAAGGTTTATTTTTGACCAATACAACGACCTTGATCAATCAGTGAAATTTGAAGATATCCAAAATCAATGAAGAGGTGTCGATTTTGGAAAATAAGGAGCGATGGTATTGCCGTGGAGGACAAGAATCTTGGCGACCATGCGTTGAAGGAGAAATTGTATCCTAACTTGGTGGAGGAGCAAGGCGCAATAGGTTGGAGCAGGGGCAGTATGGAGAAGTAGCGCACAATCAGGAAGACAAGGAGAGAATAATGATGAATGATAATAGGATAAGGTTACCGAGGGATTGCTATTGACGGAATTTTGCTCACCTTGTCTTTTAGGTAGGATTTTGTTTCCTATTATTTTGTACACGTTTTTATTTTTTTCTCAATAAGAAGAGGATGTCAGATGATTAGAATGAATATTCTTGGGAATGTATAGGAACACTAAAGACATTTTTATTTTTTCCGACAGGTCGATGGTGATGTAGGTGGGGGGTTATATGTAGGTGGTCGATGTTGTGTAATGATGGTGGAAGAGGAGATGACTTGAAGAATGAGGGGGTAGGGAGAGTTACCAACATGATTATGGTTTTTTGGAGCAAGGGGACACCTCTTAATTTATTAATATTTTTAGGGTTAATGTCACATTTGGTAACTTAAGTTTTGATTTTGTGTTAATTTGGTCACTTAACTTCATTTAAAATTTAAAAGGTCATTTAATTTATGAACATTGTTTCGAAAAGGTCATTGTGACCGGCAATAATAAGTAACCATATCTTTTTAGGCTATTTAAAGTCACTAGGTTTCTCCTTTTGGCTATTTAAGGTCATTGGATTGTTTTGGGCTATAATTAGTCACTAAATTTTCAAAAACGTGCTCATGTATTTTTTTTCACAATTGGCTTTTACAATTAAATTTTTTTATTTCATTTTCATATTTTTTTTACAATTCGTTTTTATAACTTTATATTTTTACTTCGCTCTTACATGTATTTTTTCACAATTAGTTTTCATATATTTTCTCAGTTCGTTTTCATATTTTTTCTAAATACATTTTTACAACTTCATTTTTTTCTGTTTATATATGTTTGTTTGTTTTTATAATTTCATTTATTTAGTTTTCCAATTTGGTATCAAGTAACTGAATTACAAAATTATTGATCTAAATGATAATCTTATAATTATTAGTTTCTTAAGCGTCCAATAACATTACTAGATGCGTAAGAAATTGATAATTCTAAGATTATCATTTAGATCAATAATTGTGTAAATCGGTTATTTGACACCTGATTTGCAAATTAAATAATGTAGTAATAAAAACAAACAAACATATATAGACAAAGAAAAAATGAACCGGTAAAAATGCATTTAGAAAAAACATGAAAACAAACTAAAAAAATAAAGTAGTAAAAATAGATTGTTAAAAAACATTAAAAATGCAATAAAAAATAAAGTTATAAACGTGAATCGTGAAAAAACATGTAAAACGAAATAAAAAATAAAGTTATAAAAACAAATTTTAAGAAATGTATGAAACCGAAATAAAAAATGGAATTATAAAAATGAATTGTGAAAAGGAAATATAAACATGAATAAGCATATTTTTAAATTTTAATGATTAATTATAGCCACTAAAAAAGTTGAGTGGCCTTAAATAGACAAAAATAAAAGTTTAATAATAGCTTAAAAATATGCTAACCTATTATTGCATGTTATAGTGACCATTTCAGAACAAAAGTTGCAAGTTAAATGACATTTTAAAACTTAAATGACGTTAAGTGATTAAATAAGTACAAAGCCAAAACTTAAACGACCAAATGTGACATTAACCCTATTTTTAATATATTAATAGTAAAAAAAAAGGTAAACAAAAATCAGTAAGGATGAATTTGTCTTTATATTTGTTAGGAACAAAGTTGAAAAAAATCCAAACAATAGGGGTAATTTAAGTTCAAAAAAAGATCTAGGGATCGAATGTGTAGACGCCTTAAACCACAAGGACCATTCATGTAATTTCAACTAAAATATATAATCTAATCTATTGTGGCATTATAAATATACATGGCATAAAAATAATTTGTTAAATTATTATCAGTATAAAATAAATTATTGACAAAACTTCATAAATGGTCCCTGTGGTTTCAAAAGATATCGACTTTAGTCCCTAACTTTCAAAAACCTCAAGAATAGTCCTTGTGGTTTGAAAACTTTTCATAAATGGTCCCTCCGTCAATTTTGGCTGTTAAATACTTAACGGATAAGGGCAAAATTGTCTTTTCCCATTTATAAATATTATTTTTTCTTTTTTATTTTTATATACCCTAAATACCCTAAACCGCCTCTCTTGTCTCTTCCCCCTTCTCCCTTACGCGAACACGTTACTACTTCCATCATCCCTTCCGATCACCACTTCCCCACTTCCGGTCATCTTCTCCGAGCACGTCTCCGGTCGTCTGCGACCATCGCTGCTCCTCCACCACGCTCTCTCCCTCGATCTCGCACCAGCCAAACCAACGCCTCGCCTGCCTTCTCCCTCTCACACCCCTGCACCGTTGAATCCCGTATGACACGATCTCAACCCACCTCCATCCTTACTCCTTTCATCTCTCCTGCCTCCACGTCAAGTGAAACAGAAGCCCACACAAAACTCAACTGGAAAGGAAGAATCGAACGGCGATCTCACATAGAATCAGAATAAGAAAGGAATCGAACGGCGATCTCGCACCAGCCAAACCACCGCCTCGCCTGCCTTCTCCCTCTGATGCGCCTCTCGTTCTCAAACGGTGATCTCACACATACACACACATAAAGTATTTTTATTTGTGAAAATTTTAAGATGGTTGGTATTTGGTGGCATGCAGAATCTATTGTATGCTCCAATGGGGGAGTTTTTGATCTTGCAGCCAGATGCAAAAGTGTCTCCAAGCCACGACCTTCTTCCATCTGGTAGTGGTTTGTATGTGCTGAGGTGTGAGGGTGCGGATGCAAAGAAGCAAATCGTAGCTGCACAATCTATTTTCTTGAACACACCACACCCTTTGAAAATTTTAAGGGACATGTCTGCTTATGGTTCAGAGGGAGGGATTCAACGTGATCATGATGTGGAAACATACTTGATATCGATTCGAAGTGTCATTCGTCAAGAGCTTAATCGTATTTGAAGGAGGAGGGAACAATATGTTTGGTAGCAACTTGTGCGGGTAAATCAGAGTGAAGTGCACTTGTTTTTGTATGGTGGAAGAGAGTGTTTGAAATGGTTAAGGGTGGTGGTTGCCTCCAATCACATGCATTTGCTCAGTTTTCTCAGATGGTTGATCATGGAGGCATGCAATTAGATCATACGAAGATGAAGGCCACTCATGTAAGGGGATCCATATACAACCAACTAAGTCTTTGTAATTATAATATCTGCAAAACATCAAAGATAAAGCATTCTGGATGTTTTAATATTAGACATGTTGATTTCTAATCCTTTGCATATAGATACTTTTCTTTAGTTTCATATTGTCATCATAACAGGCTTTGAGTCTCTAGGTCAAGGTTGCTGAACTCGCTAAATCCTCATTCATAAAAGTTAAGGATGTTCATGATGAGCATGTTTAATCTTCTTTTAAGATTTTAATTACCTATCTATGTTTGTAATTGGCTTTGGCTTCAGCTCCAACATGTTCGATTGAAAGTTTAATACAAATTCTATTATCATATAGGACTTTTGATGTGCTGAGTTTTAGGATGATAATATATGATGTATAATGTATTGCAGCACTTTAAAAGAGCTTGAAGTAATGGAGGTGGTGCTAGAGAGAGAGAGAGAGAGAGAGAGAGAGGGTACTGGCTGTGTGAGAATGGAGGGGAGGTGGGTTGGTTCTTTTAATTTAATCAAAACTTTTTACATAATGTATTAAATAGAAAAAGAAACAAGAAACTAAAATAAAATTGTTCATAAATGGTCCCTATTATGGAAAAGACCATTTTGCCCTCATCCGTTAAGTATTTAACAGCCAAAAGTTGACGGAGGGACCATTGACGAAAAGTTTTCAAACCACAGTGACTATCCTTGAGGTTTTTGAAATTTAGGGACTAAAGTTGATATCTTCTGAAACCACAGGGACCATTTATGAGGTTTTGTCTAAATTATTTAACACAAATTTATAACATTCAGTGACACTTTGTATTTTTTTGCCACAAATAAATATGAATATTAGTGACATAAAATATTATGCAGTCTCGTTTATTTTTATACTTATTAAGTCCTGAATTGATAACGTGTACTGAATGAATAATGACATATGTGTGAATAAAATGTTGTTGATATAAATATTGTTTCTATTTTGGACTAAATACGTTGTTTGAATTTGAATAAATTACTAATTACCCTCATATTTAAAATTGACAAATAACACATTATCATTTGTTTATAAAATGTTATAAATTTCAACTAAACTTTATTATATTAATTTTTTTTCAAAAATAACATGATTAGTAACTTAAATTAAAATTGATTTTAACATAAATTTAAATAATAAAACCAATTAAAATATTAAAAAAATTATCTAAAAAAACATATTACAAAAACAACATAAATAAATACAATGTTATTACAACTAGATAAAGAAAAACACATTAATCATGTATAGATGAATTTCAGTTACAATAACTTTTAAGTAATGATTCATTTAACATTAATTCAGATTGATATCTAGTTTTTTTCCCGTGTTATCGATTTAAAAAAATAAAGAGAAAATTATCTTTATTTTGAGGGGATTGATTTTTGTAATATATGGAAAATGAGGGTAATTATGAAAAATGTGGAATCACCATTTAATGTTAAGGAGATCCTTTTCGTAACTTAACTCATTAAGATATTTTGTTAATATTAAGTAAAAAAGTAACACCTATGTATAGTTTAACACATTAAGTTTGTTATACATTAAGTGCATTAAATAAAAAAGAAACGACACCTAAGTCTGCTATATTTTATAGTGACATATAAAATGTCATTAAAAGGATAGTATTGTGGTATAAAAATATGCCACTAAAAGTTTATGCCACTAGATGTCATTTGGTTTGTAGCGTAGGTTTTGTACAAAGGGCTTTGCAGTTATCGCAGTAAAATTTCAAATAGCGATCACTGTCACTATTTGAAATCGCGGTTATCATGGTGGTATAGCGTTGCTATAGCGTTTTTTATTTTATGTATAATTTTTATTATGTAGAGCTTTTATATTAAAGTATTAGAATTTTTTATGAGTTGCAAGAATTCACCAACACCCAAATATACATACAACTAGAGAATCACTATGAGTTAACTCATCAAATATACATACAACTAGAGAATCACTACATATTAAACACTCAATCTTATATGCTTAATCAACTGAGAACCAATTACATAATCCTAGTTCTTTGAGATTCTCTTGAGCAATTTACCAAACACTTGATATGCATGAACATAAATTGGGATGACAACCAATGCTTAATCAAATAACAGGTTCCCCAAATTTCAAATCAGACCTGAAATAGCTATAGCAACCTATGTTTGTAATTGATTCCAGGATCACTGCAATCGAAAGCTGCAATAGAACCGTGTGTTCGTAATTGATTTGATCAAACAGAATCATTCCCTTGGAATCATTGTTCAAACGAATCTTTCCCCTAGAATCATTGATCGGGCAAAATTGTTCCCCTGCTCGAATGAAGTCGAGATTCCTGAAATCGCAAACCTAGAATCATTTAGCAATCAAAGTCGGTCTTCAATGTTGAATCAAACATGGAATTGTCAGGTAATGAAAATCGAATAAAACAACAAAGATTTACATTACTTTGCTTAAATCGATGTCTGATTTTCGAACCTGGAATTTGCTTCTAAATCCTTTGCTCGTTGCCCTGGAATCGAAGATGTCTAATAATCAGAAATCCTTTGCTCGCTGCCCTAGAATCAGAGATTTCTTTACCGACTTGTGATTGGGCTTATAGAGAAGTCTTTACCGATTTGTGATTGGAATTGGTTTTATCGACTTGTGATTTGCTTCTAAATGTTATCCCACATTGGCTTATACATAGAAACAAGGGGAGTCCTTCTAGTTATAAATAATAGTTGTGTGTGCTAAGGCATTCACACCAAAAACCTTTTAAGTTTGGGTTTACTCCTCGATTTAATTGGTTAAGTAAAAATATTAAAAAAATTTCAACTTTATACTATATAGCGTTAAAAACGGATATAGCGATCTACCAACTTAGCGGTATATAGTGTCGCTATTAGCGGTATCGCTAAACTGTTATTGCTAAATGAATTTTAATTGCGGCCGATAGCGCTAAGTGCTATAGTGCACTATTGACTTCATAGCCTAGGGGAAGTTTTTCTTTATGAAGACATGATGGTTCATATGTTTAAAACTTGTAGAATAACTACTAACAAATGAATGTGTCAACAAGCTACCTTCTGACCACCTTGTCCTATTTCTGATTCTAACGTTTCTACCTTCTGACCACCTTGTCCTGACCACCTTGTCCTATTCCTGATTATAATGTTTCTACTTCATCAGACACATTTAATCATTGGAGTTCAATTTTTAATCCCAACAAGTATTCATACACTCTCCCATATGCTTATTTCAATTATGAGCCTAATACATATGTAACATCCATGTTTTGGGCTTAAATTGATAAAAAAGTTATTTTGAAATATAATTAAATAAAAATATATAAATAAGAACAAAATTTAAATTTTATATTTATGGATAGAATTATAATCCAACGAGCAAAAATGAAGTTTTGATGAGTCATTAAAAGATTTAAAATATATTTTTAACCAAAAATAAAAATTTCGACGTATGGACTAAAATTGTCAATTTTACCAAACTTTGCATAACCAGCTACTAAATAAGGACTTCGATGATTGAGAAATTTTAGTGAATGGTTGAAGTGGAAACTTGGATTATGCTAGACATTTCGTTTGATCAATAAAAGGACCTAATTGTAGAAGTTTAAGTGAGAATGACAATTTTCGCCATCTATGGGTCAAGGTTGACCTAGTCTAGGACCTAGGTGAAATAAAATGGATTCTTTTGGAGGCAAAAGTCTAAAACTTGAGACTTGTACTAAATATGTAGTCCTTTGGGTATTATATGTTGCAAAAATGGGAGTTTAGGGACCCGTTTCGCCAATACCTGAAAGTTAAGATGTATAAAAAAATTAACTAATTTAAGATGTAATAAATAAAATTAACATTGAAAATAACATGTCATTAAAAAGCACACAACTACAAACGAGAATTAAAAACCTAAATACGAGAATTAAAAACTTAAATACAATAATTTAAATCATAAAATCGATAATGAAATCTCTAAAACGATAATGTCACTAACCTCGAAGGCACACCACTTTGGTTAACTCCTCACAATATTGCAAGTTTTGACTTGCATCTTGTTATTTGCCAGACGATATTCGTCAAAAGCTCTATTGAAGATATTATCACTGCTTTCCTTTTTTCTCGGTTCACCGATAGTTTGTTGAACATGTTGTTAAATTTTGACACATTCGAGTTCAAATCACTCAACTTGTTATTAAGTTGGTGTTTCATCCGATATGATTCAGTTGCCATTAGTGTGCTGAATTTTTTTTAACACGGTTCCAAAAGTCGCGATTCCCAAATCGTCAATATAGGAGGTTGCCAATGCCACCTCCTCGTTCAGAGTCCAGTTCTTAGGAATGAAGTCATTGGAGGATGATTGAGTCATTTTTGAAACTAAAAGAAATTATAGAGAGAATTGAGAGTAGAAGGATGCTACGATTTTTAAAGTGGTTGAGTGGTGTATTTATATGGGCGGTGACGGAAAATAATTTAATTAATTAAATTTTTTGTAAGAAAATGGCTGCAAAGGCTATGGGTTCACCTCTCTTCACGAACCCGCTTCAATGTGATCTCTCACGAACCCGCCCCGTTTAGAGCCGTGGCACCGTATCGCGGTCCCGGCGTATTTGCCGGCGATTTGTCACCATAATTTACTTAACTTCGTCCACTCTAAGGGGGACGGAATGGGATGAATGATGTGAGTGGTACCTCCAAGATCACCATACATTATGGTGAAAGATGCGGGTTCGGTGGGTTCACCACCATAACAACCTTTTTCTCTCAACTTGTACCATAGATTTCAATACTTGTACATTGGGAGTGTGTTGAGAATAATGAAGTACTTGTGTTATTGGTTGGGAGATTGAAATAAGAATAAAGAGAAAATATGATGTTTCGCTTAGGCTATCGGGTATGCAGACAACCTCAAGACATCCAAGAACACCGCCACATCAGCGCCATAAGGATATTCCCAGGACACACCCATGGAAATGTCCAATAGTCGTAGAACTCTTTTTAATTTTCACGTCACATTTTAATTTACATTTTTTGTAATTAAAATAAAACATTAGATTAATGTACAAACATTACATTTAAATTGCTCTTATTCATACTTCCTCTCGTCTAGACAGGCATGTAATTTAATGTCTTTCAATCTGTCTACAAAGTATTAATTATCATATTATTTCTTTTACTTTACCATACTAAGTGATATATATCCACTGCATTTACTCATAATTTTTACTGGTTGTTATTACGTAGGCATATAATTCCTATTTTTTTTTCTGGTTACTTTCTTCAAAACCTTACCCACCAGATTACCATAATTCCTTTGCGGTTCCATCAGCCTCAATACATATCCTGTGATTATGATAATACGGGCCCATATTACCATAATCACCTATACATATTGATTCTGTTGTTACCACAAGGTTCCATGGGACACTGGTTCCTTTAACATATAGCACCATTATAAATACATGGTGATCAATACTGAAAATATTTCTACTTTATAACATAGCCTTTAATAAATATAGACAGTTACGGAAAATATCTCATTATTTTCCTAACGGTCAAATTTTTTTGCTCACTCTAAACGTTAGCTTAACACTTCTTAGTGTTATATATATACATATTTAAAAACATTGCATAATGTCTTAATCATTTAAAACATCATGTAACATACTTTTCATAAATTAACATTTCTATAGCATGAGTTTAAGCCTAGGAGTGGAACAAGCCAATCCTAATTCGCTTAAACTATGGCTCTGATACCAACTTGAAACACCCCATTTCTACTGTCTGCAAATACTATGATTTTTCGTATAAATACTTGAATACCAAAATACGGTTTAACAAAAACCGATTACTTACATGTTTAAAAACAGTGGGTGTTAAAATCCATACCAAAACTAACCATATTAAGCAAGAAAGGATTAAACCTTGAGTCCAAGATAGGAGCTATGTGGGCTCCACTCCAGCTAAACTTCATCCAATTATAGTATAACATTTAACCTGTAATACATCGCATAAAAATAGAATACGTAAGACAATAATGTCTCGTGAGTTACATGAGTTTTAGACTCAAACTTTTAATTTCTTTTCCAACCTTTTTATAAAACTTATAACATAAAACATCTTTCAAAATTTTATAATAATATCACACCATAGCTCTTTACTTTTCAAAATCATCACATATCATGCCTTGCAAAACTATTTTCTTTCCAAACTTTATAATAGCAATATACTATAACTATTTACTTCTGAAAAAAAATCATTTTATGACATACTTTACAAAAATAGCAACTATCTTACTTTCTTTGACTGGTTTTATAAGCTTGCTGGATTTTTATACTTAGGGTTTTAATCATTATAAGTGATACCCCAAGTCTCTATGGCTAGAAAGAACGGATCAATCCATACCATAGAAGTGCTGAGGCGATCTACTTCGCGATGGGGCTTGTCCCCAGTAGACCCCTTACCTAACCCGGGAAGGTTGGAACATAGTTCCCTTACTAACGCTGCTTGCTACAATTACCAGTCATACAAAACATTTTCTGCTTGCTTGAACATTACTTACATACATATAACTTGTGGCTAAACGCCAAACTTCATTACTTTCTATCTTTATGGCTAGATGCCAAATTTATAACTTTCATTTCACATAAACCATATGTTTAAAACATGTCTATATAACATTTTAGGCTTAATGCCAAATCATACTTTCCAAACATCTTGTGGCTATATGCCCTTTCATACTTGAAAACATTTACAATTTGTAACCGAAACATACTTCTTAAACATATTATGGCTATATGCCTATCCATACTTTCAAACATGTATTCAAAATATATATACCTTCATATAATTGGTTCATAGACCAAAACATAGCTTCAATTATAGCATTAAACTTTCACAAACAAGTTAGAAATAAAACTCTTGCATATAATTTCACATATAAGATTTTATAAGAAATATTGTAAATACTTACTTGCCATGTATCCCAGAATGGGTAAAAATACTGCATGTACTCACCTCATGTATTGCTAGAAGATTGACTACACGTTCCTTGTATTTATACTCTTTTGATCCATTAGTCACTTGGCATGGACCTATATTTAACATGTTATACATTAACATTAATGCTAACTGACTCTATAACTTATTAGAGTTCTTATAATACTATCTTGGGTCATAACACTTATATATCTTTTAAATGACCAACTTTAGTTAAACCGTATTTTATATGTATTTTACTACAGTACCCTCGAAGGGTCGTATTTCGATTCCGACAATTTTTCATGAAGTTTCATAACATATTAGACTTATGTTTAAAATTTGAGGTCAAACGGACAAGTAAAAGACCAAAACTCAAAATCCATTTGGGCTTGGCAGGAGACTAATTGAGAAAACTGCATTTTCACTCTGCCGCAGGGCGCACCGTGCCTAGAAAAGGGGCGCACCGCGCCTACTGGGCAGCAGCCCAGAATCTCCCGATTTTTATGCTACAAATTTCCATTTTCTCATATTAAGTGCTTAATACACGTCTTAATCCCTAGGGTTTGTTCCAAGACCAAAACCATTCATTTACTTCATGTTTTTAACCATAAAAATCATAGATTTTGATTATTTTTCCAAACATTCCCGTTTTTGCATTTTTGATTCAAAAACCGAATTTGTTCGAAAATAATCACTTCTACTGCTTTATTTTAACAATTACTACATATGGAACTCATTAAAACCCCTTATCATTAATTTGATCTTGAAAAATTGAATTCTAAGGCTTTTGACAAAATTCCAATTTTTCAACAATAGCAACATACTTTGATGATTTTTAAGATATGTTCTTAATACTTGACTTAATTGGTTTAGAATCATTCTAGGACTAAAATAACAACTCCTTTATACATCTAAACCATAGTTTCTTCAATTTCATCACTTTTGATTGAAATCATTCCCAAAAACTCATTTTTACTCAAAAAAATCATTTTAATGAATTTCCAAGAAGTGAATTGATTTCTCATGTCTTTTATGACACTTTAGGCTTATTAGATCATTTACAATCAGTTTCAAACTCATAATTTGATTTATTCTCATAAAATCCCGTTTTTGACAATTTTCACCAAAAATGCAAATTTTTGAAACCAATCACTTAGGAATGTATTTATACATCTTAAGTGATTATTAGAACCTAACAAAACAATAAAAATCACTTTCAATCTCACAAACCCATTTCTAGGGTTCTTGAGCTAAAATTCTCATTTCTTGATTCTTAACACTTTCAATGGTTGTATTAAGTTAAGATAGTGATTAAGACATAAATTATGGCTAGGAATCATAGGATAATCCTCCTCTAGCCACTGAATTTTCGAAGCTACAGTAACATGCTCACGGGAAATGGGTTAAACATCCCTAAAAACAAGTTTACTAACCTTAAAAGGCTTGGAATTCTTCAAATTCCAAGTGGGTTTCTTCCAATTCCTCATGACCTTCAAGAATCGATCTCTTATCACTCTCAAGAACTCTCCCGTAACTGTGAATGGAAATGCAGATATTTTCTGCTTTGTATACTTATAAACTTTGCCTTAATGGCACTTTAGTCCCTATAGTTTTATTTTGTCCCAAAATGGCACAAAATTCATTTTATATCATTTTAAGTTTTGTCTTCTTTCATTTTTTACCCCAAACACTAAAATATTTTATACCCAAGTCCAAAACATGGCAAAAGACTAAATTGCCCTCTAGTTTTAAGAAATGGCACTTTGGCCCTTCTTGTTCAATTCTTTTACAAAAACTGTCCCAAATCTCAAAATTCTTCTTTTTAAGTTTATATCATTACATATTATCCCCAAAATCATATTTTTATTACTTAAAATTCATTTTGATGTCAAATGACCATTTTACCCTTTTTCACCAATTTTCTCCAAACTCTTGGAAATTTTCTATATTTCCCGTTACATGATTTTAAAACTTTCAAAGCATTATTTTGAATATAAATTCAAGATTTTTGGGTCGTTACACTAAGGGGGACGGAATGGGATGAATGATGTGAGTGGTACCTCCAAGATCACCATACATTATGGTGAAAGATGCGGGTTCGGTGGGTTCACCACCATAACAACCTTTTTCTCTCAACTTGTACCATAGATTTCAATACTTGTACATTGGGAGTGTGTTGAGAATAATGAAGTACTTGTGTTATTGGTTGGGAGATTGAAATAAGAAGAAAGAGAAAATATGATGTTTCGCTTAGGCTATCGGGTATGCAGACAACCTCAAGACATCCAAGAACACCGCCACATCAGCGCCACGTCATAAGGAGCGCCACGTCATAAGGACATTCCCAGGACACACCCATGGAGATGTCCAATAGTCGTAGAACTCTTTTTAATTTTCACGTCACATTTTAATTTACATTTTTTGTAATTAAAATAAAACATTAAATTAATGTACAAACATTACATTTAAATTACAATAAAACATTACATTAATTAAAAAAGAATTAAAATAAAAAAAACATTTAAAAACATTCCATTAAGTAAATAAAAAAACTAATCTAAATATTTTTTGAATTTTCTCCTTCATCGCCTAGAGTGCCTCGAGGTCCCGCCCGGTTAATCCCTCGGTTGACGAGCGTAGAAGTTGTCAATCGTGATACACATGTTCTTTGCATCTTAAAGCCATTCTTTCTTGTTGTATCTCGATATGGCGGTCAAATCGTTCAACCAAAAGATTCACTTTGTTGGTGGGTTTTTCTTTGCTTGATGACAAAGAGGCGACTCAGTTTGTTTTATCGTGGACGATTAGGCGATGAGATGGCTCTTCCGATGGAAGTTCATTGGTTTCGTTGTTGAGGTGGATCGAGTTTTGAACATCGAAAGTGTACTAGTATGATTCTGAGGTCCTAGCCCGTTTAGACCCTGAACAGGAACCCGATGTCGCTGATGGAATAAGAACCGAACCGGAATCCGATTGGGCGATGAGATGGCTCTTTCGATGGAAGTTCATCATGCTTTCAAGTGCCTAAAAGGTTTTCCGGTGTCTCGAGTGTATTGATCTAAAACGGTATGGAAAACGTTAAATTGGACTTTTTCAGCTTCGATGTTATTTGACCAAATTGTTGTAGATGTCGTTGAATTTGGTACAAGCCACTCGTAATTTTCTTCATTTATCGGTTAGCCCGTTGTTCTAGTAAGCTCCCCGACCCATTGCTTCGTCATAATGGGCCAAAATCCGTTCCCACAAGCCGCCAAAACTTTTTCTATTTCCTTTTTTGGCGTCAGTGGAAATAGCGATCCAAGCCTTCGTCAAGGAAACTTCTTCGTCGGGTGTCCAAACTTTAGGACCTTGTTGGACGGTTGTTGTTTTATTATGGGTATATTTTTTCTTCCATTTCACCGGTTCTGCATTTTCAAGACAACATCATCGGGTGAATGTTGTTGTGGAGATCGTGGTGGTGGTGATTGTGGAAATGGGTGTTGTTGTGAAAATTGTGGATATTGGTATGGTGGTGGTGGGTATGTTGGAGATGGTTTGGTGGTGGTGGGTATGGTTGTGGTGAGCTAGTAAGTAAGCTAGTGAATTCACAATTCGGTAGCTCTTTGGTTTCCTCATGAGAGTTTCGTGGGTTTGTTCTTTTTCTTTCAAATTCAAGATTTGCATGGATGTGAAGAATTTTGTTACTCCTTGGTTTCTCAAAGTGTTGGGTTGAAGACATTTTTGGTTTGTTTTTATATGTAGATTTGGATTGTAATGACAAAATTTGGTTCCATTCTATTGAGTGAAATTGAATTTGGGCTTGGATATGTTGGCTTTGTCTAGATTAGTTATTTGTGGGTTTGTTTTTAGTTGTTAGTCTTTTTTGGCTCATGACCCTCTTTTTCTTGTAATTTCTTTTTATCAATAAAATTTGCCAGAAAGAAAACTCTTTATCAAAAAATAAAAATTTACAATTCGGTGAATGATTAAGATTGTATTCACCGAATAGTAGTGGCGTTGTGTTTAGTTGGAACGGATTATCGTCGGGATTTTGGTTGGGAGGTGGGGTGTTTGTATCTTTGTCCATTGTTTGTGAAAGAGGTGTGTAAAATATTTGTTGAGATAATAGTGTATAGAAAAAATGTTTGATAGGTAGAATTATGTGTAGAAAGTGTGTAAATATTGTTTGATATTTATAGCGATAAAAAATTAAAATTTTGGTAATTAATTAATTTTTTTTTGGTTCCAACGTTCAAACCCAGCGGTGATATTACTGTTCCCATGCGTGCTAGTGGAGACAATAGAGGACACAGGATGCATGACAACTAGGGGGAGGGGGTGGTGTTTGCCGCGTCCCCGATCTGACGTTGCGAGGAATGCGGGTGGACGCACCCCGCATACCGCATAACCTTATATGACAAGTGGATTGGGGAGGTTCTCAAAGATAAATTCTCTCCACACTAATCCCAATATGTGACCTAATATCTTGGACGCTATCTCTTCCCCTCTATGATTACATCTAACTAACGCCTCCCAGTGTGGATGTGAGTTAAGTTCCCAACTGTTTCATCGTGTTGACGCTCCGATTTGGTTGTTTTTGCTAATCAATGTGGGTAAGCTTCCCAACTTTTGAACTATTTTTACAGATGATGCTGAAGTTTCTATCCAAAAATTCTTAAAACTTTTGTATTCCTTTAGACTATGGGGTGTGCAAGACATCTATGACACCCCATGATAGTCGCCACGTCAGCGACACGTCCGCGTCCTCGTGGCTGAGATAGCAGGACGCACCCCCGGTGCGTTACCCCACATCCCACAGTCTTAGCCACCAGATTGCATTTGTGTTTTGTCTCATTCTTTTTTCCCGTGATTACTTTGATCAATAAATTACTGTCTGGTATCCATTATCTATTCGTTGTAATGATTTTCTGAATTATGATTAAATGTCTATAAGTTGTTTACGTCTCTTAAAGACAAAGGTATTTCTCGTTTAGTTGTTTTTGTATCTGTTTGTTGTCCTCCATAACTTTGGTTGTCAATGCCATTTTGTTAGTTAAGTCGTGTGACGATTTATGGATTTTTTTCTTTTCTTTTGATGACTTGTTCGGTTGTTCCAGATCAAATAAGGATGCAGAGGATGGGTTCTATACTTATATTTAGCTGGACCTTTGGAGACGCACTTTCAGTATTTTTCGAGGGATACTTTGTCTTATATTGAAGGCTTTTGTTTAAATTTCTAGTTTTTTGAATTACATTTAAGTGTATTGATTTTTTCAACAAAATAGGATAAAAGCGGACGGCCTAATGTTTTTATTAAGAATTTATGTATTTTTATTTTTATTGTTTATTTTATTTTTGTATATTTCATTTTTTTAATATAAAAGCATACAAGTTAATTTCTTTGTAAGTTTGTTACAAAAATTAGATACGAAAATTTTTTGTGGTAAATATTGTAGTTATTCAAGTTTATCTAGGGAATATTTATATGGTTATTTCAGAATTTTATTGTAGTGATTTTCAGCAAGTTTTTCAATATGTACCGATTTGAAATTCTGAGGATGATTTATTCATCTGAGGATGATTTATTCAAAGAGGTGATACTCTTATATGTCAGGACATAATAATTCTATATTTGTATAAGTATGATCGTTGGTCGAGACAATATTTAATTTTGATGTGGTATGGTTTTTTTTTTTCATTTATCCAAGGTGGATATTATCGAGTATTTGGCTAAGTGAATGAAAAGTTTTTTCTAACTTATATTGGTACAAGGATTAAAGTTTGAGTCTGTCTCACACTCTGTAAAAAGAGACCAAGACTTTGATTTCAAAACACTCTAATCAATACACAAGACGTATTCAATTCTTTTTTTTATTCTTTGTCTTAGATTGTAGAAAAATATTAGACTAAAATTTGGAGA
This sequence comes from Cichorium intybus, assembly GCA_023525715.1. Taxonomy (NCBI): domain Eukaryota; kingdom Viridiplantae; phylum Streptophyta; class Magnoliopsida; order Asterales; family Asteraceae; genus Cichorium; species Cichorium intybus. The sequence goes on along the minus strand of CM042016.1, from coordinate 28,711,112 downwards.
TGATGAGTGTAATTTGGAGGGAGGCTTGAGAGATTAATGTATGTGATTCCAACAATTTATACTATAGGGAATCTTTCTCTCTTTACATGTTTTTTCTCTGGTTTTGAAGTTTTCCAAATATATTTTTGTGTTCAATTATTTTCTCTATAATTCAATTTTCCCAACACGTTGTACACTCAAAGTAGTGAGACATTTGTTTAGATGTTTGCTTCTTGTGATGTGGTAATGTCATTGTGGTATTCAATAGCTTGTTGGTGGATCTTTCAAGTTCTTTCTTTTGTTGTGGCAATATTATATTTGTTGGGATGATCATTTATATCATTTTTGCATAAAAATAAAGTTTTTGACTCAGCGATGCTTACTTCCATTTGGTCTATTTTGGCTTTCCTCAATGGGTATTCGTTTCAAAGCTCCAAATGGAGGAACTATGCGATATTCTCATAACATTATTTCAAAAACTTTTACTTAGATTTCATTTAGGCATTGATCGCAGTCGTTGGGTTGAATCCACAAGGAGTTAGTAATCAAGTAATTGTGTTAAAATAGTTATGTGAAAAAGCAATATTGTGTTGTGCTATTGCAAACTTTGAATTAAAACTAAAATGTCACTTAAGAAAAACAGGGCACTTCTGGTTCCAAATTAGGTAATGTAAACACGCATGTTTATATTCCCTTGAATTCTAGTTTAATTATAAAAACATAATTAAGGTTTTTGACCGTTGTACTAAATAACTTTCAGCACAAGATATGTTAGTGTACTAACTGTCTTACCTCTTATTATAGGACTCAACACAACTAGTGATTCACTGATAAATTGTCTTACACTTACAAAATACAACTTAAATGTTATCAATCACAAGTTTAACATACTGTATGTTAATTCAACCGATCTTATTAATCCATATAGATGATGAACTCGGAACGATATGTGGATCCACAATACACTATCTTAGTCGAAAGATCCAAACATTCTAAATAAACCAAATCTAACAATCATACTATATAAGAGTCATACTTTAAAGAACAAATGACAACTAAAATCGATCGGAACCCAAGTAATAATCAGAACATGTATGCCATTTCACCATCAACATCCCCGGAAGTTACCCCAAAGGGTTTTAGCCTTCCATAATGATGAACAAACAGAAAACAGTTGAACAAAATCTGAATTCATACTTGAAAACAAAGAAAAACTCGGATTCATAAACTAAAATCGTAAACAACGTTCAAAACACGAAATACCACAACGTCAACAAATGAAAACTAAAAATCTCTGAAATAAATCAAAACCAAGAGCCAAATGATTGTACTCCGATAGTAACATAAAGAGATTTGAATGCTTAGAGTGATCCAAATGGTTATGAATACTCTAAAACACCGGAAAACAAAGTATAACATAAACTAGAACTCAAAAACAAGTAAACAAGGTATAGGAACCCTCTAGAAGGTTGTGGGTAATCAAATGGGACGTGTGGAAGATCAGTGTATGATGCCCTACCGTCTGGAACCAGCTATTTATTAGTATTGAAATTACTGAAAGTCGCGGCATGATCCTACGCGGATATTGTATAGTCTTCGCGGCATGATCCTGGAACCTTATAGTCGCGAGTTAGTTATTTAACGCCACCATTATTAGTGGATAGTGCCTTTATCTCCGGTCTTCCGGTATTCCTTTGTTTGTATCTATTCTGTTCCATCGTCCTTCTTTCCGCTTCGACACCCCGTGATTTCTGTACAAGTACAATTTTCAAGTAAAGCGAGTATATTAAGCCCAATTAACTCAATGTACACAAATACCGCATAAAATGCTTACATAATTACAGAGACATCATGTATGATAATGAAAAAAACTCGATTTGGTAAGTTAGTTGAAAGACCATTATATTTGTTTTTTGTTGTATTTTTCTAACTTTTTGTTAAACTGTAAATAAAAGCTTATGACGTTCATAGTAAGGAATAAAGATACAAAATTTTAGAAAACAAACATAAGCATTTTGTGACCAATGGATCAAATATATTTCATGAAACACTTTGACTAACAGACCACGTCAAATAAACAAGTTGTCCGACGAAATCTACACCTTTTATATAGTTTTTAAAAGATAATTTTATTCGTATCCCCAATTGCTTTTTGTATCTCCCTTTTAGTTTGTAAATGTGTGTATGTTTTTACTAAATATACCTCTGAATATATATATATATATATATATATATATATATATATATATATATATATATATATATATATATATATATATATATATATATATATATATATATAGGGTCCGGTTTCGGTGAAAACTCTTTTTTCGGTGAGGACTCGCAAGGACACCTAAAAAAAATTGAAAAAAAATATAAAAAATACAAATCATAAAATCGAGAATAGTACTATATCATTACCAAAAAAAAATTTGAAAAAAAAATTTGCATCATTGCAAAACGTAATGATGCAATTTTTCTGTTTTTATTTTGAATCATTATTTCATTATAAAAAAAATAATGATCGAAAACGTTTTTTTTTTTTAATCTTTTTTTTCTGCGATATAGTACTATGATCCGTTTTATTATTTATATATTTTTATATTTTTTTTCAATTTTTTTAAGGTGTCATCGCAAGTCCTCACTTTAAGAAGAGTCCTCACCCGATCCTGATTATATATATATATATATATATATATATATATATATATATATATATATATATATATATATATATATATATATATATATATATATATATATATGGTTGTGTTCAATAGAGAATCAATTTAAAACAAAGAACCAAGGAACCAATCGTGTGGTCGGAATGCAAAAGATCGATGGCCAGAAAAAAAGGATGTGCATTACTAGTTAGACGCAAATGTAGAGAATTATAGCAAAAAACCCACTTCGTTTTTTATGTTTTTTTTTTAATTTTTAAGTTTACTATTTTTTCAAAAAAAAAACTAAAAATACCAAAATTCATAATTTTTCATCCTCTATAAATAGACATCCATATTGATATACAAATTTTTTTGTTTTTTATACTTTAAGTTTGTCCAGATTCACCATGCGAATATGAATTGAACTATATTGTTTTAGATATATTCATTTACATATAAATGACAATTCTAGTCGATTTATTGAATAAATTTTGACCAATCACATGTGAATTTTTAGAAAATCATTTTGAGTTTCAGTTAATTCAATTGTATAGGACATCAAAAAGTTGAAATAGTAAAAATATAAGTGATTTTTCTTGGATTCACATCTGAATCTAAGAATGTTTTTAAAATTTACATGAGTTGTTATTGAATGATTTACAATTATTGAAAAAAATTGAATTCAATGACTATTTACATGTGCATTATTTTCCATACAAATTTAGTACAGTTTATATTTACATTGTGAATTTTAACTGTTTTTTGTTTTAGATATGTTAATTCACATATAAATGGTAATTGTACCTAGCGTTTTCAACAATTTTTTTTACCATCCACATGTGAATTTTAAGCAATTTAATTTGTGAATCTAAATTAATTCATTTGTGTATGATCAAAAGGTTAAAAATAGTGTGCATATGATTTTAGATATATTAATTCACATATAAATGATAACTGTATCCCATTTTTTCAGCAATTTTTTGTTCATTCGCGTGTAATTTTAAGTAAATTAATTTGTGAATCTTAGTTAATTCAATTGTATATTATCAAAATGTTGAAATTGTAAAGAATATAAACGAATTTACTTAAATTCAATATGAAAATTTAGTGAGATTAACGTCTGAATCTAAAAGTTTATTTAAATTCAATAAGTTGTTATTGAATGATCAATGATTGTTGAAAAAAATAATTTCAATGATCATTCACATATGAATAATCTTCTATAAAACTTGTTATAGTTCAGATTCACATTGATTAAGTGTTGTGAATCTGAACAAGATTTTTGAATATTTTTTTTCGTTTTTGCTATATTGATATTGATGTCTATTGAAAGAAAATAAAAAATTATGAATTTTGATATATTCGATTTTTTATTTCGATAAAAAATAAGCTCTAAAAAAAAAAATAAATAAATAACGAAGTGAGTTTTTTGGAATTATCCGCTACATACGTGTTTAATTAAGAAATTTACAACCTTATCTTCGGCCATCGATCATTTGAACTCCGACGCTCACTATTGGTTCCTTATTTTATTTTGGTTATATATATATATATATATATATATATATATATATATATATATATATATATATATATATATATATATATATATATATAAACACTTTTTTTAAAATGTAAAACTTTAAATAAATGCCTAAAAGATATTGCCAGGCTTCCAATTTTGACCATACTATGGGTGGGCCAGGGTGGCATTAATTCATAAACAAAGACCAGGACAACGTCGCATCTGAACTCTCAGTATAGGGTGGGACCATGTGCAATGTGACCGAATTATTATGGTGTGACATTTTTACAATGTTTCAAAGTGTGCTGTTATTAACACCCTAATAGTCTAAGGTTATTATTACAAAACATAATCATTTGTTATATAAAATATTATAAATAAAAAGATTGTTGAATTCCAGAAAAAAATGGCCAACGTCATATATATTTCCCACGTTTAGATGTGACCTTTACGATATATATATATATATATATATATATATATATATATATATATATATATATATATATATATATATATATATATATATATATATATATATATATAGAGAGAGAGAGATAGGTTCTTTATAGAACTAAAAAATACCACCTAACTACAGAACTAACATCTCCACCGTTGATTTATAAATCAATGATTCACAAAAAACGTATTAAATAAAATCTTAGAAAAATCGAATAAAACAAGCTGAGGGTAATTTAGGCATTGCAATTGTGATTCCTTCCGAAAATAAAGGGGCCACGATTACGTGATTCGCTTTCGGTTTACAGTCTCGTTTCTTCTCCATGTCATCTGTGGGTTCGTTTCTTCTCCATTACGCACGGTAATTTAGGCATTGCAATTGTGATTCCTTCCGTTAATAAAGGGGCCAGCGATTACGTGATTCAAAAACCAAATTGGCTAGTCGCTTTCGGTTTACAGTCTCGTTTCTTCTCCATGTGATCTTTGTGGGTTTCGTTTCTTCTCCATTACGCAGGGTTTATCGCACCTAGGGTTAATCAAACCGCAAACTGAACATCTCCATTGCTGAGCAATTAACGAATTATCACCTACCTTCCTCGTGTCCGCCCAATCCGTCTTCTCCACTGCGCACTAGGGTTTATCGCTATTTATCACAGGTATGTTAATGATCTATGTTTTTATTCTATTTATTGAAATTGAGCATTCATTCTACGGTTATCTTCCATGCCAATCGATGATTTGATGTCTGCGTGAACATATGTTCATTAGTGAACATATGTTCATTAGTGAACATATGTTTGAAAAATCGCAATTGAATGTGGATTTGATACCAATAATTCGATTGAAGGTGTATTGATACATGTTTATCTCCCAATAATAATTCTCCATACCGTAAATTGATCATATGTAAATATGTTCATTAGTGAACATATTCATTAGTGAACATATCTTTTTTAGTCCAATTTCCTTGCAATTTCGTCTGTTTAAGGGGTATTTGGGAATGTGGCTTTGAACTGTTTGCTTATCACGCTTGCAATGCAAAATTCTATCATCAATTTTACATATATTTGCTTATTTGCTTATCACAAAATGAGCCTTTGAACTGTTTATTTGCTTATCACGTCATGCGGCTTTGAACTTTTCATTAGTGAACATTTGTTATTCAGATTTGCTTATTCTTGTTGGTATTGTTGGTAATGTGTGTTTGGTAGTGTGGTTCATATGTTGACTAATGAACATTTAGTGCACATACATGATTGAGTTTTTAGTTATGAATACGAAATTCTTTGTTAATGTGGTTAGAATTGTTGTTATTACAGTTTTCCAAATAATGAAGACAAATCTTAAAAGGAAAGCAAATGATGAGTCTTCGGGTGATGATTTTGAGACCCCCTTTACAGGTTCGTATGATTTTGATAATCAAGTTTCAATTATCATTTTGTATATTGTATAAATATTTTCTAACTTTTATTTTATTATATACAAGACATAAATCACAAAGTTCATCAAAAAGGAAGAGAAAGATAGAAGAAAAAAAACTTATGAACTTAAAGGATGTAAAGAAGAAAAAAATCGATAACAGAAAGCAAAATATAAAACCCACAACAACAGTCATTGTACCAAAAAATACCTTATCAGCAAGGACGAACCCAAAATCACTTTTTTCTGTTATTGAGAGTTTGACTAATGACCAAATAGCAGCTGTAAAGGACATGGGTCTAGGTTCATTGCTCGGAATGAAGGTAGATGGTCTCGCGGGACATTTAGGATTCTACATTGTTGATCATTTTGATCCAAAAACCATGCGTATTGTACTTGAAAATGGTTACATTGAAGTCACTGCATATAAAGTACATCAGATGACTGGATTAAAAAATGGCGGTACTGACATTTTTTCAGTTAAGCCTTGTGCTCCTGACCACCCGGTGTATAGAAGTTGGAAGAAAGCTTACGATAACAAAAGCATGAAAATGAGCGACATTCAAAACCACATTTTATCTTATGGAGAGGCTGATATACTTTTCAAGATTGATTTTGTGTTAATGTTTCTAAATTCACTTTGCGAGACTTATCCCGGTGGAACTTGCAAAACCTCCCTTGTTCCTTACATATTAGGAGAAGTTGATGTTTCTCAAATTGATTGGTGTGGTTACATACTTAGTTGTCTACAGAGTTGCAAAAACAGTTGGAAAAGGGATGATCCGAATTGTAAATTTACGGGGCCAATCACCATTTTATTGGTAATATTTGTCCAATACTTTTTAGTATTTATTTGGTACATCATTATTAAATTAAATACATTTACTAATCTTTGTGAATTGTTATATATTGTAGCTTCTTTATCTTGATTATACCAACTTTCCTGACTATCCATTCCCACGTAAGCGTCCCGCGATATCTTCATGGAATGTACATAGTATTCGTTTGCGGTCAGACAAGGAATATGCTCTGGGGGGATTCGGTAAATGTGGGGTTGTGTTAGAATCTGAACAATCTGAGGTATTAGTTTTTACTTAGATTGTTTGTTTTTTATAATGTGTTTAATTCATAGTCGAGCATAACTAAGTTCACTTATGAACATCATCTTGTATTCATAACTTAATTACTTAGTCTTAATTTATTAAGTTGTTTTTTTACAGAATATTCTTCAAGACCTCACAGAAAGCTTTCAAAGGCTAAAGGAGTATAAGTTAGACATAAAGAGTCGAATAGTGAAAGCTTTGGAACTTTTCCCCACGAATGACAAGTTATTATCACTTTTAAAGGATTTTCAAGATGAATTTGAAGTTAATTTGCAAAAAGACTCAAAAGATGATTTTGAAAAAGAAGACTCCAAACAAAAGTCAATTGAAGTTGTCTCACCTGTCGGAGTAGAGACTGATGAAGTTTTGCAAACACCAGGAGTTCTTATTGAATCACAAGGAATCTTGGATGATGTTGATAAGAGTTTTGATAATTGGAACAAAGGAAAATCATTTGAAAAATCACTTATGCCATCGTTTGACCTTTGTATTACTCAAGAGTTTGAACGTGAAGAAACTGAAAAAGAAGATTTGCATTCCGTAGAGATAGTTGAAGAAGTGTTGGGATCTGATTTGGATAAGTTAGTTAATGTGACAGAGGACGTTTTGAAAAAAAAGGTTGTTATCAAGCGAAATACCAAACCTCCTGCAGTTCATCGATCACCATTTGTGTCAAGAATTACATCCTTATTATCAAAGATTACATCTGAGGAGGAAAAGGTCTCAAATAGACTATATGCACTGATGGGGGACCCTAAGTAAGTAAAAGTTTTAATTTTTTGAAATATTTGTTGGTAAAATGATTTTATTAACTGATTTTAATTCCTTTTTTTAATAGCGAACCTATCTTCAAAACATCCACTGGTGTACGATGTTATAGGCAAGTGCTAGAAAGTTTTTTTCCTCCTAGTTGGTTGTATAGTAGTGTAATCGATCTTTGGAGCTACTATTTAAATGTTGATAACAAGAAGAAAGCAGACTCGTCTCCTTATCGTTACTTTTTTTCAATAGGAACAATGGTCAGTTAATTTACATTTTTTGTTTAAAGGATTTCATTTATCATATATTGATATTTTTCTTCTTTTTTGTAGCATTATTCTATTCATGAAAATGAAAATGACTTTAGCAAAAGCTTTACAGCATTTTTGAAGGGTGTTGAAGAAGACACGAAACGTCAACCTCAAATAAGAGATTTTCGAGCTGTGGATTTGGTATGAGTTTGTACATAATTTTATTATTAATTCGTGGAAGTATATGTTCATTTATGAATACCAATGTTCATTTATGAACATCTGTTACACGCTGTATTACCATTTCTTATTACACATGTTCATTGATGAACATTTATTCATTTATGAATATAGATGTTCATTTATGAACATCAAACATCCTTATTTTATGATTACACTATTATGTTATTTGTTTTATGTTTTTATAAACAATATCTTATTTTAACCTATTATGTCAATATTATAGGTTATATTCCCTATTCACCAAAAGAGGCATTACTACATCCTATGTTTTGATTTAAAAGACCCGTGCTATTATATAATTGACAATGCAAAGAGGAGGTCTTCAAGTTATTATTGCAAGACACCAATCGCTTTGGTAATTGCATTGTTACTTATTTATGTTAATTTATTATATATTTTACTCTATTGTTAATATTAATGAAATATATGTTAACACAATTTTGCAGAAATTCATGTTTGCTCGTTATTTAGAGATAGTGGGGCATAGTAAATCTGAGATTATAAAAAAACTCAAATATACAATCCTTGATTTTGAATGGAAAACAGTTGAGAATCAAGTTGATTGTGGGGTTTTTGTGATGCGTCACATGGAAACTTTTGATGGGACAGGCGGAGGTAAATGGTATTGTGGTTTGGTCAAAGAATCAGCTGAGCAAAAACGACAATTGGAGAAGTTAAGACGCAGATATGCAACCAAAATTTTGATGTTTGATGAGAACCTTTTGAAGGCGAAAGTGATGGAGGAATCTGAAGACTTTTCGAAGTTGGATAAAGAAACAGTTAAACAAATCAACAAGACTGCGAAGAAAATTAGAGTTGAAAGAGTTGATAAAGGTCATTGTTAAAATTTTGGAAAATAGAAGTTTTTGAAATGCTTGTATCTATTATGTTTAGACATTGCACTTTCCTTGTCCTATTATGTTAAGACAATCTACTTTTGTACTTTTTAGTTTTCCATGGTGTTTGATACATGATCATATATTCAATCATGCTTCTATTTCTTATATATCCTATATTTCCATGTTCTGTTTTTTCTGTTTTGACATTGTATTTACAGAATGCACATTTTTACAATCACTGTTCATGATTGAACATATGTTCTGAACAAATGTTCATTCATGAACATATGTTCATTCATGAACATATTATCATAAACGAACTTACATACTGGTTATTATTTGTCCTTTTTGTATTATTTGACAATTTACTTTACTTTTTACCAATTTATAGACATTGTACTTTGTTTTTACTTTACATTCTTTTTAGACATTGTACTTTATTTTTCATGTTGTTTTTAGACATTGTACTTACAAAATGCACATTTTTGTACTTTTTAGTTTTCCATGGTGTTTGATACAAGATCATATATTCAATCATGCTTCTATTTCTTGTATATCCTATATTTCTATGTTCTGTTTTTTCTGTTTTGACATTGCATTCACAGAATGCACATTTTTACAATCACTGTTCATGAATGAACATATGTTCTGAACAAATGTTCATTCATGAACATATTATTATAAACCAACTTACAGAAAGCACAGTTTTGGTATCTATTTATATTTCACAATTTACTTTTTTCCATTTGTATTCTTTTTAGACATTGTACTTTTTTAGACATTGTACTTACTGCACTTACTGTTAATAGATGACCAAATGTTCATAAATGAACAATTGTTCATAAATGAACAAATGAATATATTTTCATAAACAACCATAACTGTTTTTATGGTTGGTATCTATTTATTACACACATGAACATAACTACTAATAAAAGAACACAATTAAAGCTTGATTAACATACTTTTTGCCTTAAATGTCAAAAGTTGAAAAAAAATATGAAAATTGAAACAATATCTCATAAAGTAATATTGACTTATTTGAATAATTTTTTTCTCATTTTCTGATCTTTAATTCTTATTTTGCAAGCTTGCTTTCTCTTTTTCTAGTCTTTCATCCTCTTTTCTTGTTGGACAAGTTCTATAATCATGATGTCCATACTTGTAACAATAGTGGCACTCTCTTTCTTCTTTGTTAGATTTTTCGATCGCCTTCTCTTTAGCTCCTTTAATCCTTTTTCGAGGTCCACAACCCTTTGTCCTTATATCTTTTGGATTATGTATTTTAACTACATTTGGTCTTGTCACCCCAATCCTTGTCTCCATTCGTTCACCTTTACTTTTTATTTCTTTTCTTGGTATATTTAATTCCATATTATCTTTGATATCTCTAATTTGGTTTACGAAATTCTGTAATACTTCTGAATCGTCGGATGCCATTTCAACACATGATTGGAACATAGTATACGCATCTTCTACCATTTGATTACATGCACCATTCTTCTTACCATAATGATACCTTTGTTTCAATTGCTCTGAAGCAATAATACCCTTTTGCCACCGTCTTAATATGTATTTTTGCGGTATCTTGTCCACCTTTTTATGCTTTAGTATGCAAAATATATGTTGGCAAAATACACCTTGATGTAAATAAAAGTTGCAGGAACACTTTATTGTGTCCTCTTTATCGTTTATTTCAACCTGTACAAAAGTAACATATTAAATATGTTAAAATACAAAAATTACATTATATTCATAAGTGAATGTTAGTATATTACCTTGAATTCGGATTAACACACACTTGTTTGTAAATTATCATTATCATCCGCGTCAATATTCTCGCAACCTTCAAAACTTTTTTAAAAGAAAGCATTCTTTCATCTTTTACTATACACACTTCGCAATCGCCTTCTTTATTAACGGATTGTTGCGAACATAACCACACAGAATCATCAATTTCTTTTTGCACAATATTGAATATGTTATATGTATACACATTAGCAGCGTGTTTCTCTATTAGGAGACGTGTTTTCAACACTGGATTGTTAGCTTCACATTCATAATCATTTTTGTACTGAGTATTTCTTTGCTTCTCCATTGCAGCCTCAAATGAAGATGTGAAACTCAATAGATTCAAATTATTATTCAGGTATGAACCGAAAAAGGAATTTTCACTCTCGGACCTCGAAGTTGTCCTCATTAGACCTGAAAGCGGAACATCTTGGAAATATGTCGGTATCCATCGATCTCTAATAGAAAACATCTCCTTTAACCATTTATTGTCATTTAGTTGAAACTCGTCCATCAAATCATGCCACATAGTGTCAAACTGCATCCGGTCTATTTTATCACTCCATATTAGTGATTGTATTCGCTTCTTGAAATCAGTAGCCATAATTTTTGGAGAAACCTGGAAATTAACAAATGACAATAATTTGTATTCGCTTATTGAAATCATAAGACATACTAAAAAAAATATTCCAATACCTTATCAGTTAGTTTATTTCCTATATGCCACATACAAAGTCTGTGTCGTGCAGTCTTGAAAACAGTTGCTACTGCCTTTCTCATGGCTGGATCTTGGTCGGTAACAATAAGCATCGGTTCTTTATCAAATGCCCTCATAAAGCAACGCAACAACCATGTATAAGCATCAGCAGTCTCATTAGAAATTAAACCAGCACCAAATGTAACTGAGTGCTTGTGATTGTCAATTCCCGTGAATGGTACAAAAACCATGTTGTATCTGATATATATATATATATATATATATATATATATATATATATATATATATATATATATATATATATATATATATATATATATATACAAATGTTTTACAATTAACATAATGTCTTTAAAGAATGTTATATTCATATTTGAACATTAAAATTTCTCAAATATGATCAAATGCAACATACTGTATGTTCATTGTTCATATTGTTCATACTGTATGTTCACTAATGAATATATGTTCATTAGTGAACATATGTTCATTTATGAACACATATTCATAAATGAATACGTTTAAACTAAATCAACTTACATAGAAAAAAACTTACTTGTTCATACTGTATGTTGCATCAAATGAAACCATTTCTCCAAATTCTTTGAAATTTGCTTTTGAAGTCTCGTCTGCCCAAAACAATCCCGCCAACTCACTATTATGACACATGTACTCAAATGAGAAGTTTTGCACATTTTCCTTCCTGTTCATCATTCTATTAACAACCATATTTGAATCACTTTCCCCAATGAACAAATTCAAGTCCCTGGCATAATTCTTATACTCAACTTTTGTTGCCCTTACTTGATCGTAACCTCCTTTCAACGTGGTCATCAATGAATATGCTTTTGTAGCCCCAACGTTACACGTCCTTAAATCATAAATAAATTCTTCATCTTTGTAGTCTAATTTACGTTTGCTTTTTGAGAGGTAAATGTTACTTGCGGTAAACAATTTATGGTTATGTCTTTTCTCAAACTTATAGAGCTCATATTTTGAGGTCTCTACATTAAGTCTAAACTTAGCAAACGCAGGACATTGAATTTTTTTTGTTGTTGTTTTTCTTTTTTTTCTTCCATCATTAGCAGTCAAGGTATCATACTCATAACCTCGAGGTTTACCTGCCTTGTCACAAACCATATACCTATAGCAAACATTTCCTTTCACTTTCTTAAGAGATTCTTTTCGGATATTGAAACCACCAGCTTCAGCATATTTAGTGTATTTATATTGAGCTTCATCCAATGTATTATATTGTTCATCTGGTTTTGGTTCTATGCCATCACTAACAATAGGAAACCAATATGTTGTACCCCTAGGAGAATCTTCTTCTTTACTCATATATTTATCATTGTGTTGGATGTATTTTGAACCTACATGAACATATAAATATGTTCATCAGTGAACATAATGATATAAAGATGTCACGTAACATTATAGCACCATACGAATAAAAATTTTTGTAGGTAAATCCATAAACAAAATTATAATTCAAACTTGCATAATACGATCGTTATATCATACATTAAGTAGGTTGATGTTAATCAATGAATATATGTTCATTGATCAATATATGTTCATTAGTGAACATATGTTCATTGATGAACATATGTTCATTGATGAACATATGTTCATTGATGAACAATAACAGACATACAAATAAACAATTTTACATAAACCAATTTATAATTCAAACTTGAATAATACGATCGTTATATCGTACATTAAGTAGGTTGATGTTCATTGATGAATAAACAATAGCATACATACGAATAAACAATATGTTCATTGATGAACATATGTTCATTGATGAACATATGTTCATTGATGAACATATGTTCATTGATGAACACAATGTTTTACAGATGAAATACGATCACGTAAGATGAAATACGATCACGTAACAATAATAGCAGACATACCAATAAACAAATTCGCAATTAAATCCATCAACAAAATGGTATTTCGATGTATATTGTTACTACTGTATGATTGAAACAACTAATATTAAACGAACATGACTAGATTTGATGAATATTACGATTCAATAAGAAAATTAAACCCTAAGAAGATTTACATTACCTGTACTTTCATTGCTACTACTTTCAATTGCTGTTATCGAATCGTATGGATAATGCATTCCTTCGTATGATTCTCAATCGATTCAAATGAAATTGAGGATTCGATCTTATTGTTAACGAAATATGGAATAGATTCGATTGAAATTGAGTGTTCGATGGGTTTATGATGCTTTATGAAATCTTCGCTCATGATAAAGGATAAGTACCTGTAACAGAAATTGGGATATGAATGTTAATGTGACCATCATACCCTTTATGATCAAAATTAGATCAACGGTGAAAATTTTAGTTCTGCAGTTAGGCAGTTTATTTTAGTTCTGCATTGAACCCATCCCTATATATAGATGGGTTCAATGCAGAACCAAAAATAAATTACCTAACCACAGAACCATCCTTAAAACCCTTGGATCATTATATCAACGTCTTAAATTAAAAAGGATGCACCATAAAATTATAAACCTTGTGCAGGGGATTATTGCTACGTAAGGGTATATTGGGTTTTTAACCCAATCGATCACCATCTTCACCCATGTTCTCTCTCTCTCTCTCTCTCTCTCTCTCTCTCTCTCTCTCTCTCTCTCTCTCTCCTCTATGATTTCAGCTTCGTTCCTCCACCACACCTCCCTCTCCAAAGCGACCCGATCATAGATCCATCCACAACAACTACACTTCAGAATGTATTCTTTGCTCCAGTCATGTATTTCCGCCTCCCGTATTCTTTGCTCCATCTCGTTTTTCAGAAAAAATCAAAGAGGATTTTGGGGTTTCGTTTGCAGTCGCCGTATTCTTCAATTGTTGTTCGTGGCGGCGGTGTTAGTGGGTGCTGGTGTTGGTAGAGATGGGAGGTGACGAAGGTGGTGCTGGTGGCGTCGGAGATGGAGGTGGTAATGGTGGCGATGGGTGATGGTAGAGGTTGTGGAGGTGGTGGTAAAGGTGGTAGCGGCGGTGGTGGTCGAGATGGTGATAAAGGTGGTAGAGTTTGCAGTAGCGGTGGTGGTGGTTGGTGGCGGCGACGGTGGGGGAGGTGGCGGTGGCAGCGGTAGTAGTGGTGGCGTTGACGGTGGTGGTTGTGACACAGGTGGTGTAGGGTGTAGTGGTGGTGAAAATCATATATGCAAAACACTAGAGCGACAAGATAAAATATGTGGTCCATGTTCATTTTCGCATTCTAACTTTTTTTTTTCATTTTCAAAGGAACTACTTATATATATATATATATATATATATATATATATATATATATATATATATATATATATATATATATATATTTGACGTTTTAACCACTGTCGTCACCACCGCCACTTATATATATATATATATATATATATATATATATATATATATATATATATATATATATATATATATATATATAACTTGCATAAAACCAAATCTGATCAGAGCCGAATACTTCTGAATTCAGATGTCAATCCAGATCCGTGTGGTCGATGGTGTTATACAATCCAAAACCCTCGATCTCACACAACGAACAATAATCAAAAAACGAATAAGAATATTAAAAACTAACCAACTACCAAGTTTACTACCCAAGCTACGGAATTTCGTGTCAAAGATGCCTGAGTGTCTCTCAAAGGTTCGATATTTGCTCCCGAATCACAAACCGAAAGCCTCTATTTATAGTTACGGATTTGGCCTGTACGCGTCGCGTCATAGCCTTCTACGCAGCGCGGGTCATCATTAACCCCTCTTTCTTCGCACTTTGAATTTTGAATCTTCACCCAGTTAAACAGCTGTCCACGTAACGTCTCTCCTGTGCACGCGGCACGCGTATTACTTCGACTAGAAGACAACCTTGTTTCCAACATTTGCCAAATTGTACCCTTTTTACCGTGTATTATCAGTAAAATACAACACAAGTCCTTAGCACTAAAAGTGAGTAATATTAGTCATATTGGAAGTATAATTCATCTAAATACCGACTCAATAACGACTATAATGCTTGACATTACTAGGCGTTATCAAACACCACGCACTTGTGCATTGCTTGTCCCAAACAAGTAGAGCTTTTAAGATCTTCTAACAAAGACTCAAACATTTTTGAACATCTTTAGTTTCAAAGTTTATTGCACTCGAAAAGTAAGATGAAAATGATTTTTAGAAAAAGAGACTAAAATACCCTTTGGGAATCACGACTTTCTAGAGAACCATTGATTACGAATTCTCGGTTCACAACTGTGCAAACTTACTCATTCAGATTCTAAAGGTCGTTAAGGAATTATCCATAACTTTCGATGTTGTTCAAGTAACGAGCTTCGAAAACACTATCCCAGACCAAACAATCTTAGGTAACGAGGTGCATAAATGCCCTACGGGCCACCCGTTTTGATCCTACCGGCTCAAACAACAAAGGCCACTAATTGACACTGAATCTCAATCCTAAGATACTCCAAGTCCAAAATTTTCCAAACCTCCTAAACACTCAACTTATTTTAACTAAAACTAGCATGCAGACAATTAAACAATATTTCTTGAAAAATACCAAAGTACTATACTATTCAAAACCTATTCGTTTCTATGCTACAATTTCTTAAAAAGTTTGAAAATTGCTGAAATTTTGAAAAATAAGGCTTTTTCCACAAAGATTCAAAAACTCGTTTCGACCGTCCCAACCCACACTTTAAAGTGTACAACGTCCCCGTTGTACAAAAGAAAATTTCAAAACAATGGAGAAAAGAGTTACCCCTGGACGGTGAAATGCTTGCCTGTCGAGATCATACGTATTAGGGTTGCATGTTTGTACCATGCTCGATGAAATCCAGGAGTCGGAACGCAGCAGTAAACACGCTAGCATAACACAAATGTAGGGGTACGGTGACCCTACACTTGCGTTATGCCACTCCCTCAGTTGTTTCAACAATCATGGTTTGGAAAATAATGGTAATATACTAATAAAGAAATATCACTCCAAATAATCGTGGTGCTGGTCCAGATGGTCTTGCCTCGTCGTCTGCTCTCGTCGGTGGTGATGGCTGTATCCCAAAGTGTAAGAAAAGTGCGCGCTGGCCCTCTACCAACCGTCGCAGCTCAGCTCAGATCTCTGCTTGACCGGCCACCAATCTAGCCGCGGCCATCTCTACTCTCTCGAGCCTCGCATCGACTCTATACTGCCCATCCACTAGCTCCTAATCCTGTGTCGGTGCCGACTCTCTCCTCCGTCTTTGTCGTTGTTGAGCGGTAGCCTCCGGTACCTCAGCGCCCTCGATCTCCACCTCCTCGTCTATACCCTAAGCATGTGATGGCTCAGGCGTGCCGGCTGCTCTATTTGTTGCTATGACATAAAGGCCTCCAAAGGTGTAACCACATCCATCGTTACAAGAAAGCCAGCTCCCATCGGTCTCGGCTGATATGGGGTCAACAATCCCTTCACCTCATCTGTCAGAATCTCATATGACTCAGCCAATCGAGTAATATAATGCCCACCAGGCAGTGGGCTAGCTCTGCGAGTCCCCTTCCCTTTGTTGACCTTGAAGTCGGCCAACAAATGTCGGAGATGCACAAACTGGGTGGGGTTGATGATACCCACAAAGGAAACATGTCGATCGTCGGTATCTTGTTACCGCCCCTGCAGTGAGAAACAGTGAGGGCCACGATCCGGTAAAGCATGCGGTGCACTTGGGAGCGGATCCTGCTCTCGCGATTCTCCGCAGGATCGTAACCGAAAGTGCTAACAGCGGCCTAGACGACTGCGTGAGAGGCTCCATCAGGCAAGTGGGTGTGGCATGCAGCCAGAAATGGGCGGAAGTGAGGGCTGGCCATCTCCTCCCATGTGTATAGGTGCATACGTTGTGCCAGCTCCCCGACGGAGCACTCTCGGTCAATTCCGCCAGGTCTGAAGCGTATCCTCTGTCGCAACGGGTCCTGGTGTGTAGGACCGAAGGTACATATCGAATAAAACTCAAGAATGTGCTCTCTATAGATCGTCTATCCGGCAGGTATCAGTCGATCCCATCCCTCGCATGTGAAGCTGTGCGTGCGGTCATCAGTTGTCCATATCCGGACCAGATGCGGTGCCAATGGGCCGGTAATCCATAATCCACCAAAAATCCCTGATCCAAAGAGGGTGCTACCTCGATATCGCTGGCAGCAAAAATCGCTAAGAGTTTTCGATAATCTGGCGTGGCAGGGTCGTCCTCGAGAAACTACAGAAATACATGTTGTGGCAAATCAGTCAGTCGTACGGGAGCGCGGTTCCTTCATGGTGGTAGACCCATCTGCAAAAACCAAATATTCGTGCAAACCAGGCAGAAAAAATAAGAAAAAATCAAATTCGGGACCCACAGCAAAGATAGGGTTGTTATCTTAGAGAGATAGGGCCTCTATCATAGATAGAGACGCTATCTTTTGAGATGAAGGCTCTATCTATAAACACCGAATCCAAAACAAAATTTTAACTTGTTTTTTTCCAAATTGATCCATCAACAATATTGATATGTGTTCGACTAACACAACCTAGGCTTTTATTTCATGAATTAACAGCCAAAAATTCAGAAAAATCGGGTGGAAACCCTCAGTTGGGTCGAACCCCAAAACCGAGCCCTAACCCCCTAAATTCGGCTAGATTTTGTGCAAATAACAAGAAGTAGGAGTAAGATATGCACCTTAGATGTTCGATTGTAGTTCGTACGAAAAAATGTCACAAGAAAAACTTGAAATCGTCGGTAGTGTGTGCTTGGTCGTACGACAGCAGCGATGGGGGGAGTGTTTGGAAAATAGCGGCCCTTATTCGGGTTTAAAGCTGAGTCGTGATCCACCCTGAGATAGCATCGCTATCTTAAAAGATAGCGGCGCTATCTTTGCTTTTTCCATTGAGTCGTGATCCACCCTGAGATAGCATCGCTATCTTAAAAGATAGCGCCGCTATCTTTGCTTTTTCCATTTTTTTTGAAATTTTCAATTATTTTAAAATTCGAGCACTACCCCACACTCGGGTCAGACCGTGTCATTTTTGAACATTTTTCCGAGTGACATTTCACAGAATAAAACTAAAAATAATTAAAAAAAACAAAAATCAAGATACTTATCGAAATGTCGGGTTGCCTCCTGAAAGCGCTTCTTTGTTCGGTCTTTTAGCTGGACCTTCCTTCAACGGCTAAGGTGGGTCGTACGCCTTTTGACCCCGCTAATTTCTAGTTCCCATCGTCTCTTCCTCGACCCGATACTCTAGTTTCCCTGGGTCAAATGGTTTGCTAGTTTCCCTGGGTCAAATGGTCAAACATCAAAAGAGAAATCGAAAATTGACACAATGTTTCTTCATACTCCCAACATACTTCTTGATCAGTGTACATGTAATCGTTCATTGTGAGGACGCAGACATACATAAAATTAAAAACTAAAAATCAAACATCAAAGAGAAATCCAAAACTGACATAGAGTGTCAAGCGCACAACTCCCCGGCAACGGCGCCAAAATTTGACACGTCATAGACGTTGATGCAGTCAAAAATACTAAATAAAACCTTACTAGTCCACTGGCTAGCGGTAAGCAAGGGTCGAACCATCGAGTTCGTGGTTGGCACTTTTTGTCAAAGTATGACCAATATATAGTGTCACGCTATAGACGGTTTTTATTCATACACTTGATCCCGAAAGAACAAGAAAACACATAATCCAAAACCAACGACCAATGACGAAATAATAAATCGCAACTAATTAAACTAAAGTAATCTAATCTAATCTCGAGAGTAATCTCAATAATCATAAACTACCAAACAGAAACGATAACTTGAAACAACGATTCGATACCAAAAAAACATAAAATTGCGTAAAATTAAAACCGAATGTAACTTGCATAAAACCAAATCTGATCAGAGCCGAATGCTTCTGAATTCAGATGACCATCCAGATTTGTGTGGTCGATGGTGTTCTACAATCCAAAACCCTCGATCTCACACAACGAACAATAATCGAAAAACGAATAAAAATATTAAAAACTAACCAACTACCAAGTCTACTGCCCAAGCTACGAAATTTCGAGTCAAAGATGCATGAGTGTTTCTCAAATGTCTGATCTTCGCTCCCGAATAACAAACCGGAAGCCTCTATTTATAGTTACAGACTTGGCCTGTATGTGTCACGTCATAGCCTTCTACACGGCACGAGTCAACCTTATCCCCCGTTGTGGCGCACGTATTACTTCGACTAGAAGGCAACCTTGTTTCCAAACTTTGCCAAATTTACACTTTTTACCCTGTATTATCAATAAAACACAACACAAGCCCTTGGCACTAAACATGAGTAATATTAGTCATATTGGAAATATAATTCATCTAAATCCCGACTCAATAACGACTATAATGCTTGACATTACTAGGCGTTATCACATCGCTAACCTCTGTTGGCACAATGTTTTTATCTCATTGTTAGCTTCACTCTTTTGGTCAAACTTTTATTGGGATATCTAAGGATGATTGAGATCTGATCACGGGTGTTTTATCACAGCTTTACCATATAGGAAGGAAGCCGATACGAGGAGCTCGGGGTTGACACGTTCTGACCCAACCCATGTGAGTGATTTTATGAATCTCTTGTGATGTAAATGAGTGGTAAATGAATATAATTGGCTGAGATAGCCAATGAGTATGAGTTAAAAGAGATTATGATTTATTGGTCAATAACTGAGTTATGAGTGTGGTTGAGCACACTAAATGACTGAGATAGTCAAATGAGTATGAGTTGAAAGAGGTTGTAAGTGTGTAACTAATTACACAATACAACTGTTCTTGATGAGATATTGCATAACCACCCAATCAGAGTAATTACTCACTGAGCCCTTGTAGCTCATAGATATTGACTTTGTGTTGCAGGTACTAGTGGTGGAGACAGTGAAAAAGAGTTACAGAAGGATAGTTGACTGTGGACCTGGACGAACTTTTGATGTTTCTAGACTTTGTTTTTTTGTGACCCAGTTTCGGGAATGACTTTTACCCTTACTTGTGTTTTGGTAACTACTTGTATGACGTGTGACTCACCTTTTGAATACACTTGTGTATATGTTGTTGCTTTTGGTATTAAAATATGGTGTAACTTGGGTGTGAGAAAACGGGCATTACATAAGAATGGTTGGATTGTACATAATCTTGATGTAAAGTCATCCTTTTTTAATTGAGACTTAAAGGAAGAGGTTTATGTAACTCAACCTGAGGGTTTTATAAAGAAAGACAAACCGACATTGGTGTACAAATATCAAAGGCATTATATGGATTGCTACGGCTAGACAAGTGTCTTAAAGATTTGGGTTTTCCAAGATGTCCACAAGAGTATGTCGTTTACACAAGAAAGAAAAAGGGTAATCTGCTATTAGTTGGAATTTATGTGGATGAATTAATCGTCACTGGAAATCATGTGGATGACGTAATATTGTTCAAGCAACAAATGAGCAACGAGTTCAATAGGAGTGACCTTGGGTTGTTATCATATCACCTTGGGATTGAGGTAAGTCAACATAAGTAGGGAATCACGTTAAAACAAACATCCTATGCAAAATCCATTCTCGAAAAATTAGGTATGAGCAATTGTAATCCATGCAAGTACCTAATGGAACCAAGACTAGAACTTACTAAAGATGAACAAGGAGAACCTGTTGATCCCACTTTCAATAGGAGTATAGTTGGTGGGTTGAGATTTATGACACATACTCGACCGGATATCGCTTTTTTAGTGTTGGAATGGTGAGTCGTTTCATGGAAAGACCAACTTCACAACACCTACAAGCGTGAAACATATTCTAAGATACATAAAAGGAACAACGATGCATGGTCTGGAAAATGTAAGAAGCAGTGAAGAATACGGTGTCATAGGCTATACAAATAGCGATTTAGCTAGAGATGTGATTGACAGAAGAAGTACATCAGGTATGGCATTTTATCTCAACGACAACCTTGTTACGTGGAACTCATAGAAGCAACAGAGCGTGGCACTTTCACCGTGTGAAGCAGAGTTTATGGCAAGGAGTTTGGATACGAAGAAATGCTTGGAGAGTTAACTAGAAGGAGAATCAACCCTATAGTGTTGTATGTTGACAACAAATCAACTTTGGAACTGATGAAGAACCCGATGTTCCATGGAAGAAGCAAGCATATAGACACGAGATACCACTTCATACGTGAACCAGTTGAAAAAGGAGATGTCATTGTGCAACATGTGGGAACTACCGAACAACAAGCTGATATATTCACAAAATCTATGGCTAAAGTGAAGTTTGAAGAGATGAGAAGTCTACTAGGAGTGAAGGCCATCTCGGTTCCTGAATTAGGAGGGAAAATATTGGCGTAATTCAGGAACTAGCCCACAGGGGTATTTTAGGAATTCTATGTTTTTAAAAGATAGCTACTATATTTTAGTCATTATCCTTCCGGTTTCTTGGTATTAGATTAGGATACTTTTTCTAATATAAATAGGTATTGTTTAGTTTTTTTTTTATTAAGTTTTCCAGCAATAAAGAAGACTTAATTAGTAAGAAATCTTTTTTTTTTTTTTTTTCTGTCGTTCCTTTTTCCCCTGTTTCGTTCCAGTTTTTTTGTTTCTTTCTCCCCTGTTCTTCTTCTTCCTCTGTTTTCTGTCTTTATCTGATTACAATTTAATGTTTTGAAGATGTATGAATAGTAACATCCGATTAATACGCTCTGTTATGTTAATGTTAGTGAATGCAAATACATGCATGAGGAAGGTGTCGTACAATATATGATGGAGAGAAAAGAGTTTTTTTTCTTCTTTTATCTTCCTACAAACCCATGTTATGGACAATCTGCTTTTTATTCCTAGCCTTTTATTCTTCGGTGTCCACCGAAATGATTGATTTCTTGGGGATGTGCTTCACATGTGGCATAGAAAGTCTACAATAGTTTTAAAAAGGGAGTTTAAAATGACTTGGGTTACAGCAGTTAAAAATGGTTTGAAAAGAAAATTGTTTTTAAGACCCAAAAAATTGGTTTTTGGTTTAGTGTTAGGTTAACGAAAGTTTAGGTGTCGAATGTGCCTTCCAAATTCAACAAATATTATTCAAAGATGTGGCATGCAGGAAAGTTTCAACATATGAGCTAATTTCTCAACCTTGGCATGTAGAATTTCTTATTTTAATAAGCCATTTTTTCTTAAGTGGCATGTAGAAATTTAGTATAAATAGGTTAGAAATCATTCATACAAACCACACCAAAAAAAAAAACATCAACACACAACATTTCTCTTCTCTTCTTCTTAATACATAAAGAGTTTTAACTCTTTGTATTTTTGTATTTCTCCCAACGTTTTGTAAACACCACAAAATATAGTGAATTGGTTCTCGGCTTCCTCCGCCCGTGGTTTTTCCCGATTTGGGTTTTCCACGTAAATATCCTGTGTTCTTTCTTTTTACCGTTCGATCTATTATTGGTTGAATATTCAATAGTTTTATATTCCGTTGAATCATTATCGTGATATTTGGGTTTTATACTTCGATCTTGAAGTTAATCGATTATTTATTGAAGTCGATTTTGTCTACAATTGGTATCAGAGCTATCCGGGTTTTCCGATAACGATTCGTAAAAACTATTTTCAACCATGTCATCGATGAAGTACGATATTCCTTTACTTGACAGAAACACAAGATTCCCTCTCTAGCAAGTAAAGATGAAAGATGTGTTGATCCAAATGGATCTCCACAAAGCACTATTAGGAATGGAGAAAATGCCGGCAACTTGGTCGACTGAGGAAAAGGAGATGAAAGATCTGAAGGCGTCGTCGCAGATCCGTTTGCATCTTTCTAACGACGTTCTCCAAGATGTGTTGAAAGAGACATCCGCAGCGGCTCTCTGGCTAAAACTCGAGCAGCTACTTATGACGAAAAGCTTGCCCAACAAGCTACACTTGAAGCAACGACTTTTTAACCTAAAGATGAGTGAAGGTAGTTCTTTGTCTGATCACCTCTCTACCTTTAAAGAGCTTGTAGGAAATCTGGAGAATATGGACGTCAAATATGAAGATGAAGACTTGGCGTTATTTTTATTATCTTCTCTCCTAGACTCCTACGATCACTTTCGTGACACCATTATTTATTCTCGGGAGACTCTTGTCCTTGACGAGGTAATGACTGCTCTTGATTCAAAGGAAAAGATGAAGCAGATAGTTGGGAACAGTAGCAGCGATTCTAAAGCCGAAGGTCTCAACATCAGAGGGAGACCTAACGAGAGAGGCAGCTCTTCACAAAACCGATCTAGATCTAAGTCCAAAGCCAATCGCAAATATTGCAATTATTGCCACAAGAAGGGACATCTGATCGATGAATGTTTCAAGTTAAAGAACAAGGAGAAAGCGAAGGCAATCGCAAAGGGAAAAACAACCAATAACACCGTTGAAGCCGATGTTGCCGAAACTGGTTCCGATGGTGAGCTTCTATCCGTTTCGGACTACGGTTTAATAACCACGAGTGAGTGGGTACTTGATTCAGCGTGTACTTTTCATATGAGCTCCAACCGAAGCGTTTTTCATTCATATGAAAAGGTTAACGAAGGCCACGTTCTAATGGGTAACGACACTTCGTGTCGTATTATTGGACGGGGTACACTCAGGTTCCGCATGTTCGATGGCGTTGTTCGAACGATTCAAGATGTGAAGCACGTATCCGGTCTTAGGCGAAATTTACTAAGTCTCGGTACTTTCGAGAAGAAAGGTTACGAGTTTGTTGGAAAAGACGGGAAACTCCATATTTTCAAGGAAGGTTCTGTGGTCATCCGAGGAGTTAGAAAATCCGCAAACCTTTACATTATGGACGGACAAGTTATTTCTGGCGAAGCCTCGGTTAGTTCTAAATCCCTCTCCAATGTTGATCATTCTCGCCTATGGCATCTCAGGCTCGGTCATATGTCATACCACGGTATGAGTGAACTAAGCCGAAGGGGGTTGCTCGGGGAGCACAAATCAACCGAACTTGAATTCTGTGAAGATTGTGTATTTGGAAAGCAGAAGCGAGTGAGTTTTATCGGTGGCAAACATACGACGAAAGGGCCACTTGACTACATACACTCTGATTTATGGGGACCAGCAAAGGTTACATCGAAAGGTGGAGCCTCTTATATGCTCACGATCATTGACGATTTCTCAAGAAAGGTATGGTCGTTCTTCTTAAAGTCAAAGGGAGAAGTATTCCAAACTTTTAGAGATTGGAAAGTATTGGTTGAAAAGCAATCAGGTTTTGAAGTGAAATACCTTCGTACCGATAACGGACTGGAATTCTGCTCAGAAGAATTCAACTCCTATTGCCGTAAGGAAGGGATTACACGTCACCGCACTGTAGTCCACACACCATAGCAGAACGGCGTTGCGGAAAGAATGAACCGCACCATCATGGAGAAGGTCTGATGCATGCTCTCTCACTCGAAGCTACCAAAGTCTTTTTGGGCCGAAGCAGCTTCCACCGCATGCTATATTATCAACCGCTCCCCCTCACGTACTATTGGAAACAAGACTCCGTTTGAGCTATGGTCTGGTAAGCCTGCTGACTACACAAAATTAATACCGTTTGGATGTCCAGCATATGCCCGAGTTGATAACGGTAAATTGGAACCGAGGGCAATTAAATGCGTCTTTCTCGGATATCAGACTGGAGTGAAAGGTTTCAAATTGTGGAGCCCAGAGCTTATGAAGGTCATTACATCAAGAGATGTGACCTTCGATGAAAAAGTCATGCTTCATCCTGTCTCCAACATTCAGACCAGAGAAAATGAAAATTCGGAAAAAGACAAAGTTCGAGTGGAGGTGGAGCTTCCTTTAAATTCATCTTTCGAGGACCAGTCTCATGAAGGTGTCGAGGTTTCTCAACCCTCGAATAATCAACATTCCTCTTCTCATGAGCCAGCCGAAGCTCCAAGCCAACCTCACAGTCCCTCCATTGCAAGAGATAGACCTCGCAGACAGATTGTACCTCCAAAGAGATATGTTCAAGCCAATTCTGTCGCTTATGCACTTACAGTTGCCAATGAAGTTGAGTCTGTTCTGGATCCCACAAGCTACAACGAGGCCATTCAATCCAAACATTATAATAAGTGGATGGTTGCCATGCACGAGGAGATGGAATCTCTTCAGAAAAATGGCACATGGGATCTCGTTCCAGCTCCAAAGGGTAAGAAGACAGTTAAGTGCAAATGGGTCTACAAGTTGAAGGAGGCTATCCACCCTGGTGACAAACCAAGATATAAAGCTCGTTTAGTAGCCAAGGGCTACAGTCAAATCCCAGGTATAGATTATACCGACATTTTCTCTCCGGTTGTGAAACACACGTCAATACGTGTCTTGTTGGGATTAGTTGCCTCTCATGACTATGAGTTAGAGCAACTTGATGTTACTACAGCATTCTTAAATGGTGTGTTTGAGGAAGAGATATATATGCAACAACCTGAAGGTTTTGTAGCTCATGGCAAGGAAAGCTACGTGTGCAAATTGAAGAAGTCTCTTTATGGCCTCAAGCAATCTCCGCGACAATGGTATAAAAGGTTTGACTCATTTATGACCAGTCACAAGCTGAAAAGGTGCACCTACGACAGCTGCGTTTACTACAAGAAGTGTGACGATGGTTCAATGGTCTATCTACTCTTATACGTGGATGACATGTTAATTGTAGCAAAGAATATAAAGGAGATTCAAAAGATAAAAGACCAGTTGAATGCTGAGTTCGATATGAAGGACTTGGGTGCTGCCAAGAAAATTCTAGGAATGGAAATAGTGCGAGACCGTAGTGCAAGAACTCTATACCTTTCTCAACAAAGCTACATTGAGAAGGTTCTGCACCGTTTCAATATGCATGACGCAAAAGAAGTCAGCACTCCTTTTGCAGCCCACTTCAAGCTATCATCCGCCTTAAGTCCTACCACCGAAGAAGATATAGCATACATGGCAAAGGTACCATACTCCAGCGCTGTAGGATCTCTTATGTATGCTATGATTTGTACACGTCCAGATTTGTCATATGCGGTAAGCATGGTAAGCAGATACATGGCGAATCCAGGAAAACAGCATTGGGCTGCTGTTAAATGGATTTTTCGGTACTTGCGAGGTACTTCCTCTTTATGTCTACGGTTTGGCAAAACCGATAGTGGAGTACTTGGTTATGTGGATTCCGATTATGCAAAGGACTTGGATAAAAGACGATCAATTACAGGGTACGTGTTTACTTTGGGTGATTGCGCAATTAGCTGGAAAGCGCAGTTACAGTCCACCGTAGCGTTATCCACCACCGAAGCCGAATACATGGCTACTACGGAAGCAGTGAAAGAAGCCCTCTGGTTGAAACGGTTGATAGGTGAGCTTTCAAACAAGTTATCCGTTAAAACTGTTTTTGTGACAATCAAAGTGCAATATTTCTGACAAAGGATCAAATGTTCCATGATCGAACGAAGCATATTGATGTTCGTTATCACTTCATCAGAGATATTATTGCTAAAGGCGAAATTACGGTAAACAAGATCAGCACCAATGATAATCCTGCTGATATGTTCACTAAAAGTCTTCCGATAGCCAAGTTCAAAACATGTTTGGATTTGGTGGGTGTTTCTGATCGCATTTGAGCCTGATAGGCTCGTGGTGGAGGAAGTATTTCATTATTCAGGATCAATTTTTCTCTATATGGTGTTTGCAGATTCTTATAGAGATTTGGAGTATGATGAGCTGTTGATAAACTATTTTGCATGATCATTGTGCAAGTTAAAGTTTTTCATATTGTCTCATTTTGAAGTCAACGTGGAGATTGTGGAATGTGCCTTCCAAATTCAACAAATATTATTCAAAGATGTGGCATGCAGGAAAGTTTCAACATATGAGCTAATTTCTCAACCTTGGCATGTAGAATTTCTTATTTTAATAAGCCATTTTTCCTTAAGTGGCATGTAGAAATTTAGTATAAATAGGTTAGAAATCATTCATACAAACCACACCAAAAAAAAACATCAACACACAACATTTCTCTTCTCTTCTTCTTAATACATAAAGAGTTTTAACTCTTTGTATTTTTGTATTTCTCCCAACGTTTTGTAAACACCACAAAATATAGTGAATTGGTTCTCGGCTTCCTCCGCCCGTGGTTTTTCCCGATTTGGGTTTTCCACGTAAATATCCTGTGTTCTTTCTTTTTACCGTTCGATCTATTATTGGTTGATTATTCAATAGTTTTATATTCCGTTGAATCATTATCGTGATATTTGGGTTTTATACTTCGATCTTGAAGTTAATCGATTATTTATTGAAGTCGATTTTGTCTACATTAGGGTATTGGTTTTCGAATGGTTTTGAAAATGGTTTTACCTTAGGTTTAGTTTAAGTAAAGTTAATGGTTAAAATGTTCATAATTCTTTCATTAAGTTTAAAAAATGATTTTAGTTTTGCTTTTTAGTTTGTATTTTTTGTCAAAACAGTTTTGCTTTTTTAGTTTGTGCTCCCTTTTTTTAGTATATCTTTTTCGCTTACCATATAAAGAAAATTAAACACACTCGTTTTTTTGATATATCATTTTCGCTTACCAAATAAAGAAAAAAAAACACACCAAGCACTCGAGCAACAACTTGGTAAAGAAGATTGGCAAATTTGAAACATCTTCCCATTTGTTTTCGTCGTATGTGGTTGTTGCTGACCAAGGGCATCTGACGTTTGGATTGTGCGGGGTGAATGGTGATCCTTGCCGCTGTTGTCCCTTTGAATTGATAGTTGAACTGCAGGTGTTACAAAGACATAACTTGCCATCCCACTAGCCCTAGATAGTCTCAATAAAAAAATAACTTAGCCTAAAATCAATGCAAGAAACACGTTTAATCTAACAACCGAACAAACACAAACAAGCTTGTTCATGTCTAATCATTCAAGTTTAATCCAACAAACGAACAAACACAAACATATTAGTAAAATCTTTCTTTTGTTTGCATTCGTTCATTCATAAAAAATTACTTTGTGAATGTCCATTCATTTATGTACATTAAAACGATCGAACAAAAACAAACGTAACTGAACGTGAGCGGACTAGCATGAACGAACATAAATGAGTATAAACATCCACTTGAAGAACTCTACAAATAGAAAAGAACCGTACGCAATCTACGATATATAACAAACACATATAAATAATAAAACATAAAAAATATAAAAGAACATCACCAACGTAGATAAAAGGAAGAATTTTGCCTATATCATTACAAACTTTCATAATTAGGTCTATATGATTGTAAAATTTCAAGTTACATGTATATCCTTATAAAACTCATAAACTCACATATATACCCAAATACTTAATTTAATTATAATTATTTTTTTTTAATTAAAAAACATCCATTTAAGTTGATTTTTTATTATTAATATTGGTTGACTTCATGTCATATTTTGGATTTGGGACTCTCATTCAGTTCCATCGATCGATATCTAGGTTAGGATTTTGGATTTGATACCTACTACTTCGGATCGATTACAGCTCTAAACAAATGAGTTCAATTTGTTATCGATCTGCATTTTGGAAGTAGATATCAATGATCCATGAATTATGGTTGATGAAATAAATGCCAATTGTGGAACAATAGCAGTTCCATATCGATTTTTAAATTTGGGATCCAAACTTTGTTCATTTGGTTAATATTTCGGCTACATCTAGATTTCTATTGAAATGTTTAAGATTTTTGGAAGAAGGGTAATTGGGTAATGTTACAAGTTCATTAGTCTTTTAATAATAAAAAATAAATTAAATGATATTTTTTTAATTTTTAAAAAGAATAATTATCATTAAATTAAGCATTTTGGTATATATGTGAATTTATTATGTTTTATAAGGATATACATGTAATTAGCATTATGAAAGTTTACATGACATAAACGAAATTCTCCCTTTAAAGTTTTCAATATTGACATAATATACCCTTAAACACATAATTTCAATTTCAAAGTTTATTATTATTATTATTATTATTATTATTATTATTATTATTATTATTATGCTAAAATAATTAATTCACAAAAATCAACATACCGAGAAACGGGGTGTTACAACTCTCTCCCCACTTATAAGAAAATTTTCCCCGAAACTCAACTTTAACCCTTCCAGATCAACTGCCACAAAACCCTCATGAGGCTCCTTGATCTATTTTAGTTCCTCCTTACCCAAGCGGATAGGGTTCCCGCGCCTTCTTACGTACGACATCTCGTGAAACGGCATACCGATGTTATAGTTGACAACAGCCACCAAAGGCGAACTCAACCAATGGGAGGTAAGCATCCCCGCTACCCCTCACCTAAATCCAAAACTCTACTTTATGCCACATGCTACGCCAACTTCATCCCTGACCAGCAGTATCCTTCTATCAGCTCTTTGTACATCTTAGTAATCAATAATCCACTCCACTATGTACATTGAGTCATGCACTTCCGCTCGGCATCCCTAGCTGCACATACTCTGTACGTCGAGCATGCGTATCCACTCAGTGCGTCTTGTCGGGCATCCGTACTCTGTACCATGTTTCTCAATACGCCGAGCCACCCTATATTGCTTAGTACATCGAGTCACCCTATATTGCTCGGCGTCGAGCTCAAAACATCTACAATAACTAAGGATCTGATGCATATGCTATTACCTTACCGTGCTGCATGAGCACGACATCCAACTACTGATGTAGCGCGTAGCAAGATATACAATCCACACGAATGTTATTGCCTTGCAATAGTCCAACTTCCCTTGACCTTGCTGTGATTAACTTGATTGCATAAATTCACACATAATGCTAGCATACCCCCACCTGATTAACCTCTGCAGACAAAATTCTTTATTTCTTCCCCCTAATAGTTGTAAGGGGGGTACATTGAGGTGTTGGATTAGGTGTCTAAGCCATGACTTTATATTTATATTTATCTTGTTAATTGAAGCAAAGTCCATTTGGGTTGCCCTCATAGCTGGAGGTTAGGATAGAGTTCAGTAGAGTAAAAGGTTGATTTATTAATTGTGTAATAAATCAATAGAATTAACTAAATGGTTTATTAATATATTTAAGTGTTAACATATTAATTAGAAACTATACGAATTAATTGAGATTTAATCTAGAATTAATTGGATTTAATTTAGTGATTAAATAAATTAATTAAAAGCGCAGGGACTGGTTTGTATTTATTCAATAGTTGAATAATCTGGCCAACTAGTAGAAGGGCCTAAGTTGGCGAAATTATGAGTGTGTACACTCATATTTCGAAACCCTAATTAGGGTTAAGGAAAGCCTTGTCCAAATGGTTAACAGGCTTGCCCATTTGGAGGCTCCTTAGGGTTTCAGCTGTAACCCTTGGAGGCTATAAAAGGAGGCACCTGGCCACCCTTTTTTTCTGCGCCAATTTGAACAAGAGAACTCTGCTGAACTGTCTTCTCCATTGCTTTGGGTGTGACTTGCATTTGAGGCAGGACACTTATGCTACTAGCTTCAAGAACAAGATTCAAAGGTTGGTAATTCTTGTTTTGATCTTTAGAAATTATTTTTGGCCTTTAGGTTTTAGTTTATTATCTTCATAGAAGAAAACATAGATCTTTCTAGGGTTGCATGTGAACCATAAGAGATTATTTGTTCATTGTTTGCTAGAAAACCCTTCATGAGGCTCGATTCCTTCTGTGACTAAAAAAGAACCTAACAAAGAAAGATACCGCCCAACTCCCATGGAATCCCAACTCCTGCTCACAACATGTCATCACGCGTCTGAACACACTCTTTCCGTTTAAGCACCTTCTTCCATCGTAAATGATCGGTTCTCCCCATTTGGGTTCAAACCTGATCCTACTACTGATCATTTCAATGACATGTCACCTACTCCTTCAACAATGCTCAGCGCCCTTTTAATTTTAACCACACCACATGTCTCCATTCTAGCAACTTCGGTTGCACCAAAAGCTCAATCCCACTTCTAGTAGTCGCTCTCGTTGACTTGACCGGCTCCCCCACTTAGATTGATGATAACACTTTTCTCGAAGCCTCAACAACTCCTAAGTAAGCACACTTTACGATCATCTCCAACTCCTTTAAATCTTTGGAGAATGAAATGTAAGCCTATTTTGTCAAACTAGCAATTCACATTGAAGCCAAACGCTACCTTATTAGGTGTGATTTGATGATGTAAATACGTTTACATCAACCATCATATGTGAGTTGTAAAGCTCAACCACATGCCCTCTTAATCCCTGCCTGAACCGTGTACCCATCAACTGTACAAAGATGAGCTACAACAAGGGCTTTTGATGCTCCCCCTTCACCAACCTTCAAGTTCAGACAATTGGCTTTATCATGACCCATATGTCCGCAGTGGTAGTAAATTCTCATCGGTGACTTGCAGTCACGAAGATAGTTCCTTACTCGAACGTACTTAAGACACATGACCGCTCCCTCACTTGTGCCATCTCTATGTCATCTTTGACACTGACATGGTCTCTGTCGTCTGCTCCAGAGCCAAAAAATCATGGGAAAATCCGCTCCTTCTCTACTTGAGGCACGTACTACCTTCGGAACCGCATCACAAAATCCTCCCAAGTCAATGCATTGACCTGCTCCGCAGTCATAGATGTGGTCTCAACTCCCCACCATTCCTTCGCCACCCCCATAAAAGTTTCATGGCTAAGCGAACCCTCCGGTCATCCAAGGAACTGCTAGTGAGAAATATGCCCTCGACGTCATATATTCGGCGCATGCTAACAATGGGACATGTCTCGCTCGACGACTGGAATGGTAGCAATTCGTTCCTCAGCTCATCTCCAATCCCGATAGACATGCCCGAGATTTCATCCTTAATATGACGCCTCTATCGCCATCGGATCTCGAATCTCCTAGGCACTCCACTCAGCACCCCAACCGCTCTCACTAAACCTCATGATCACCATTCAGCAATCGAATGGATAAAGTTTTACCATATCACACTAGCATTTAAATCAACAATGCTAGACGCTCACACACTCAGCTCCTTGGATTGTTCGAGACCAACTCCCGACTCGAACGCAGATCCTGTGCTTTTGACAGTAGGAGCTCTACTACTATCTTCCACACCTATCCATGTCAGTTTTGAGACCCGTCCCGAAATCTCTAATTGCTTCTCATCGATAATTCTATCACATATGCCCGTACTAGCATATTTCATCACTTTTCCAAGACCGCTAGGAATCTTACCCACCCTGTTACTCTACTATAATGGAATTTCCTCCAGCGTTGACGAATTGCCTCGCAAATGCACAGTCGTATACAGTGTAGAATCAAATAAGCGTTCGAACAAGAGATTCTACCTTAAGGCAACAACTAAACAAGGAACATGCAATAAGGCCAAATCAAGAATTCTTAGACTATTCAATTCCTACTACATACAACTGTCATGAAATTTGCTAAACAACTAATCAATACTAGCATACATCCCTAGCAGTAAACAGAAAATAATCAAAGCATTTGACGTATTCATTCTAACAGGCCATCCCACATACACATCTTAACTCTTCATACACCACTAGGAATTCCATATCCACCCTGTTACTCTACTAAGACGGAACTTCCTCCAATGATGATGAGTCGTCTCGTAAATGCACAGTCGTATATACAGTATAGAATCAAATAAACATCTGAATAAAAGATCCTACCCCAAGGTTGTTGGATTAGGTGTCTAAGCCATGACTAATAATTTGTATTTACCTAATTAATAGTAGCAAAGTCTATTTGGGTTGCCGTCATAGCTAGAGGTTTGGCAGAATTTCCAAGAGAGAGAAAGATTGATTTGTTATATGATTAATAAATCAATAGAAATAAAATAAATAGTTTATTAATATATTAAAGTGATAATATATTAATTAGAAACTATATTAATTAATTAGAAATTAATCTGGAATTAATTGGATTTAATTTGGTGATTAATTTGATTAATTAAAGGTACAGGGGCTGTTTTGTAAATACTCAATAGTTGAGTAGTGACTGTCCAGATGGGATTAAAGTTGGCAATTTTGAGGGAGAATTTATCCTCAAAATCAAAATTAATAATAAAGATAAATAGAGTTTGAATTGATAGATAAATGTTTATCTTATTTGAATTCAAAAAGGTTTATCTTTAAAGGCTTATCTGCAACCACCTGGAGTCTATAAATAGGGAGCCTCATAACCCCTTTTTCTGCATCATTATACTCTCAATTTCTCTCCGGATTTCCGTTCCCCTCTCCCTAGCTCATGGGTGTGATCTCATTTGAGGCAGGACACTTGTGCTGCTCAGCTTCAGGATTTAAACTAAAGGTTGGTTTTTCTGATTTATTTCTTTAGTAATTTTTCTGTTGGCCTTTAGGAATTTATTTACATGTTGAAAGATAGAAAACATAGATCCAATCTACGTTGCATGTGAACTTAGGGTTTTAGTTCATAGATTTGAAGAAAACCTTTCAGTGGTATCAGAGCTTTTGGTTGTTTTCTGATTGAATTGTTGTAATTGTTATTCCTTAATTTTAGGGTTTATTGAATCTAAACCCTAATTAGGCCAATTTCTATTTTAGGGATTAGGGTTTTAGAAACCCTAGCTCTTCCCCTTGTAATTTTCGATTTTTGTGCATTAGGGTTTTAGAAGGTTTTCTATTTTTGGTAACTGTGATTATTTAATAAATGGATAACCTTAAACCCATTATTTGCTATTTTCGAAATTTAGGTGTTTAAGATAGGATTAAATTAATTTGATTAATTTTTTATGCCTATCTGAATTTAATTAATTTAATTAATTGTTTAATTAAAAGATAAATTAAATCATTTAAAGGTTTAAATTTAATTTTTAATTAATTGTTAATTTGAAATTTTAAATAGATAAACCAAGAATATTTTAAAAGGTTTAAAATACATATTATATATATTATAACTAAAAGTCAA
This sequence comes from Cichorium intybus, assembly GCA_023525715.1. Lineage (NCBI taxonomy): Eukaryota > Viridiplantae > Streptophyta > Magnoliopsida > Asterales > Asteraceae > Cichorium > Cichorium intybus. The sequence continues at coordinate 28,676,419 of CM042016.1, read as the reverse complement.
TATTATATGTATAAGATAATTGGTCAGTCAAATCAATAGTAGGCCTCATTCACGAAACTGATCTATAAGAAGGGTATAAGGAGACTGCCTATAAAATGGCGGTCTAATGGGTGTCCACTCTCACCCACCGCTCTCTTGATCAGTGGAGGTTCGTTAGCCGAACGGGTTTGATAGGACCGCTTAATCTCATTAAAAATATAATGTTATTAATCAAAGTACTAGAACAGTTTTATAAAATCCTAAATCTATGAAGGGTTTTCTAGCAAACAATGAACACAAAATACCTATGGTTCACATGCAACCCTAGAAAGATCTATGTTTTCTTCTATGAAGATAATAAACTAATATCTAAAGGCCAACAATTATTTCTAAAGATCAAAACAAGAATTACCAACCTTTGAATCTTGTTCTTGAAGCTAGCAGCACAAGTGTCCTGCCTCAAATGCAAGTCATACCCAAAGTAATGGAGAAGACAGTCCAGCAGAGTTCTCTTGATGAAAAGTGGCGTGAATAATGGGGAGCCAGAGGGTTCCTTTTATAGCCTCCTAGGGTTACACCTGAAACCCTAAGGAGCCTCCAAGTGGGCAAGCCTGTTGACCACATGGACCAGATCCCTAAACCCTAATTAGGGTTTTCGCCACCCTAGAGAAGCCTCCAAGGGTGGCGCCACTTTTGGCCCCTGGACTTCTCTTTGCCAGTTATTCAACTATTGAATAAATACAAACTAGTCCTCACACTTTTAATTAATTAATTTAATCACTAAATTAAATCCAATTAATTCTAGATTAAATCTAAATTAATTATTATAGTTTCTAATTAATATATTAACACTTAAATATATTAATAAACCATTTAATTAATTCTATTGATTTATTACACAGTTAATAAATCAACCTTTAACTCTACTGAACTCTATCCTAACCTCCAGCTATGAGGGCAACCCAAATGGACTTTGCTTCAATTAACAAGATAAATATAAATGTAAAGTCATGGCTTAGACACCTAATCCAACAGTCTCCCACTTGGATAAGTCTATGACTTTAATTTATCTTCTGATTAATAAACAACCTGCAGCTTCCTAGAAACTGCTGCCGAACTCTGACCCAGTCAGTTCTGTCCATAGATACGTGATCATATGATCCTTCGTCCAATAAGATATTTCTAGACACGATACATGGATTGAGATTAATCTCTGTCCGATACTCTGTTTCCCGATTTCCGATTCTGCTTATGAATTTCGGACTTCTAATTGAACACATCAATTTAGTCCAGGCTGGCCAGCACTTAAGTCAACTTCAAAATCATCGAGAGGCCTACAGATATCTGTTTCCCATCAGGGTCAAGGAACGAATAAGCTTTGACTCATATGGTTGTGTCTTTTACTTATCAAATCGTACACAACAATGCGTTTGTAACATCGAGTTACCGATGCGTTTTCGCATTATCAATGCAAAACCGATTCGTAAATTTCAACTCATATGTCTCCGCTTCAAGATCATACGATATTATCGTCTCAACATTGCTCGTGATGTAATCCATGAAGCAATCTATTGAGCACGGGTTTATCCAATACTCAAATCTCTATTTCTAAGTACTCGTGAACGTCGTAGCAGTCTTACTGCAATGTCTAACTCCATAAACAATCTACAAACCAATTCACGACAGTCTTCGTTCATACTTACTCCCGAAAAGTATGAGCGACTGTGGACCTTTTGAATAATCAAATTATTCGAGAAGTGAAACATGCAAAATTGAAACATAAAATCTGACCGGTGGCTACTCTTGCCTAATTACCAAGTCTCCACGAGGTAATCACCAAGTCGGATTTTTCATAAACTATTATCGGTTTCTAGATTCCTATTAAACTTTTAATTCGTGTTATGTATCTATGTCTACTTGACATTTCACTCTTTCTGTGTACCCAAATGTTATACATTTATACACTTTATCCGATCGGATATCCTTCCGATGATATTTCAATTCTGGTCATACCGTCATTCTCACTAACAACTCCATTCTATGTACTGTGACTTTCCATGGATCTCGGGATCTTTAGTCCACATGACTGCACCCTAAGACTATTTCGAGGTGTTACGATGTGCCGGTGAGCCACACGCGCTCCATCGGAATGCCAACGAAATTCTTTAACCATTAAGTCCTTATTTGAAAACTCTTTTCAAAATGTTTTCAACATTCACCCCAATCATTTTCCATTGATCTCTCATGTATGTACAAAATCCATTAAGTATTCCCAGCCAGGTCATATCCTGAATCTGACTCACTATGCTCTAAGCATTAAGTCATCAAGACATGTTCATGACACTTCTGATCGATCCAAGAAACTTGATGGATTCGATCCAGTCCTATTCCAAACTCTTTTGGAATCTAAGGATTACTTATAATCCTTGTGTCATGATTTTTAATAACTATTTCCTTTCGGAGACTCTTTTCCATGCATCTTGAATCTTATCAAGATGGCTAGGTCTATACTGTTGACAACATCTATCTGATAGATGTCTATGGATTATGTGAGTATGCTGCACCTTCTTTATATCTCTCATGCCAAATCATTACACTTTGCAATGATAGAAAACTATTTCCTAAGGCAATGCATCTTGAGTCTCATCAAGATCATTTTGGCAGAGTTTCGATCTATCTCATAGACGTTTATAACCACCTGAGTATGCCGTATCTCTATTAGGTCTTTCATAGCGATCCGTCTCTTAACACCAAGTCATTACACTTTGTAATGAAAAGAGACATTTCCTAGAAACAATATGTAACACACATATGGAGATAGATAGCAGCAACACTCCCACTAGCTTTGACACGGTTATGGACTATCCACAAAATCCAGATCTTTTGGCACATTTTAAGAATCCAAACCTTTCTGACATCTTAATGGATATCTTTCAGCGTCTTTTCAAAATCCAATCCTTTGACATATTTTGAGAATCTGAATATCCTTTCTTGCGAGATGCCCGCGGGAAGAACCCGGGCCCATGTACCTTTATACTGGCATATTCTTTGTGAGTTCCTATTAGTGTGCCGGTGATCCACGTGCGCTCCACTAACGACTTACAATATGCAGTGTCCTTTCGGATTTCATCTTCTATTGAGAGTGCTTTTCTTGGAGTCAATTACTTGACTTTGAGTATCGTCTCACTCAACCAGATGTTCTGAAGGTACGTTTCTGTCCATGTTGGTTTCTTTTGATGATTACTCCCATTGGTTTTAAGACCAATTGTAAAATCAATCAAACTGTCACATAGACTGTATCTCGTCCTAAGGTTCTCTTAATTGGCAGTAACCCGGCTCACCAATGCTTCCAAGTAGTCGGATTGAAAATTCGTACCAACTATAGTGTTTTACCACTAATTGGTATGTCACCCTGATCATAACTACTTATGATGGTGATCAGTACTACTGGTCAAGAGAAGATAATGTCAGAATTTAAAACAAAAATCTGATTTCTGCTCTAAGCCTAGTGATGACTAAAGGTTATTTCACTTGGTTAATCCTGAACTCATTCAGGACTATCCCAAATCCCACTGTTTCCTTAGAACATGAGTTCTTTCTAAAAGAGCTCTTTCCTTTCCAGGTACAGCGGGATAGCCAGTGAAACGACATCTCTGATTAGGTTCAGGCTAGTCATGAGGTTCGGACGAACACTACAAGACCCTGGACTTTTAATGTACAAGTGGGACAATCCCAGCTTTACATTTCAGACAGTGTCTGCAAAACCTACTTAGTCGAAGGATATGGTTGAATATGGTTTATATGGTATGACTGGTATATTCAATTTACGGGAAACTAATTGGCAATGTATCTCATACATCAAGGATCGAACTGTTTCAACCAATGCTCCATCATTTTCCCTAAGACACATTATAACTATTAACGTTCTTGGAAAGGGAATAAACTGTGAACATTTTTCCAAGTTTATGTTGTCACTCAGGTTCTGTGGGTCTTGTACTTCCTTTGAAGTCCTTGAACTGTTCAAGGATTCAATCCAATCGCTTGTTTTGATAAGCGAAGTCATATTCGTCATACCGAATGACAAATATCGTGAAGTACAAACAATTGTGTTTAATTTGAAGATTCGAGCAATACACAGCAACTGATGTGTTGGTTGCTCCTAATCTCAATGTCTTTTACATCTCTATGTAAACTTATGACTTTGTTAGTTCTGTTCAAGACTTGCAATCTTCAGTTGACTCTAAGTCAACTGATTCCAAAATCCTATCATCTGGATCTTTGGGTGATTCATTTCTTGCCACATGTGCCTTATAAAGAACTTAATCATCATCTGACTCTAAGTCAAATGATTCCAAAGTCCTGTCCAACTGGATCTTTGGGTGATTCATTTCTTGACACATTAAGAACTCAATTCATCAGGTGACCCTAAGTCAAGTGATTCCAAAGTACTGTCCAACTGGACCTTTGGTTGAATTGATTCTTACAACATTTATCTTAACAATCATAAGGGACACAATTCTTAATTATCCAAACACTTTGGATGCATTTAATATTCAAGTTATCATCAATAATGCATTCAACACATTCATATAACATTTCAAGGATAATTTCAAACAACAGGTGTTAAAAGAAAAACGACAATTTTATTAAAACAAAAATCCTTGAACAATGTACTATATGAAAGACAATGTCATACGCATCTAAAAGCTAATAGCAATATTTCAACATCTAACTAAACTTCAAAACTGCATGAGCTGGAAATCCAATCCAAATGTGCTCCTATGTGCCAGAGTCCCGTACCTTACTCATTCCCTGCATACAAACCAAAATGTGACTATCACATTATGCATCAAGGAATTATGGAACAGGAGTTTTGAGGTTTTTAGATATACCTGAGCTTTCAAAAGATTTTGACTTTGGAGCGTCTTCCAATCTTTCCGCGACTGTATCCGATTCTGTGGATTTCCAGCTTAAGACATATCCAGACGATCTGGATCGTTTCTTGCTGTGTCTTTCCACTGGACTTAATCCAGAAGTAGCTGAACCATTGGAGCTATGCCTGTCCAAGAGTGACTCGTATAAAGTCAACAGTGGACGCATTTCCATTAAGGTCTTTTTCTGGTCTTCCTTTCTATACGTCTGAATGAACAGATCGTATTTACTAGTCAGTGAAGCGAGTAGAGTGTTAACACTCGACTCCTGACTCATGGAATAACCAAGTTTGTACAATTCGCCTATGTACGCTTCAATCTGAAGAACATGCGAATCGATGCTACTTCCTTCTTTTAACTTACACTCTGCAAGTCTTTTGAAGATCCTAGCTCGTTCCTCTTCAACCGGTTTTTGGAACCTTTCCTCAACCGATTGCATCAACTCATATGGCCCCAAGGATTCAAAATCCTTGCGGAACTCAGGGTCAATGGTCAATAGCATGAGGTCACGAATCTCTTCGGATTCATCAACTATTAAGTCATGCTTATCATAAAGGCTCTTTATGATGACTTGTTTTGGTGGAACCGGGATCGGATACTCGGTGAGATGAAGCTTGCCCGCAATAACGAGAACCCGTCTCAAATTGCAAAGCCATTCTTTACAGTTAAGGCCAGTCAGCCTTTCCATATTTAGCACGTGCTTTCTGATGCTCTCAGAAATGGGTGAAAGAGGAGAGGGAGGAGAATAGACACTTGATTTAGACATCTACAATAAACAGAACTTTATTAATTTAATTAATCATTTTAAATAATTACCCAATATATTATTTATTAAGGCTAGGACCCAAAATACCCCAACTATGATGTGAAGAGGGATGCCGTAATCACAACATAATGGTCATTAAGGTAGATAATACACTTATCAATTTCATCTTATGAAATTCTTAGATCTGTTGAGACACATTGAACTATTCAATAGCATGTTTAGTCTCGGATGTGCCCCACTGTTTGTGACTGGGGTGCCGAGGATCACAAACCGGGTGTGAATAACCATGCAAATTAGCTCGGTACTCTCGAAGTCAATTGTCATCCCTAATTAACGTGCCGGTTAACCACACACGCTCCGTTAATAATGACAAAATCGAGAAACCCATTGCAACTCTTTGCGGACCCCAGTTGGTGTGCTGGTAAACCACACACGCTCCACCAACGTTCCACAAAGTGCAATGTGCAATTCCATGGATTAGCACCAATTCACATTTTTAACCTAAAGTAACTAGATTGGGTTTTTGTTCAAGGTTCTAGTACTTTCAATTATAGCATTATACTTTTAAGAGGCTTAGCGGTTCTATCAAACCCGTTCGGCTAACGACACTCGACTGACCAGGAGAGCGGTGGGTAAGAGTAGATACCCATTAGACTAACATTTTATAGTCAGTCGCCTTATACCCTCTTTATAGGACAGTTTGGTGAATGAGGCCTACTTGCGGTAAGACTAACCAATTTTATCTTATACAAACAATATTAACTTTTAATTATACTATGTATAAGATGTATTTTAAACTTTTAAAATATTTCAGGTTTTATTCATTTAATTTTCGCTAGTTAACATTTAATTTCAAAAATTAAATTTAAACCTTTAAGTGATTTAATTTGTCTTTTAATTAAACAATTTAATTAAACTAATTAAATCTAGATAGGCATCACAAATTAATCAAATTAATTTAATCCTATCTAATCCCCAAATTTTCGAAAAAGGCAAGCAATGGGATTAGGGTTTCCATTTATTAATTGATCTCAATTACCAAAAATAAGAAACCTACTTACCAAAGCAAGCAAAATCGCCAAAATAAGGGGTGGAGGCTAGGGTTTTCAAAACCCTAGCCACTAATTTCGAATTGGCCTCCATGAGGGGTTTTATTTTCGCTAAACCCATCATCATACAAAGCAATTATATCAAATTCACAAGAAAACAAATTGGCTCTGATACCACTGAAGGGTTTTCTAGCAAACAATGAACACAAAATACCTATGGTTCACATGCAACCCTCGAAAAATCTATGTTTTCTTCTATAAAGATAATAAACTAATATCTAAAGGCCAACAATTATTTCTAAAGATCAAAACAAGAATTACCAACCTTTGAATCTTGTTCTTGAAGCTAGCAGCACAAGTATCCTGCCTCAAATGCAAGTCACACCCAAAGCAATGGAGAAGACAGTTCAGCAGAGTTCTCTTGATGAAAAGTGGCGTGAATAATGGGGAGCCAGAGGGTTCCTTTTATAGCCTCCTAGGGTTACACTTGAAACCCTAAGGAGCCTCCAAGTGGGCAAGCCTGTTGACCACTTGGACCAGATCCCTAAACCCTAATTAGGGTTTTCGCCACCCTAGAGAAGCCTCCAAGGGTGGCGCCACTTTTGGCCCCTGGACTTCTCTTTGCCAGTTATTCAACTATTGAATAAATACAAACTAGTCCTCATACTTTTAACTAATTAATTAATCACTAAATTAAATCCAATTAATTCTAGATTAAATCTCAATTAATTATTATAGTTTCTAATTAATATATTAACACTTAAATATATTAATAAACCATTTAATTAATTCTATTGATTTATTACACAGTTAATAAATCAACCTTTAACTCTATTGAACTCTATCCTGACCTCCAGCTATGAGGGCAACCCAAATGGACTTTGCTTCAATTAACAAGATAAATATAAATGTAAAGTCATGGCTTAGACACCTAATCCAACAATCTAGTTACTTTAGGAAAGATGTGAAAGAGATGCTAACCCGTGAAATTGCACATTACACTTTATGAGACATTAATGGAGCGTATGTGGTTAACCGACACACTAATAGGGGCTCATAAAGAGTGGTAATGGGTTTCTCATGATTTATCATTGTTGATGGGGCGTGTGTGGTTAACCGGCACATCAATTAGAAATGATAAATGACATTGAGGTTACCAAGCATATTTGCATGGTTATTCACATCTTGTTTGTGATCCTCGGCATCCCAGTCACAAATAGAAGACCATATCCGAGATTAAACATGCCATTAAACAATTCAATGAATCTCACAGATCTAGGAATTTCATAAGACTGAAATTGATAAATGTTTATCTACCTTAATGACCATTATGTTGTGATTACGGCATCCCTCTTCACACCATAGTTGGGGTATTTTGGATCCTAGCCTTGTTAAATAATATATTGGGTAATTGTTTAAGAAGGATTAAAATTAAACTAACAAATTCAAATTTTAAAAATGTCTAAAGATAGTGTCAGTTCTCCTCCTTCTCCTTCTTCACCCATTTTTGAGAGTTTCAAAAAGCACCTGTTACATATGGTAAGGCTGACTGGCCTGAACTATGTGGCATGGCTTCACAAATAGAGAATGGTTCTTAGTTTTGCTGGCAAGCCATATCTTATTGAGTGTCCGCTCCCCAAAGCATGGCATCACAAAGCAGCTTGTGATGAGCATGACCCCTTGACCATTAAGTCCAAGGAAGTTCATTGCCTCATGCTATTGATCATTGACCCCAAATTCCATAAGGATTTAGAATTCCTGGGGTCAGATAAGTTAGCACAGCTGGTTGAGGAAAGGTTCCGAGAACCGATTGAAAAAGGACGAGCTAAGATCTTCATAGAGCTTGAAGTATGCAGGAAGTAGCACCAGTTCACATGTTCTCAAGATTGAGAGACACATATGTGAACTGTATAAATTTGGTAACCTTTAATCAGGAGTTGAGCATTAACTCGACTCGCTGGTATGTTCATCCAGATATACAGGAAGGGTAACCAGATACGACAATCATGGAAATGCATTTAATGTTGACTCTGTATGACTCGTTTATGGAGAAGCATAGTTCCATTGATTCAGCTGCTTTGGGATTGAGTACAGTAATAAGGCACATCAAGAAATGATCCAGATCGTCTGGACCAGTCCTTCGATGTCTCAAACTGGGAATCCACAAGGTGGGACACAGTTACAGAATGATTGGAAAAATGCTCTGAAGCTGAATGGTTTGGCAACTCAGGAATATCTTAAAACTCAGAACTCCTGATCCTTAATTCCTTGATACAGTATGTGTTTCTCACATATGCTTTGTATGCATGGACTTTGTAGGACGCAATGTTGTTACATAGGAGTGTATTCAGATTGGATCTGAAGCTCATGCAGTTTTGGAGTTCAGTTAGATATTATGACCTTGTTATTAGCTTATTAGATGCGTGCGACATCGTCTGTCATATAGTACATTGTTCAAGGATATTTTGTTTTTTTTATAAAATGATGATTTTCTTTTAATACATGGTTGTTTAAATTATCTTTGAAATATTGTATGAGTATGTTAATTACATGAATGGCAATGACTTGAAAGTTGATACATCCAAAGTGTTTGGATTCATGAATTATGTCCTCTATGATTGTTAAAGTAAATGTTATAAGGATCAATTCAAGCAAAGGTACAGTTAGGGATTTTGGAGTGGATAGGATTTTGGAATCAGTTGACTTAAAGTCAGGGGATGATTGCATATCTTGAACAAAATTAACAAAGTCATAGATTTACATAGAGATGTAAAGGACATTAAGATTATGAGCAACGGACACACTAGTTACTGTGTATTGCTCGAGTCTTTGAATAGAACACAATTAGTTATACTTCATAAGATTTGCCGATTAGTTTGAAAAATATGGCTTCGCTTATCAGAATAAGCGATTGATTGAAACCTTGAACTGTTCAAGGACTTCAAAGGAAGTATAAGATCAACAGAACCTAAATGACAACATAAACTGAGAAAATGTTTCATAGTTTATTCTCTTCCAATAACATTAATGGTAATAATGTGTCTTAAGGAAGATGATGGAGCATTGGTCAAAATAGTTCGATCCTCGATGTATAAGATACACTTCCAATTAGTTTTTCGATGAATTGAATATTCAACCAGTCAGACCATAGAAACCATATTCCGACCACGTCTTAGACTAAGTAGGTTTTTGCAGACATTGTCCGAAGTGTAAAGCTGGGATTGTCCCACTTGTACATAGGAAGTCTAGTGTCATGTAGCATTCATCCGAACCTCATGACTAGCCTGTACCTGATCAGCAATGTCGTTTCATTGGCTATCTCGATTGTAACTGTGAAAGATGAGTTATTTAGGAAATGACTCATATTCTAAGGAAATAGTGGGAGTAAGAATAATCCCGAATGAGTTCGGGATTAGCCAATTGAAAGAACCTTTAGTCATCACTAGGCTTTGACCAGGAATCGGATTCCTGTTAAACCTGACATACTCTTCTCTTGACCAGTAGTATTGGTCACCCTCATAACTCATAAGTAGTTATGATCTGAGTGACATACCGATTAGTGGTAAAACACTAAAGTTGGTACGGATAAGCAATCCGACTACTTGGAAGCATTGGTGAGCCCGGTTGCTGCCAAATAAGAGAACCTTAGGACGAGATATAGTCTATGTGACAATTTGATTGATTTTACAGTTGGTCTAATAACCAGTGGGAGTAATTGAACCATCAAAAGAAAGCAACATAGATAGAAATGTACTTATAGAACATCTGGTTGAATGAGACAATACTCAGAGTCAAGTAATTGATTCCAAGAGAAGCACTCTCAATAGAAGATGAAATCTGAAAGGATACTATTTAGTAAAACTGCACCTTGTGAGTCGTTAGTGGAGCGTGTGTGGTTTACCAGCACACTAATAGGGACTCACAAAGAGCGTTCCAATACAAAGGTATATGGGCCCGAGATTCGTCCCATGGGCATCTCGCAAGCAAGGACATTCGAATTCTCAAAATATGTCAAAAGTTTGGATTTTGTGAATATCCTGGAAGATTCCCATAATTATGTCAGAAAGGTTTGGACTTCGGATTCTCAAAATGTGCCAAAGGTTTGGATTTCGTGAATAGTCTGAAAGAGTCATGTAACCGTGTCAAAGCCAGTGCGAGTATCGTTGTCATCTGCCTATCACTGTATGTTGGTTACATAACTGATTATAGGAAACGTCTCTTGTCATTACAAAGTGTAATGACTTGACATTAAGAGATGGTTCGCTATGAAATACTTAATAGAGATACAGCATACTCAAGTGGTTGCAAACGTTTATTTGATAGATCAAAAACTCTGCCAATATGATCTTGATGAGATTCTAGATGCATTATTGCAAAGTGTGATGACTTAGCATGAAAGATGTAAAGAAGGTGCAACATACTCACGTAGTTCACGGATATCTATCGGATAAATGAAATCATCAGTATAGACCCAGCCATTGTGAGCATGATCTTGATAAGATTCAAGATGCATGAGAAATAGTCTCCGAAAGGAAATAGTTTTTTCGAAAGTCATGACATAGGGATTATCAGAAATCTTTAGATTCCGAAAGTGTTTGGAATAAGATTACATCGGATTCCACGTGCATCTTGGATCGATCAGAAGTGTCATGAACATGTCCTGATGACTTAATGCTTAGAGCATAGTAAGTTGGATTCAGGATATAATCAGGCTAAGAGTACTAGATGGATTATTTGAACATACGTAAGAAATCATTTGGAAATGATTAGGGTAAATGTTAGTAACAATTTGAAAGGAGTTTCGAATCCGTAATTATTTAACGTGGTACTGTAGAACTTCATGTTTAAAGAGATTCGTTGGTATTCTGATGGAGCGCGTGTGGTTCACCGGCACATCATAACACCTCGAAATAGTCTTTGGGTGCAATCATGTAGACTAAAGACCCTGAGAACCATGGGAAGTTGCAATACATATCACCAGAATGGAATTGGGAGAGAAAGACAGAATAACATATTGAGATGTCATCGGAAGAGCATCCGATTGGATCATCTGCAATGAAGTGTATTGGTGTAAGACACTTTTGATACATAGAAAGAGTAAAAAGTTCATGAAGACATAGATATAAAATTAGAATTGAAAGTTTAAAAGAAAATAAGAAACCGATAATAGTATTATGGAAGATCTGACATGGTGATTACCTCGTGGAGACTTGGTAATAAGCAAGAGTAGCTGCCAGTCAGATTTTATGTTTCACTTTCACATATTTTACTTCCCAAATAATTTGATTATTCAAAATGTCCATAGTCGCTCATACTTTGGGAAGTAAGTATTGAATCAAGACTGACATGAATTGGATTGTAGATTGTCTAAGGAGTTAGACATAGCAACAGCATTGCTAAAACGTTCATGAGTACTTAGAAATAGATATTTGAGTATTGGATAAACCCACGCTCAAAGAATTGCTTCATGGATTATATCACGAGCAATTTTTGAGACGATAATATCTTATGGTCTTGAAGTAGAGACATATGAGTTGAAATTTACAAGTTGGTTGTACATTGATAATGCGTAAACGCATCGGTAACTCGATGTTATAAAACGTATTGTTGTGCGCGATTTTGATGAGTAAAAGACACAACCATATGAGTCGAAGCTTATTCGTTCCTTGACCCTAATGGGAAACATATATCTGTAAGCCTCTCGATGATTTTGAAGTTGACTAAAGTGCTGGCCAGCCAGGACTGAATTGATGTGTTCAATTAGAAGTCTTATGTCATATGCAAATCGGAAATCGGGAAACAGAGTATCAGACAGAGATTGATCTCAATCCATGTCTCATGTCCGAAAATATCTTGTTGGACGGAGGATCATATGATCACTTATCTATGGACAGAACTGACTGGGTCAGAGTTCGGCAGCAGTTTCTAGGAAGCTACAGTTTGCTGATTCATTAAAGGTTAAATTGGTAATTATAGTCATAGACTTATCCAAGTGGGAGACTGTTGGATTAGGTGTCTAAGCCATGACTAATAATTTGTATTTACCTAATTAATAGTAGCAAAGTTCATTTGGGTTGCTCTCATAGCTAGAGGTTTGGCAGAATTTCCAGGAGAGAGAAATATCGATTAATTAGAAACTATATTAATTAATTAGAAATCAATCTGGAATTAATTGGATTTAATTTGATGATTAATTAAAGGTACATGGGTTGTTTTGTAAATACTCAATAGTTGAGTAGTGACTGTCCAGGTGGGATTAAAGTTGGCGATTTTGAAGGAGGATTTATCCTCAAAATCGAAATTAATAATAAAGATAAATAGAGTTTGAATTGATAGATAAAAGTTTATCTTATTTGAATTCAGAAATGTTTATCTTTAAAGGCTTATCTGCAACCACCTAGAGTCTATAAATAGGGAGCCTCATGACCTCTTTTTCTACGCCATTATACTCTCAATTTCTCTCTGGATTTTCGTTCCCCTCTCCCTAGCTCATGGGTGTGATCTTATTTGATGCAGGACACTTGTGCTGCTCAACTTCAGGATTAAAACTAAAGGTTGGTTTTTCTGATTTATTTCTTTAGTAATTTTTTTGTTGGCCTTTAGGAATTTATTTACATGTTCAAAGATAGAAAACATAGATTCAATATAGGTTGCATGTGAACTTAGGGTTTTAGTTCATAGATTTGCAGAAAACATTTCAAAGGAAACAACCATACAAGGAACGCGTAATAAGGGAGATCAGGCATTTTAATGCTATTTGGTTTCTATTGTATACAACCTTAATGAAATTCACAAAACAACTTACCAACACTAGCCTACATTCCAAATAGCAAGCAGCAGATAATCAAAACATCAAATTGGGATCTCTATCGGGAAATCTAGCATACATACATCTTATTTCCTAGAAAGCATCAACAAAAACTAAGCACTTTAACATTCTTCCCACTGGCATCGGCTGGCAGTACACTCTGTGTCTTCAATACACCGTTCGTTAAACCCTTTTTGTAATATCCTAGGTTTTATAGTAAATTTAAAAAATAAGAAAAACATTTCCATTTAAAGAAATCATATTATTTAAAGTTCCCCAAAACTTAACATGTTTCCAATCATTCAAAAACATTTATCATCAATTAAAATCAACCACAACGAAAGGCGAAGTCTGAATAATGTCAATCACAAAAGCCAAATCTCCAAAGAAGCAGCAACAGTGTGTACACGTTACTCCTTGCCATCCTACGTACCCGAAGTACTTGTAAACAGTAGTTTGGAAGGTAAAGGGCAAGCACAATGCTTAGTGAATTCAACACAACATGCATATCCATCACACATACTCTACTCCTATCATAGGCACACAACACAATAAAGGCATACAGCACAACAAGGCACACAACATAAACACAGTTCACAGCATAACTATAGCGGGCAACATGATCATGACACTCAGCTCAATCATGGTACACAGCACAACTACAACGCATAGCATGGTCATGACACTCAGCTCAATCATGGTACACATCACAATTACAACACACAGCATGATCATAGCACACAGCTCAATCATGGCTTGTACTGTACCCACTTCCTACACTCACACACCCCTAGAACATCCCATGTCCGAGTAATACACCTACATTCTAACAGCACACGCGAGCTACATTAAAGGATGTATAACTTCAATACAGCATAGTGATGAACTCACCTCGAAGAAGCAACATAAAATATACACATAGCAACTCTGAAGGTCCCACCGAGCTCCACTCGAACACCTTATACCCCTATACGGTACAGTAGATTACTACAAAGTACACTAGCTAACCTTACCATATATAGATACTTATAGTATTACTTTCTTATTGTTATAATTCAGCTTTTATCCCCACTCGAGGAATTTGATGATACCCCATTTAGCTCACCTAATCCTAACCAATTTAGGATATTAATGCAAAGACTTTTAGTTCATCTTTCAAGGATTTGAAAGATGTAAGGAACTCACTCTAATCATTTTTCCTGCCATTTTCTATGAATTAAACAAGATCGGGTATCTAAAACTGTCCGGGTTCGAAACAGTTTGCAAAGCTTGCCACTTTCAACCTAGTAGGGTCATCCACAAATTCAAGGAAAAATCAAGTATCAACTAGACCCTAATAGAATACCGCAGGCTCTATCCTCAAGTCATTTTAACACTCCAAGGGGTCAGAATAAAATCAACAAGTAGACTCAACATATTGGACAATGAGGTCAACATATTGGACAATAACCTGGACCAGAATCCAAAGAATCAGTTCAAGCTCCTAATGGGCTAAGAATTGCACTCTGAAATTTGGTATGGGGTAAACTAGACACCTAACATGAACTAGGTCCACTGGCCTTACCCCTAAATGAGTCCTGTACAATTATGGTAAATTTCCAAAGGCGGAGGATCGAATCTGACAGAATTTGGACTAGACAGTGGAAATGGCTAATTCCCCACAATTTAGGGTCTGAATCAGCAAAGACTTTTTTTAGGGAACAAACTAGACTCAAGGACTAATCTAGGGACATAAGGCATGACTCAAATGGACAAACACATGATTTTATATGAATTTATAGAGATGGTGCAAAAATAGTGGATTTACAATGTTCACATAAAATAACATTAGGGTTAAGGTTTTCAACCCTAAACTCGTTAAATCCTCCCATTAAGACCTCTTAAGGTCTGAAATAACGTCAAAGGGACACTTGAAATCAGAACCCTAATACAACTCCCATACCAAAACTCATGCACAACTATCCACACATACACAAACATAAACTCACAAAGAGTGTGGGAAGACAACTAGAACTAGTAACATAAAATCTCATCATAAGTAAGACTAAGAATACGATCTTAAGGCTCAAAAAAGCTGATGAGAAGCCATAAGAGCACAACTCAAAGACTCACATACACACACACCTACGGTGAGGTGAGGTGGGGTGTGGTGATCACGGTTGTAGCACAAGAAGTAAAGGAAGAGAGATCAACTAATGTAGAAGATACACGACCAAGAACTTTCAGCCCCTTCTTCTCAAGATCACCGACAACGCCTAGTGATATCAAGTATTTTAGGCGTTGTTGAGCCCTGTTCTTGATGAAATTATATCAGATATGTCTGGGTATTCTCACTTTTCGTGCCAGGACTTGTTTGGAAGAAAAGAATGGAAACAGGGACTAAAAGCATGCAAAAGGAAGAAGTTTGGAAAAGAATGAAAAATCAAGGAAACACGTACGCACGCCGCGGATCTATGAAACGCACGACGCGGGCTTAAGGCGGTGTAGCACATTCAAATAACGAAAAAACGGGATCTGATAAGTACGCGCGCCATGGATTCTTCATCTGCGAGGCACGGATGCGAGAAATTTGCAACTATAAATAGAGGCAATTCCAGCCGAAAACCCTAGCAAAGACCGGGTGTAAAATCGACCTTGAAGCTCTTTGACTCCAAGATTTCGTTCCAGCAACTTCTCAATTGGTATTTTTATGTTTTGGATTTTATTTTCAATTAGTTAGATAGTTGTAAGCTTTGGTTTGTATCTTTGGGAGTGACAACCATTGATATCAAGCTTTGGTTTCTGTTTTAGTAGTATTTAGTTACTGTTTTGATGTTTGGATCTGAGTTTGATGAATGAGAATCATTTGGTTATAAGTATTATTGGTATTTCGGTGTTTTGGATGTTTGATTGTGTTTTGATTGTTTGAATTGTGTTTGAAAGTTATTTTGACATTGTTTGGAACTGCTTTCCCTTGCTGAAATCAGTAGCCAATTATGTTAGTTTTAGGCATTGAACTTAAACTAGTAACTGTTCAGTTAGGACCCTAGTTATTAGTTAGTTTATGCTTTGCTTGGTTTGCTTAGTTTGGATGCCTTTGTTTGCTTCTGATTCAGAGATGCACTTCTGATTTCAGAAAGTAACTAGGTTCATTTGAGCTTGGCTTTACTTGGCTTGAGTTTTTTTGATCATTGCTTGTTAGTATTAGCAGTTGAGAACTTAGAAACCAGGTCCTCCGACTGTATCGTGACACTACTAGTTGGTAATCTGTCATTTAGTCTAACCACGAAGCTCCTGCGGATCGACCCTGACTACCGCTGTACTAGTGTGTGTGTTAGGTTTTCTTTATTTTTGACCGCACGACGACCTAGGCGTGTCAAATTTTGGCACCGTTGCCGGGGAGCTGTGCGCTTAGATTAGGTGATTTGTAGGACTTAGTTTCTTATTTTTGATGTTTGATTTTAGTTTGCTGATTTTTGGTATGTGTACATCCTTATAATGGGTGATTACATGTACCCGGATCAGTATTATGATGATTATGAAAATCCGGCCGACACTTATTACGAGGATGATTGCTACAATGGATCATTCGATGACAATGGATGGCGGACCGAGGAGTCATCTCAACCTGACATTTCTGCAACTTGGGCCCAACTTTGGGTACTCTGGTATAACACTCACCAAGAGCAGAAGGACCAGGCTGATGCTCTTTTAAGTTTGCAAGCTTCTTTAGATAGGTTAGAGAAAAGTTGGAAATGTTCACCACCTTCGCCAGAACCGGAGGCGAGTGATTTTTATACCAATAGTAATGTGTGTGAACTTGCATCACCTGATTATGTGATGGAAGGGCATACACCTCGGGAAAGTCAAGAGACCACTGAGAGGGTCGAAAATGTTGTTGAGGAAGAGGTTGTAGGTGACAATGCTACCTCTGACTCAACAGCTTTTGATGTTTTTGAAAATGTTGATAATATCGAGCTGGTGATGAGTGAATCCATACCTTCACCAGACGATTTGATTGATGAGGATGTTGTGGAGGGGGCTGTAAGTGACAGTACAGATCCCAGCCCAACAATTCCCGAAATTGTTGAAAGTACCAATGTTTATGGGGAAGGGGGTAAATGACAATACTACCCCTGACCCTGTAATTTTTGAAAATTTTGAGAAATTTGAAAGTAAGGATCTGGTGATGGGTGACTTTATACCACCATCAGATCAAACCAGTCACCCACTCTTGGTTCCGATCCACCTGTTGGACGATGACCAAGAAGTTTGATGCTGACGAATTGATATTTGAAAACAATAAACATGATTTTATCACCACTCATGATCCATTCATGAATGAAAAATTAGATGTGATCAATACCATCGATGAGGACATATGGAAGCATTCTGATATGTTGCCTTCCGATCCCATTCGATTGGAAAAAAAATTTTGGTACTGCAAGCCAAAATTGCAAACTGAAGATGACACACAATATGTAAGCAACAAGCGAGGTACAACACAACTACTGGAAGCGGCACTAGGCGTGCTACCTCCGAGCATTTACGGGAGTTAACTAGAAAGCAACAACCGGGCAGCAGCAGGAGAACCGACAAGCCATTGGACCCAGGAAAGTTTGAGGGGCAGTGGGTCAGCGAAAGGACGGTGGAAGTAGAAATGCAGCAGAAACAAATGGCGTACGATCCACCGTAGCTGTAGTAGGAATAGCACGTCTGGCTGAAGACGTTAAACTTAGCGCTTGTTGGGAGGCAACCCATCGTGTCATAGGTTAGGTTTTACGTTTCCTAGAATTAATTAGGAAAATACATCAATCTTTGCAGGTATTAGTGGTCTAAAACAAGTGTGGGGTCGTGTGAAAAGTTTTTAAAATTTTGAAGACCGCGCCGCGGGTTTTTGAATTACGCGACGCGGGGTCGTAAACCAACCCGATGCACAGGGGTTGATTTGGTGACACGCGCGACGCGCAAAGAGAAAATGCACGACGCGGAAAACGATCAGACGGTTTTCTCCTATATTAAGGTAAGCCGCGACTCAACACACACGTCACGCGACTCGGAGCTCTGATCGACAAATTTCTCTCGTACTTTTTCTTGCTCATTTTGTTTCTACTACCAAGGTATGCTATTCTAACTACCTATTAGTTGTTAAAACTAGCAGTTAGGTAGTTAATTTTAGTGATTTGTCCAAAATAGTTCAAAACTTAGAATCGCCAATGCTAACTCATAGGGTGTTTGTTTTGCCAAATGGAGACCCTAGATGAGTTAGTCGGCACTTAGGCTACCTTTTGGTATGATTGGATCGAGTTTTAGCAGGATAAATCGCGAGTTTGATTTGGGCTTTTTGCAACAGCCGCTCGCTGCGACGCGCTTCTATCTTGAGCCGCGCCGCGGTGCGGTGGGGAAGAAAAGGACTAATTTGAAAATTTTTTCTTTTGTGGCTATGTATCTTTTTGCAGATGATGTTCAGATTAGATCACCCTTTCCTCCAGTTCCCCGAGGGACTTGCTAGCTCCGCGGAGTATATTTCGCGGAGAGACGCACTGACCAGTCGCCGGGTCCTCGAGGTGACAGTTATCGACCGGGATATTTTGAGAGACGCCGGACTCTGGGGTGCGATCGAGCCATACTTACATCGCACCTGGACTCATGAGGAGGCACAATTCACATGCCGTGGCTGGGACAGGATCATGGCCACGGACGAGGACGTGGTCTACACCGAGCTGCTATTGGAGTTTCTCTCCACTATCCGTTTTGCACCTCGGGCGTCAGACCCACGTTCTAGGATCATCCGGTTTCGTTTGGGAGGTGCACAGAGGGAGTGCAACCTCCGGGAGTTAGGGAGGCGAGTCGGCTTATACACTCCGGCAGACCTCCAGCACCGCCACTTCACCCAGTTCTTTAGGGCATGCATTCAGGGCCAGCCGGAGAGGCCTAGCAACATGGAGGTTTGGGCACCACTGTCCAACGTCATTTACGAGGCAGGGACCTCCCGGGAGAGCCACCTTCGAGACCCGCTCCACCGCCTCATGCACCGTATCGTCTCCACCTCCATCATGCATCGGGAGGGGGCGAGAAGGTGTCGGGTGACGACATGACCTATTTTTGGGTTCTCCTGGATCCCTCCAGATTCCTCCACCTGCCATTTGCCCTCGCAGTCGCCCTCTCCACCCACTCGACGGGAGCTTCAGCCAGCAGTCCACTGGCCCGAGGGTATTTCATTACCCGCCTGGCCCGTTCATATGGGATTCTTACTGCCCCCGTGGCTGCCTCCTTGACCGCTTTACCTCCATCTCGCACTACGGCGCGCACTTTGGAGAGGATGCGGCTCATTGAGAAGCAGCGCCCGGGGCAGTTCATTCGGGCACCTACAGAGCCTCCCTAGGCACCCTAGCCCGCATATGCCCAGCCGGGCCGGATTCGACAGAGGCAGGAGGTACCCGCCGAGCCAGCACCTCAGCCACAGCTATCCGAGGTCCTGGTAGCCATTCAGGACCTCAGTCAGAGGATGTCTTCCCGGGAGGCACATGATCGCTGGATGGCGGAGACGCAGAGGATGATCATGTTGCAGATGCATTTTGATGACATTCCACCTCACCCCTCTGGCGATGATGGGGCAGGTCCATCCGGGACCCACCATGGTGATGATTGATTTATTTTATTCTTTCTTTTTTATTTTTTGGGAAATATGTACAAAACTTATGACGCCACTATCTGTATCTTTGTTTATATTTTGTTATGTTTGCTTTTAATTTGTTTGTTGAGTAATGCATGATATACCAAATGAGAAGGAGTTGTCTCAGACAAGTGTGGGGTCACCGTGCCCCCTCCACTTGTCTTGACCACTGGCGTGTTCACTGTAGCATACGAAATCAAGGACCCGTTTGTTTGCAATTATACCTGTGATACTGAGCATCAAGCAATGTATCGTCCAAAAGGGGTAACTCTTTCTCCCTTGTTTTGAAATAATTTTGTACAACGGGGACGTTGTACGGTTTTAAGTGTGGGGTGTGGACGGTCGAAAGAGAATTTTTTTTTTGAAATTTTTGCAGAAATGATCAATTTTCAAATTTTTAGCAATACTTTTCAAATTTTTTTTAATAAATTGCAATTTTGAAACGAATGGTTTGTGATTGTGATAGCATTAGTATTTTTCAAGAGATACTGTTATTTGTGATCATGCTATTAGTTAGTCAAATAAGTTGAGTTTTATGAGTTTAGAAGATTGAGTTGTTTTAAGATTGGAATTTAGGAAGGAAATGTCAATCTGTGGCCTTTGTTGTTCGAGCCGGTAAGTCTAAAGTGGGTGGACTTATGCACCTTACCACCTAAGATCGTCTAGTCTGGGATGGTATTTCTGAAAACTCGTTACACAGACAACATCGAAAGTCATGGACAATTCCTTAATGGCCTTTAGAATCTGAATAAGTAAGTACACTTCATTGTGGACAGAAAATTTGTAATCAAGGGTTCTTTAGAAAGCCATGAATTCCAAAGAACAATTCAATTATGTTTTCACAAACTATTCCACTCTAACTCATAGAGTAATAGGCTTTGAAACAAAATTGTTTAAATCCTTATTACAGTTTGTTAAAAACTCTCTTGCTTGGGGACAAGCAAGGCACAAGTGTAGGGTGTTTGACAACGCACAGTGATATCAACTATTTTAGGTGTTGTTGAGCCCTGTTCTTGATGAAATTATATCAGATATGTCTGGGTATTCTCACTTTTCGTGCCAGGACTTGTTTGGAAGAAAAGAATGGAAACAGGGACTAAAAGCGTGCAAAAGGAAGAAGTTTGGAAAAGAATGAAAAATCAAGGAAACACGTACGCACGCCGCGGATCTATGAAACGCGCGACGCGGGCTTAAGGCGGTGTAGCACATTCAAATAACGAAAAAACGAGATCGGATAAGTACGCGCGCCGCGGATTCTTCATCTGCGCGGCGCGGCTGCGAGAAATTTGCAACTATAAATAGAGGCAATTCCAGCCAAAAACCCTAGCAAAGAACGGGTGTAAAATCGACCTTGAAGCTCTTTGACTCCAAGATTTCGTTCCAGCAACTTCTCAATTGGTATTTTTATGTTTTGGATTTTATTTTCAATTAGTTAGATAGTTGTAAGCTTTGGTTTGTATCTTTGGGAGTGACAACCATTGATATCAAGCTTTGGTTTCTGTTTTAGTAGTATTTAGTTAATGTTTTGATGTTTGGATCTGAGTTTGATGAATGAGAATCATTTGGTTATAAGTATTATTGGTATTTCGGTGTTTTGGATGTTTGATTGTGTTTTGATTGTTTGAATTGTGTTTGAAAGTTATTTTGACCTTGTTTGGAACTGCTTTCCCTTGCTGAAATCAATAGCCAATTAGGTTAGTTTTAGGCATTGAACTTAAACTAGTAACTGTTCAGTTAGGACCCTAGTTATTAGTTAGTTTATGCTTTGCTTGGTTTGCTTAGTTTGGATGCCTTTGTTTGCTTCTGATTCAAAGATGCACTTCTGATTTCAGAAAGTAACTAGGTTCATTTGAGCTTGGCTTTACTTGGCTTGAGTTTGTTTGATCATTGCTTGTTAGTATTAGCAGTTGAGAACTTAGAAACCAGGTCCTCCGACTGTAGCGTGACACTACTAGTTGGTAATCTGTCATTTAGTCTAACCACGAAGCTCCTGCGGATCGACCCTGACTACCGCTGTACTAGTGTGTGTGTTGGGTTTTCTTTATTTTTGATCGCACGACGACCTAGGCGTGTCAATCACACACCTGCACCTTCTTTTCTTTCTCGCACAACCCACATCCTCCTCTCATACTCTTCAGCAAAAACAGGAATGGAACAAAGTAGGTCACGACATGGAATCGAACTCGTACTTGATATTAGCCTAGACTAAAGAGGATATATGATGCGTAATCGAGTCTAGGGTGGGCTGTAATGAAGAGTCGAAGTCCATAAGGTCGGCCCTCATCTCCCCGTCAATCAACAGCAAAACAAAAAAGAACTAAGTCCATTCAACATTTTCAATTTGCACTACTAGTCCCTAGAATTTCCAAGTAAAAATTATTTTAACCCAAAGCTAATTCTTCCAACATCTAAAGATTCCAATATTGACATAATCTACCCTTAAACACATAATTTCAATTTCAATGTTTATTATTATTATTATTTTCGCTAAAAGAAATTAATTCGTAAAAATCAACATACCGAGAAACGGGGTCTTAGACGAGTCAAAACAGTAAACGGGTTGAGAGAGCATAACCCTAACCTGACCGTTTAATTAACGTGTCGTGTCGTGTCAACCCGTTTATTTTCGTGCCAGGTTAACGGGTTTAGGGGTTAGACATTGTAAATGTGTTATGTTGTATAATGTTAAAATACTAAACAAGTTGAAAGAGAAAAGTTGTTGAGATATACATAAAAAAGAGAAAACTAAAAAGAGTAATAGTTGGGAGGCGGAAAAGAAAATTTCATTGCAAGTTGAAAGGAAAAAGTAGAAAGAGTAGAAGTTGGAGAAGCTGATGAGCTAGGTCACGAGTATGAGAGAGTGACCGAGTAAGACTATGGAGTATATGCAAGGTTCTAAATGGCGTGAGGCGTGACGTGGCGGCAATGTCAAGCCTCAAGTTTTACGAGCCTAGGCGAGTAATGACGTTTTTCAAGGCGTGATGTAACGCGGCAATTTTATATGAATAATATAATTATATTATATATAAATATAGATTTATATCAAACATATGAGGTTTTTAGAAGTGTTTTATCAATAACTAATAACAGAAAGTTAACAAAAACTCAAATGTTTTATGCCCAATCAAGAAATGCAAGAAAAAGAAGAAAAAACGGGTCGCAAATACTAAAAACTCGCACCATGGCACGCCATGGCTCGCCTTTCACGCGCCACGCCGCCATGAGGGTTTTCGGGACGGTGGAGTCGCGCCTCACGTCATGGCACGCCTTGACGCGCCTTTTAGAACACTGAGTATATGTGATAATAAAAAAACTAAAAACTAAGTCTTGACTTAGGAAAGAAATTTGATATTATATTAGAAACTGGCTTAACCCAAAGTTTTTATTCATATTTGTTTTTTTCTTTGGATTTGAACAATTTATCCAAAGATTTAAAAAAACATGGTAAATGGGTCATGTTCGTATCATCTTCGAGTTGAAACTCTCAACCATAACCTTACACGTTTAATAATTTTGTCGTATCGTATCAACCCGTTTATTTTGTATCAGGTTAGCGTGTCGTGTCACTTTTTATCACCTCTAATTTCTAGGTTCACTATGTGTAAAATATATTAAAAAAATATTAAAAACGGATTTACCTGCCAACAATTCTAACCGATTAAACTGGTCAACCCGTAAGGTGAACTTTATACCTAATCAAAAATTTTTTAACGGCAAATTTTATTAAATCAAAGGAAAATGATACAAGCCAGCAGGTGGCTAGCAGAAGAAGGGGAAGACAAAATTACATCAAGTAAGAGTTTTTTAGTTCTAGCACCGGGGAAACAATTACATTAAGTAAGAGTTTTTTAGTTCTAGCACCGGGTTTCGTTTCCAATCTTCCCAATTTAGGAGTTTTCCTTTTTCCTTTTTGGACTTGAGCCAAAGGTGAGACAACACTTGCACTTCCAAAGCCAGCTCCACTTGTGATTTTTTAATCAATATAAAACCTAGATCTTGAAACAGAGTACTCGTATTCGCACTACTATAATCATATGTATATAATGACGGAGATAGCTAAAAAGACACCATTTTTTATGTATTATAAACCTTAATCATTACTTTTAAGTTGGTCAAACTATTTTTTATTTGTTGGAATTACAATGTTTTCTGAAAAAAATGGATATGATTGGTTAAGAATGTTTGACTTTTATTTATAGATGTGTATTGGTGTCTATTTAGTAGCACCCATAATGATTAGCTTCAAGATTTGACAAATAGACAAACTTATTCCTTACATTCATGCCACGTATCATCATATTCCAGTTTTTTAGACCTTTTAATTTATGAAATTTCAAAATATAACCCCTTAATTCTTGTAATTCTCATTTATCTTACTGTCCATATTATTTATTTAAAACATATAAATAATAATATTATAATACTAATAAATTACACCATATGAAGTATATAGTTAATATGTTAAATCAAAACCTATCCCTTAAGTTTTTAACTATTATAATATAATAATATTTTATAAATTTTGATGTATGTAATCTTATATTTTCATTAACCGTAATCAACTTTTATTATTAACAGTAATCACAATCGTCTGATAAAATATGCTATTTAACGCCATACATATTAAGTATGTATAGATGTATATTTACTTGATTTTATTCTATTTATCAAACAATTTGGTCGGTAAGTTAAATATAAAAATATATAAATTAGAAAAAATTTATTATACTCATATCGATATAAACTATATAATTAAAAAAAATACAATGATATATCCATAAGATATATAGATATGGACCAATAAATGCACTAACATTGTCGTGCCGCTCCACGACGACGAGACAGATTATGATTATGGTGGTGGCGGCGTTAGTGAGGTGGTGGTATTGGTGGAGGTGGAAGTGGTGGTGGTGGTGGCAAAGGTGGTGCTGATTGTGGTGGTGGTGACGGTAGTTGGTAGTGGTCATGGTGGTGGTAAAGTCGGTTGTAGCGGTAGCGATCGAGGTGGTGGTGATGGTGATAGAGGTGGTGGAGGTGACATTAGCGATGGTGGTGGTTAGTGGCAATGGCGAGGTCGCATGACGGTGAGGGAGGTGGCGAAAGTGGTGGCGGTAGCAGTGGTGTTGAGATAAAGATGGCGGTGGCGGCAAAGACAGTGGTGAGACGAAGGTGGTGCAGGTAGTAAGGAAGGTGAAAATCATATATGAATAATAAATAGATATCTTCATTTGTTTAAACTAGGGGTGAGTATGGTACCGGAATCAAACCGAGTCGGTATTAGTACCGAAAGTACCGAAATCAAAATAGCATAACTTAATTACCAAATACTGAACCAATGTGTGTGTGTGTGTGTGTGTATATATATATATATATATATATATATATATATATATATATATATATATATATATATATATATATATATATATATATATATATATATATATATATATAGAGAGAGAGAGAGAAGAAAGATCAAATAAGAAGTAAAATTATGGTAAGAAAGTACAAAATGAATCAATAGATGATGCAAAAATTACATGATTCACAAAAAACAATTCTCGAAAAAACAACTTGATGATTCATTTTTATGATTATTTTGTTGTTATTCACTAAAATTGTCTGTAACGTGAATAAAAACTTGATTTACTAAAAAATGATTCATTAATATGTTTTTTTAGAAAATTTTCAATGAATCGTGTTATTTTTTATTCATCTAGTGATTCGTCAAAAAATCAAGTAAATAAAAAATTTCTTACCTTCTTACCATAATTTTACTTCTTAGTTGATCCTTATATATATATATATATATATATATATATATATATATATATATATATATATATATATATATATATATATATATATTGTGTGTGTGTGTGTGTGTAAAGAAAGAGTTGATTGTCAAAGTAAAAGAAAATACTGACATTTTAATCATCTTATATGGTTATTAAAAAATTATCTCTTTATTCATAACATACGCCAAACATAAAATCTATATAGTTAGAAGAAAAAGGGTTGTTTATGTAAGGTACATGTGAAATCCAAGATTGTCTATTTAAAAATTACTTATAACATAAGGGAGACTCTAGGGATGAGTGTGGTCCAAAAATCGGACCAAACCAGACTGAAACCGAATTCGGATTTTTCAAAAACCGAAGACTGAACCGAATATGGATATTAGGTTCCGGTTCGGTTCGGTTATGTCGGTTTTTGACTCGGTTCGGGTTTTCATGATCAAGAGTAGTGTGAGGGGTAAGCCTGGTTCAGGAACCAGACCGAAGCCCAGTTCGATTATGTCGGTTTTCGGTTCGATTCAATTTTTCATGATCAAGAGTAGTGTTAGGGTCAGCATGGTTCGGGGACCGGACCGAAAGCGAATTAGCAGTTTTTACAAACCTAATCAAATATGTATATTCGATCCTGGTTTTGTTCAGTTCGGTTTTCCTGATCCGTATGTTCATCCCTAGGAGACTTCAACATATATAGACAGAGATAAATGATCGATGAGGTTTGAGAATGATTTGTTAAATCACGGGATTGTAGCACACTACCTCTAAGGATGGGGAGTAGTTCACTCCCATTTGTGACAATTGTAAATTTAGTCAACAGAAGTCAACCATAGTCAAACGAAGCGTACGTTAATCCATATTTTGAAAAGTTATTTTCCATAATTTTTGTGATGTATTATTAAATATTATAATACTACGTATGCTAATTCAAAACAATTATAGAGTAAACGCTGAAAATACGGATAATAAACTACTGTAGCGTAAAAATTCGATAATTATACAATTATTATTTTGGGACTAATAATATTCATAAAACGATGTATTCGTGAATACGAACCTATGTATATATAGAACGTCGAAAACGGAGTTCGTATGTGAAAGTTACAACAATTAAATCGCTGTGAACGAATAAATGTACAGAGGGTTTGGACCCAAAATACAAAACGTGGTGCCTTAAACATCAAAGATGGGATAAAAAAATCATATATTTATGAAGCGTAATACTATCTAGTATTTTATTTCAAAGCCAGATACAATTTTCGGTAAAATGCTGAAAATCGCGTAATCGGAAAAATACTGTGCTTAAACGCGTATTTCATCGTTTAACGAGCTACGAATCAATCTAAATAAATGTTTAATAATGTTTTTATACATAATATTTGTTTAGAACTTCGTTTCGTCAAAAACTCATAAAAATTCACTAAAACGTCTTACGATTTTATAAAAATCACATATTTATATAAGTAGATTGTCATTTATATAAAATTAACCCACCCTACCCCACCCCCTACCCCCATCAGCTGAAATCTCCCATCACACCATGATCTTGGAGAGTACTATTCCATATCTAGGCATGAAGGCTAGAGTTGATTTCTTTTATTAAACAAATAAACACAAAATCTTTAAAAATCTAATAAAAGGCTTGGAAATTACTCATTTGAACACAACTTCATCCAAAACTTCTCCCTCTCTCTCTCTCAAGAACTGGTCATCTTCATCCTCTTCATCATTTTCGTCCACCACCACTCCACCACCACAAACCACCGCCGGCACCACCTTCCACCACCTCCGTTCTTCGTTTTCAAGTGTTTTTCAAATCTTTTTGGTAAGTTAGCTTTGTCCAAGGGTCATTCGAGCTCCGAAGCTTAGATCTTGTCTTCTACCGTAAATCCCGCAAGAACAACCTTGTTTTTAAGTAAAGCACGCTTCAAGGGTGAGTTCATACCCATCATTTTCATCTTTTCTAAACTTTTAGGGGAAGAATACAAGTTTACATGTTAAAAATGATGATTTACACAAGTTTATATGTGTTTATATACTATAAATAATGATTTACACAAGTTTATAAAACTAGTAGTTGTGTAAAAACGTTTTTGACATGAAATATGGTTAGATCTATGTAATATGAACATTATGATGTATTATTTTTGTGTAAAAGTTACAAAACTATAAATAAATTGTGTAAAAAAACTAGATCTTTAATATAAACGTCATGAAAACGAAAACTAGTAAAAAAACTATGTTTTTGTAACCGGAAACACTACTTTCTAACAAAAATGGTTATAACCAAGTTATTACACCATTTTTGTGGAAAATATCTTAAAAGATATTATTTATAATCATCTAAATAAGTTATTTCGTTGTTGTTCGTAAAATTATGATTATTACAACGGTATACTAAAAATAGACTATTATAGGAATAGTATGTTTTTGTGACCGGAAATACGATTTTCCTAGTGATTTATAAAAAAAGAACGTCAATTTGACGTAATAAAAACTATTTAGACTTATAACGTCATAATAAACTTGGGAAATGATATTTTTACAAGTAAGTTGGTATTTTAAACAAAAAAATGATTATATTCAAAATAATGTGTATGAAAAATGACCATTTGGAAAGATTACCATCATTTTGACAAAATGACAAGATTTAAAATGTTGCAATCACTTATGTAAAATGACTAAAACAAATTTCTTGCCATGACATGTTGATAAACTTTAAATCTATCTTATTAGTATATTTAGTGCATTGGATGTAAGAAATTATACTTTTCAACTCATTGACATATTTTAGGCTTAAATACGTTAACACAACAAAAACATTTATATAAATTATAATGGGTATAATTTATGGAACGAACGACAAAGATACGACAGAAATACTAAAGATAATTATATAAATATATAATTATTACATACTATAACTATCATGGACAATTTGATAATTACAAACGTAAATGAGTTTTCGGTATATTTACATACTATAATTATCATGAACATTTTGATAATTACGAATACAAAGGAGTTTTCACTACATTTACAAGCAAGGTTTTACATACTATAATTATCATGGACAATTTGATAATTACAAACGTAAAGAAGTTTCCGGTATATTTACATACTATAATTATCATGAGTATATTTTGATAATTACAAATACAAAAGGGTTTTCATTTCAGTACGAACTAGGATAAAACATCACGTTGGGTGGTTATGTGAGACATTTCTTCACAGTACTGAAAGATGTACGCATTAAGTCCTGGATTATAACCTTAATCATTCATAAGCGAGATAGTTGTGTATAAATCTATACGCGACTGACAATCCCGCACCTAAGCTGCTAGCTACAGCTAGACCGGCAGGTCTGGGTGGACAAATGTCTTAACATTGCGACGCCTGAAGAACGTCGTGGCAGGCCTACATACAGTCATAGCAAGGCTAAATAACTCACATGAACGACAACGAATATCCTTAGTTTGGGGAAAAACATCTTCAAATGGTTTTATATAAATATAAAACTACATGTTGCTCTACACAAAATATAAGTATGGTTTTTACTTATACATACGAGTTTTATGAGATTAAAACCACATTTTATCAAGGTACAAATATAAGTACGGTTTTACTTATACATACGAGTTTTATGGTATTAAAACTACATTCTAACAAGTTACAAATATAAGTATGGTTTTACTTATACACACTGGTTTTATGGAAATTAAAACTACATTTCATTAAGATATGAACATAAGTATGATTTACATATACATACGAGTTTTATGGTATTAAAACTATATTCTAACAAGTTACAAATATAAGTATGGTTTTACTTATACATACAAGTTTTATGGAAATTAAAACTACATTTTATCAAGATATAAATAAAAGTACGATTTTTCCTACGTAAAGGTTTTACGGAATTAGATCTACAATTAATCTACGAATAAACATGTATTTACATGGTTTCGTACAAGAATAAAAACATGTAATACTATTTTCAAGTATAGAAACACATATACATTTTCGGTCTTTGAGTTTTTAAGACTACGATTCACTTATAAGAAAATATTGGATTTTCTGGTTTTCAAACACTATCTCTTTACAAAGGAAAAATGACTATGGATTTTCTCATACAAAAATCTTATGAACTCACCAACGTAATGTTGACACTCTTTCAAATTACTTGTATTTTCAGGTAACAATTAGTCAGGTCCGACTAACCTTTTGGAATGAGACGCGAAGACGTCTCTTGTACTTATTTCATTATCATACTATAATTGGGTTGAAACAATACCGTTTTGAACAATGTAACTTTCCAATTATAATATATGATGGTTGTTATCTACTTATGTTTCAATGTATGTAATGGTTGTGATGCTATGTCCCGTTCCGCCCTCAGACGATTCCGCCATCGTGGTTTGGGGATGTGACACCATCCTACTGTACCCACTCGCCATGTCAGTTTTTTTCTCTCCTCTCATTTCTATATTTCCTCATCTTTAACCCATGGAAGCAGTTCCCACCGAACCCACGATGCCACATCATATTTTGATTTTTAAATTCATTTATTAATTAAAAAAATTAATTTAACATTTAATTTAATATTCCAAATAATATTAAAATGTATTGTAAAAATTTTTAAAAAGCCAAATAATTTAATTAAAAAGCACACGGTTACAAGAGTTAAAAAAAGAAACCTAAATTCGAAAAAAACAACCTAAATACGAAAAAAATCCTAAATTCGAAAACATAACCTAAAATTCCCAACCGTACATCTGTGCTCTTTGCTATTTTTTTCCCAAGAATCGGTGCCAGTTGAGCTCCGGTTAAATGGTTATAGGGGCGAAGAAAGAATTTTAAATCCTTTTGTTCACGTGCGTGGCGATGCTATATCTTGCTCAATGAGGGATGCTTTTATCTTTTTATTCTTCTTCCTGTATAGCCAGTACAACCAGCTTCTTTGCATGGTAGCAGGGGCGGACGCAAGATTTACCAATAGCCGTGACACCAGAAATTTTTTTCTAAGGTAATATAATAAGATAAATTTTCTTTTTTGCGGGGTTGCACCCTATTAGAAGAATAAATAAATAAATAAAAATTACACTACGTGTTCGAAATTTAGCAGGGGCCCGGGCCCCAGGTGCACTATACTACATCCGCCATTGCATGGTAGGTGTCTTTCTTGTTCGCTTCAACTGCAGCGGTGTCTGCAAGTTTGGATATCTTATCCATGATGGTCTATACCCTTCAGGCATTGATGAAGATCCAACCATATTTTTCCCTTTTCTTTGCCGCGAATGGGTTGATAGTTGTTGGGAAACTTCATTACCGTCGTCAACATCGACTGGATGAGGTGAAAAATGTGCATCGGAAGGGGAGTTTTTGTAGTGATTGGAGTCAGATGTCTGCTTCGATTGGAGGAATGACGTGGGGAATGCATCCCCATTACCTTGACTCTGAGCCATTTGGCATGCTCTTTTAGTATTTCCCATGCCCCCATATGTTGGAACCCATTCCGGAGGATTTTCCGGTACTCTAAATGGGTGGCATGTGAAACATCCACATCGCCCCTGCCGATGTCACTCATATTCAATTTATTGTTGTAAATGCAATTGAACTTATTTACCGTCGTTTGCATGTCCTTAAACTTGGAGTTGACCTAATGTCGTGTCCGATCCGAACCTCCAAGTTGCTCACAGAAATGTTCCAACACGTTCTGCCAAAATGAGTCCGAGCGTTGATTGTTTCGGCATTCTTGATCCTCGGAAACACTAATGTACGCCTTCACCAAGGCAATCTCCTCGTTCTCCTGCCACGTTTTACGTTTCACCCGTTAAGTGTAATTTCGTTAGTACTACGCGTTTAGTGTAATTCCATTTAGTAGTACGCCAAGGCGATATCCTCGTTCTCCTACTCCTACTCGTCATCCTCATTATCCAATGGTGAAATGGTTTCGTCACTTGACTCCTCAGGTTGGCTACGGAAATGAGAAGTGTCGGGGACGTAGCATTGGGAGTTGGGTAATTGGTTGAGGCTGTGTTGGAACTGGGTTGGGTATTGTTGTAAATGGGTAGGGTTTTGGGAAAAATCTTGAGAAAATAGTGTTGGTTGGAATTGGGGATATTGTGTGTAACTATGAATGTGTGGGAATGGGGTTGGTGGAACATCTTGACGGTTTCTATTTTATGAGGAATCGTGTCACTTGGATTTGCCTCGACTTGAATCCATTTTATAAAAAATGTGTTTTTATAAAATAATAGGCAAAGGGTTTTTAGAGAGAAAATGAGAGTAAGACAGAAAGATGAACATGTGATTTTTTAAGGAGTGAAGAAGTGGTATTTATAGAGATGAGGGGAGGGTAATTTTTGAAGGAATAATTTTTTTTTACAAAATGTCGTGGGTTCATCCAGTTTCACCACCTCACAAACCAACCCGCCCTAGTCGATCTTACGCGACACCGTCACCACGTGCCAGCGGTACTGCCTAAGCCCGCACTCGATACCGCTTGTTACTCAGTCCACCCTAATACTATGTAATATATATATATATATATATATATATATATATATATATATATATATATATATATATATATATATATATATATATATGTGTGTGTGTGTGTGTGTGTGTGTGTGTGTGTGTGTGGAACCCACAAATATTTTTCTAAGGCTGTGGGGTGTGCGTGCAACGACTAGGTGCGTTCCGCCTAGTCAGCATCGGGACGTGGGTGAACACCGCCCCCTGGGTGCGTCCTCTTTGGTGGCGTCCTCCGGCGTGTTGCTGAAGACATTTGTGGAACGCCAAATTTTTTTTCTAGCCAATAAAAAAATGCTTTTTAATTAAAAAAAAGGTGATGTGGAAATTAACAAATGAGGCCCAGAACTATCAGACATTTCCTTGCATTTCATTGGATGTGTTATGGGATGTCTTGATGACGTGACGGTGGTCTTGCACATCCCATAGCCAAAAAGAACCATTAGGCTGTGCGGAGTACGTCCCACGCACAAGGTGTGGGGACCACGTGGCATCAACCCACGGCGTGGCACACCGCCCCCTTGGCGTGGGTGGCGTGGATGTGGGTGAGCGTGGTGTGGGCAACGCCACAAAAATCGACCGTTGAAACTTTGTAGCCGTTGGTTTGACCGTTTAATAAAAAAAATAATTTTTAAAATTTCAAACCATTTACATCTATATATATACACATACATTTATAAAAATTTACATCTACTTTACATCTATTTTCACACATACACAAACCAAAATGGATCCAAACTCTCCTTACAACCAAAACCAAAACACTTCCCGACGTTGCAACATTGGACCAATAAATCGACGTTGGACGAACACCTCGAAGTTCAAAAAGCAAAACTACGCATTAAAAAGGAGGTAAAACGTCAAAACGAACTCATAGCCGACATGAACATTTTGCGTATGCCCACACACGACATCGAACCCGAAGACCTCGACATGATCCGCCAAATCAAACGTGAAATTCGCGAAAAATACGCACGCAACCAAAACAATCATCAAAATGATCCGTAATTTTAGTTTTTAGGTTTTCTATTTTTAATTATTAGGATTTGTAATTTTTATTTTTAGGATTTGTAGTTTTAATTTTTTAGGATTGGTAATTTGAACTTTTAGGATTTTGTAATGTTTTTTTAAATTTTAAAGAAATTTTAATTTTTAGGAATTTAATTTATGTTTCTATTTAAATTAAATCATAAAAAATGAATTGAAGTTCTATTAAAAATAAATCAAAAAAATAATTAGATGATGTGGAGTGATGGGTATTTCCTTGGTGGTGTGGTAAGCAAGTTGGATGACGTGTCGGTGACATGACACCACTTTTCATGTGGGAACCAAGTGAGTCACTCCTCATAGCCTTATGGTGTGAGAGAGAATATACAACATATATAAACCGAAACAATTACATGAACGTGTCCTACAAATTTGGGATAAACTAATAGATTGAAGTGTAACAACTATTTTTTATATTTACTTTAATTTTAATTTGCATAATGATAATAATCAATGATGACTTCGTAGGAACATTGACCCAAGAACGTATGTCCAAAGATGGATGGAGAAATGTGTTGTGCACCGCCAATAGTTTAATCGACAAATAGAATGTTTATATATTTTTTTAAATTTCTATAAAAAAAAATCCCCATATGAGCACGTTCCGTATTGTGTAATCTACTAGTATATATGATGGATATGTTATGTTCAAAAAGACAAAAACCATTAGAGATTTAGAATTTTGAAGGCTAGAATATGGTCAAGACTCCAAGTATCCAAAAAAATACCCTCAAAAAAGGTGCATGGAGTGAAGACGAAGACAGGAAATTACAAGCCTATATCCGTAGATACGGTCACTGGAACTGGCGTTTGCTTCCGAAATTTGCTGGTACGAGTACTTCCCAAGTTCTCAAAATTTGCAAATAGATTTCCATTTCTCGACACTTATTTATTGTTCATTGATTTGTGTACTTTTAGGCTTGTCCAGAACTGGGAAGAGTTGTAGGTTGCGATGGATGAATCATCTTCGCCCAGGTGTCAAACGTGGAAATTTTACCGAAGAAGACGACCAAACTATTATCAGTATGCATAACAAACTTGGCAACAAGTAAGTTACTTTAGTGGCAGATCTATGTCTTTATAATCTGATTATACACTACCATGCATTACAATTTGTGTAACGATCCATAGATGGACTGCTATAGCTGCATGTTTGCCAGGAAGGAGTGACAACGAAATAAAAAACCGTTGGAACTCACATTTGAAAAAACGGGTTCAATATGATGATAATGTGTTAGAAAACAATCACCAGGAACCCAATAAGAGTGATGAAGCACCATCAAGTTCTTCTGGCACTGAACTATCATCATGGCCGTTAAGTAGCTCAGATTATGCTTCAAGTGATGTTACGCCACAAGCATGCAATTGCGAATTGAGTGGAGATTTTTGGACGGAGCTATTTTTACCGGACATAACATCGTCGGTTAAGAACACGTCATCTCGTTTTGATGATATGACGTC
The DNA here is from genome assembly GCA_023525715.1 of Cichorium intybus. Lineage (NCBI taxonomy): Eukaryota > Viridiplantae > Streptophyta > Magnoliopsida > Asterales > Asteraceae > Cichorium > Cichorium intybus. The sequence continues at coordinate 28,641,394 of CM042016.1, read as the reverse complement.
AATGGGTGACGACTTTTCATTGTCCACATTGGTTTCTTATTTCGAATATAACAATTATTCATAAATTGGTTTCATGGTCAAAAATGTCCGATAACTTATGTTGGGCAACACGACAAAGTAATTGTTTGGATTTCTGTATATCTCTAATATAAAATAATACATACACATTAAATATATATAATTGTCCATAAAATATTTAGCACAGATCGTGAGTCTGTCTCCTATCATATGACCGGTAGGGTACATGTCAAAGACTTGTTAACTTGTTCATGGGAGGTATTAACCTATAGGACCAATCAGTCAGCGAGTCCGGGTTTCATTTCAAACTAGCCTCTTCGACTGAGAGAAAAGCAATTATGTTGCAAAACTCGGCCAATTCGGTCGAGTATTCGGCTTTCTACTCGGACTCAATTATGTACGTTGACGATTTTTTAAGAATCGACAACAAAACTCGGACTTAGTCAAATTAGTACTCGACCTTATACTCGGATTCATTTTTTTTTCATATATATATATATATATATATATATATATATATATATATATATATATATATATATATATATATATATATATATATATATATATATATATATATATATATATAGGGTAAAGTTCAATTGAGAACCTAAAAAAGCCTAGGAACCTAAGAACCCATTTTATGAACTTTTATTCTACACAATATTTTTCAAAAAAAATATAACAAAATTTTTGTTATGATGTATCTAGAAGATATCAAAAAAAAAAATTTCAAAAAAAGTCATTTTTTTAATTTCTTTTTCATATGAGTTTAGGGTTTAGGGTTTAGGGTTTAGGTATAGGGTTTAGGGTTTAGGGTTTAGGGTTTAGTTTTAGGGTTTAGGGTTTAGGTTTAGGGTTTAGAAATCTCTTAGACACTTTAAATAAAAAATTGGATGCAAAAAAATCATTTTTTTTATTTTTTTTCATATGGGTTTAGGGTTTAGGGTTTAGGGTTTAGAAATCTCTTAGACGTTTTAAATAAAAAAATTGGATGTAATTTTTTTTTAAAAATATTGTGTAGAAAAAAAGTTCCTAGGTTCCTAGGTTTTTTTAGGTTCTCTCATGATCTCGACCCTATATATATATATATATATATATATATATATATATATATATATATATATATATATATATATATATATATATATATATATATATATATATATATATATATATATATATATATATATATATATATATATATATATATATATATATATATATATATATATAAACAGTACTCACCGAGTATTCACCCATTACTCCCTGCCTTGCCGATTACTCACTACTCGTTAGTCCGCCAACCTAGCAACGTCTAGTGACATTTGCAACATTGGACCAATAAATAAAAATAATAAGATATGATAAAAAAAATTATTATACAGTAATTTCTGACACTTTTAACTTAAAAAACATTAAGATAATTAAAAATAGTAAAAATCATTTTCTCGTTTAATATTGTAAGAAAATATTATTAATAAAAAATACAATATTTATAATGGTCTTGTCACAATAATATTTTATTTAAAGTTTAAAAATCATAATTAACAAATTTTATTAGAATAGTACAAATAGTATTTATTATGAATAATATTTTTATTGAGAGATTAAACTAGACCCAAGTTTTTTTCTTTTATTTTCATTTTCTTTATTTTTAGAATTAGATTACAAACTCGTATCTTAAATGGTTGATGATAAAAAATATTATTTAATAAGAAAAATAGTTTAATTAATTATACGATTTGATATACCGAATATAACAATAAGAATGACACATAATAGTTCGATGTAGCTGTTATAAAAAAAATCCAAAAAACTAAGATAATGTAATAGAGTTATACTTATAAATACACAAATAGAAAAAACAAATTGCAACTAAAAAAAATTAAATACCTATAAGGATCCAAAAAAAAAAAAAAAACCATGCAAGAAAAGACACCAAGGTCCAAATTCAAGATTGATTCTACATCATTTTATTGTTGGAAATCATGGTTCATGTAATTAGTTTCAAAAACATGAGTTTGCAACGGAAGCATAAAATCATGAACACAAATTCCATTTTCAAGAGGATCATGCTACATGCATGTAGAGATAAGATGAAGAACAAACATAGATTAAGTTCAAGATCATAACCTTTGTTCTTTGGTTTTGATTTGGATGATTTTGATAGCTAGGAATCAAATTAGAATCCCTCTATAGTTGATCCACCACAAGCTTGAACACACTTGAATGCTAGTTCCACAACTTGCAAGATGAAAACCCTTTTCTTCTCCTTTCTTCTTCTTAGCAAAAACGTTTTTGCTTAGTCACATAGGGAGAGTCTTTGGCTGATTTTAAGATACAAAAGATGCTTACTAACCCATTCACATGATCGGCCATTTAACCCACCAAAAAAGAAGAAAGCACATGCATTAGTTGGAAAGGAAAGACCCATGTGATTTCAATATACAAAAGCTAGCATCTTCCACTAGTTTAACAACTCAATGCATGTTTTTATGTCTCCCATCATGGCTTAAATTATGGATGATCAAATGTAGTGCTAGTAGGTTTTATTATTTATAAAACTTATATAATTATAAGCTTATAAATAATACATCTTCATATTTCTTAAATGGGATAACATTTAACCCATAATCTTATATATAAATAAACCATCTAAATATACAATCTTAATTGTATAATTATATATATATATATATATATATATATATATATATATATATATATATATAACAATATATATATATATATATATATATATATTATTTAATTTACCAATTAAATTAAATAAAAGGCTTACTTATAAATCAATTAAATCGTTTAACAATTTAAACAATCTAATTGTTACACTTAATTAATTCATCACATATGAATTACTAATCAACCTTTAATTTTGTAGTTATTATTATTTACCTCAAATAATAACCTACAAGATTAAATTGCAAGTTTAGTATCATTTGATGTTAAATCAAATTTAACGTTCTAAATGATCAATTGGTGTCAAACTTGTTGTTGGTGTGACCCTATAGGATCATGTATTATTAGTAATATCATTTTATGATCATCCTTGGGCATATAGAACTAACAATCTCCCACTTGCACAAGGTTGTATCATAGAATGATATCGACAGTAGTAAACGTCTAGCAACATTTTACTGCCCCCAATAACACATGACATTGTGCCATTCAACAACATTCAATTCTTCAGAAAACACGAGGCTCTAATTGATGTATAAGGTTATCTATCAATTATCCCTTTGTCACAGACATCTTGTTGAACATGAGACATGGATCTTAATCATTCTCATTTTATGTTCAACTTTCATACAGGCGCCTTAGATGTCTAACTCTCAACACATAAGAGGAACAAATCCCGTCTTGACTACATACGTCTCTCATATAGTTAGTACTATGCATGAGTATGGCCTTTATGGTTGTCTGTATTTCAAGAACAACAGTAAACCATATCAAAGCATAATACACTCTACACTTAAGTCCCAAATATGTATCTCAGGTCAAAGGATATAATGATAATACCTTTATTCAAGAATCACTTATGATGATGATCCATGGAGTGATCTTGAAACGGGTCAAGTCCAATACTTGTTCACTGACAAGTACCTATGAATTTGGTTGCAACCTTTTGCTACTTTTACCCATAAAAGTCAACCAATCCAATTCATATTAGTCTTACTTCATAATTGCTCCCACAACTATGATCGACTATGGACGTTTAGAATAACTAAATTATTCAAGGATTAAACATGCTAATAAGACACAATAATTATGAATGAAACATCACGTCACATATATTACATAATTCTTGTCGTTTACATAAGTTCATATTCATAAAACATTAAACACAAATCAAATCCATTCATTAGAAAAACGGAGTCCTATACCCTTAGCATGACTTTCATGCTTAGTTTGGGGTAAAGGTTTCGTGAATGGGTCTGCCAAATTTTGATCTGTATGAACCTTGTGAATACTTATTTCACCATTCTTAACTTCATGTCTAATGTAGTTATACCTTCGGTGAATGTGTTTGGTTTTTTGATGCAATCTAGGTTCCTTTGCTTGAGCTATAGCACCTAGATTGTCACAGAAGATTTCTATAGGGTCCCGAATGGAAGGAACAACCCCTAGATCTTCTATGAACTTTCTCATCCATACAGCTTCTTGAGCAGCTTCTGAAGCAGCAACATATTCTGATTCTGTAGTGGATTGTGCAATCACTTCTTGTTTGGAACTCTTCCAAGACACGGCTCCTCCATTTAAAATAAAGACATACCCAGATTGAGATTTCGAATCATCCCTATCTATTTGGAAGCTTGCGTCAGTGTAACTCTTTACCTTTAAGCTTTCTTCCAAACCGCCGTAAACTAAGAACATATCTTTAGTTCTTCTCAAGTACTTAAGAATGTTCTTTACAGCAGTCCAGTGGGCTTCACCTGGGTTCTGTTGATTCCTACTAGTCATACTTAAGGCACATGAGACGTCGGGCCTAGTGCATAACATGGCATACATGATGGACCCAATTGCCGAGGCATATGGGACATGTTTCATCCTTTCAAGTTCAGTCCTAGAGTTTGGGCACTGATGTCACACCCCGATCCTTGGCGGAATCGATCAAGGCGTGATATATTGTTCAAAGTCTCATGACAACTATGTTATAATATGATTAGATTCAATTAAGTACTAAGTAGGCAAACAAGATCCACAACATACAAATACAAATTCCAATACAAACAACATTTATTACATCAAATTTAAATACTCTTGTGGGTTTCTAAGGTACACCCTACTTTTCATCAACTTCATTCTTCAAATCTGCATCATGGGTAAAAACAGGTCAACTACGAGAGTTGGTGAGTAATCTAGTTTTATTAAAGAAAATTGTGAGTTTGAAATATTTATAATTTGAAACTTGTTTTCTTTGGAAATCGACAAGTAAGTATTATTGAGATAACGGTTTATAAATCAAAAATTGATTAACAAATGATAACAACAACAATAAGTCCTCACCCTATATATACATAAGTATATGTATATATATAGGATGGAGCATCTAATCATCATACACACTCAACCACGTGCAATCAATCACCTTAGCGTCCCAAGGCGGGGTGGTCAACCCAATAGCGCTATTATTGTCCATAACGTACCTCAAGAATACGGGCATAGTCATGGAGATTAGACTAAAAATGGTAATGCACTACAAGTACATGTAGCGTAAACAAACAATAATTATACTAATAATGATTCACGTATAAATGTCCCAACAATGTCTCAATGGTGAAAAAATAATAAAATGAAGTTGGAACATATTAAAACCACATGATACACCCCAAAAGTATTGAAAATTATAAAATATGGGGTAGATTACTCACTTTAGTCCAAACGGAATACGCGTGTTGTACGATAGACGGCTCGGGTCAAAACGACGTGGAACCTATTATAATTAATAGTTTTGGTTTAGGAATCGATAAATGGGAATATAGTATTAATAAGAATAATTAGACACATATTCTTATATTAGATGGATTGACAATTATCCAAATTTTGTTTTGAATATTAATGTATTTATATGTTAAATGGATTTTAAATTGAATTAATTACTTTGCTTAATTAATTTATATTTTCACTTTAGACAAGATTTTAATAATTTCTTATTAAAATAATAACTAGTCAAATTATAAGTATTTACAGATTTTATATATTATAAACAATTATTTATATGAAATAATCATTAAAAATGCATTTTTACATGCTTAGATATTTAGGAAAATGGTTTTAAATACTAAACAGTAATAAAACATTCTGAAATTTTCAGAAAATCATTATTTCATAAAATGGTAATTACTGTAAAATTTGCATATTTTTCTTAACTGCTTTAGTATTTATTTAGTATTTTAATAATTAAACCACAACAAAATTCGGGAAAAATAATAAATGATTCCCAAAAATTCTGGTAAATTAACCATAGTTTGCTAACATTATATTGAGCCTACTGTAAATATTTTGGATATTTTGGACTAAGGGAAGTATTTCTTATGTTTTTCATTATTAACTAATCACTAAAATCATAAATAATAGGAAAATATTAAGAGAAATTCATTAGACTTTTTATTTATGATTAACATGTTATATAAGATATTCCGATAAGGTTTTATAAGTTTTCGACATGTGTAGCTATTTATTATCTATTTAAACCATTAAATAATAATTAAATCAGGAAAAATAAGCAAACATTATTACAAAAATCTGTAAATTTGTTCATGGAGTCTCTAATATGTTAATAAGGTGCGAAAAATATAAAATCTAGTTTTTAACATACATAACTATATTTTGAAATTTATTTATCTACAACAAAATAAAATACAAAATAAGCATCAAACAGTAATATAAATGCATGAAACTTTATAAATCCACTTTACTCAATATAAGGGTTGTTCCAAAATTTTCCCAGAATTTATTGACTGCAAAAAGTATTTTATGTGAATTATTGCCATATTTTATTGCAATAATTATAGTAATTCAATAAAAATAAGTTATTTTCTGAAAATTTCCAGAACTTCTTATTTTATTTATGAGAGTCTGAGAAAAATCAGGTTTATGCATAAAATGAGTTTTAGATATTTTGGTGGATTTAATTTGTTTCATGTATGAATTTGGAACTTTTAACAACATACCTTGATGAATGCTTCAAGAGGGATGGAGATTTGAGTATGAGGGATTGTTCTTGGCTGGAAAATTGATATTTCTTGGAAGAATTTCGAGATTGAGAGTGAGAGAAAGAATAGAGAGGGTTTGAGTGGTGATGAGAATAATGTGTTGGGAGAAAAATGAAAGGAAAGATGATGGGAGGTGTGAGTGGGAGACCATGGGAATAACTTTTGACTTTAGGTGGTCTTCATAATTTCCCACTAGTACAAGCATCTCTATGTAATACACTAATTAATATAAGAATTTTATAAAATTTAATGTAGAGTTTATAAAAATAGAGTTTTATAAAAAAATATGTTATTATTTGATTATAACAATCTACTTTGATTTGAAGTTTAATTATAGTATTCAAGTTTGACTCTTTTAATTTAATTAGAGTATCATACTTTGATTTGATTTTAATATGGTATCATAATTTAATTTGATTATAGTTATAACGTTATACTATGCTATTTTGCTATTAACGTCAATTTATATCGTATTGTATAGGTTTTGATCCTATTAGCGTCAAGTAAATCTTGAGTAGGGTTTATTAAATTTCCCAATTGGGTTGGGTTGACCCGAATCCATTTTAGGCGGATGTCACAGTCTCCCCTACTTTAGGAAATTTCGTCCCGAAATTTAAGAAGAGAGTACCTTAAGAGAAAAGTTGTGGGTATTTGGTACGCATTTGATCCTCACGCTCCCATGTATACTCAGGTCCACGTGCTGACTGCCACCTGACCTTGACCAGGGGAATGCGACTTCTTTTGAGTTGCTTTTCCTTTCGGTCGGCAATTTCCAAGGGTTTCTCGATAAATTGCATTGTCTCGTCGATTTGGATATCCTCGAGAGGAACATGAAGGTTCTCGTCAGCTAAACACTTCTTGAGGTTGGCTATATGAAATACTGGGTGTACTTTATTAAGCTCTATTGGTAGATCCAACTCGTAGGCTACTGGTCCGATCCTTTTCAGGATTTTGAACGGGCCAACATAGCGTGGTGCCAATTTACCCTTGCGTCCAAATCGAACCACACCTTTCCATGGGGACACTTTTAACATGACCATGTCACCCACGGTAAATTCAAGCGGTTTGCGTCGCTTGTCGGCGTAACTCTTTTGTCGGCTACGAGCTGCGAGAAGGTTATTGCGAATCTGAGTGATTTTGTCGGTTGTTTCCTGGATAAGCTCAGGACCAACGATTGGAGAATCCACTGTTGCGCGAATCACGTGGGACTCGCCAATTTCATGCCAGCAAATAGGAGATCGGCATTTACGGCCATACAATGCCTCAAATGGTGGCATCCCGATGCTAGAATGATAACTGTTATTATAGGAGAATTCCACCAACGGTAAATGAGAGTCCCAGTTTCCTCCGAAATCTAAGACACACGCCCTCAACATATCTTCGAGTGTTTGAATTGTCCTCTCAGATTGACCATCGGTCTGAGGATGATAGGCGGTACTGAGATCGAGGCGGGTTCCCATGGCTTCTTGAAGTGATTGCCAGAACCGAGAGAGAAATCTCCCATCACGATCTGAAATGATGCTGAGAGGGATGCCATGCCGAGTAACTATCTCATCGACGTAAATCTGAGCAAGTTGTTCGACCTTGAAATCTTCACGGAAGGGAAGGAAGTGAGCAGATTTAGTCAAACGGTCAACGATTACCCAAATGCTGTCATGTCCCTTTCTGGTACGGGGAAGTTTGGTTACGAAATCCATGGTGATCGCTTCCCATTTCCACTCGGGGATTTCCGGTTGGACCAATAGTCCAGAGGGTCGTTGATGTTCTGCTTTGACTCTGGAACATGTAAGACATTTGGCCACGAATAAAGCAATATCCTTTTTCATTCCCGATCACCAATAATTGGTTCTCAAGCCATGATACATCTTGTCAGCGCCAGGATGAATGGAATATCGAGTTTTATGGATTTCTTCCATCAGGAATGTACGAAGATTGTCGCGATCTGGGATCCAGATGCGATCTCGATAATAGAAAATACCATCAGATTTACTTTCCAACTCCCCATCAATTCCCGTGGGCATGTCATTTTCGGTAATTGCCGAGTGTTGGGCTCCTCGAATTCGGTCACTGAGATTGGACAAGATAGGAGAACATATTAGATGAAATGCTTTGGCATGTTCTTTTCGGCTTAACGCGTCGGCTACGACGTTCGCCTTGCCCGGATGATAGCGTATTTCGCACTCGTAATCATTTAGGAGTTCGACCCATCGTGTTTGCCTCATATTGAGTTCCTTTTGATTAAGAATATGTTGCAAGCTCTTATGATCGGTGAAAATTACGCATTTAGTGCCGTAAAGGTAATGCCTCCAAATTTTAAGAGCGAAAACCACGGCACCGAGCTCCAAATCATGAGTCGTATAATTCCTTTCGTGGATTTTGAGTTGTCGCGACGCGTAAGCTATAACCTTTCCCCTTTGCATCAAAACACAACCTAGACCGAGATTGGAGGCATCGCAGTATACCACGAAATCTTCGGATCATTCAGGAAGTGTAAGAATCGGAGCGTCACACAATCTTTGTTTAAGGGTTTGGAAAGCGTCTTCTTGCTTGGGTCCCCAATCAAATGGCGTACCCTTACAAGTGAGAAAAGTAAGCGGTAAAGCGATCTTTGAGAAATTTGAAATGAAACGCCGGTAATAGCCAGCTAAACCGAGGAATGACCGAATTTCCTTGGGGTTACGTGGGGCTTTCCAATTCTTAACTGCTTCAACTTTTGCGGGATCGACTAAAATACCCTTGTCACTTACAATATGACCGAGGAATTGTACCTCATTTAACCAAAACTCGCATTTCGAAAATTTGGCATAGAGCTGATTTCCTTGCAATGTTTGGAGAGTTAGACGAAGGTGTCTTTCATGGTCTGCCTTTGTCTTGGAGTAAATGAGGATGTCATCAATAAAGACGATAACAAAACGGTCGAGATAAGGTTTAAATACTCGATTCATCAAGTCCATGAATGCAGCAGGGGCATTCGTTAGGCCAAAAGGCATAACGGTGAACTCGTAATGGCCATAGCGGGTTCGGAAAGCGGTTTTGGGGATGTCTTCTTCCCGTACTCGAAGTTGGTGATAACCCGAGCGGAGGTCGATTTTTGAGAAACATGAAGCTCCTTGAAGCTGATCAAAAAGGTCGTCGATCCGAGGTAACGGATATCGGTTCTTGATGGTCAATTTATTTAACTCCCGATAATCGATACACATACGGAACGAACCATCTTTCTTTTTGATGAAGAGAACCGGGGCTCCCCAGGGTGAAGTACTAGGGCGGATAAATCCCTTATCGGTTAATTCTTGGAGCTGACTTGCCAATTCTTGCATCTCGGTTGGAGCCAACCGATATGGAGACTTGGCTATGGGAGCAGCCTCAGGAACGAGATCGATGCGGAACTCTAGCTCACGTACTGGAGGGAGTCCAGATACGTCATCGGGAAAGATGTCAGGAAAGTCTCGTACAATCGGAATATCTTCGATCTTCTTTTCTATGACCTTTGTTTCCACCACATGGGCTAAGAAAGCCATGTATTCTTTACGTAGATACGATCGAGCTTGAGTACATGACATAAGACTAAGCTTTTTTGAACGAGTCTCGCCATAAATACGAAGACTTTGACCGTCGGCAAGAGGAATACGAATAAACTTCTCGTAACACACTATTTCAGCATGGTTTTGGGATAGCCAATCCATTCCCACGATGATGTCGAAGCTACCAAGTTCCATAGGAACTAAATTGACAGAAAATTTATGACCGCAAAAATCGAAAGTGCAATCTTGGATGACTGCATTTAGTGAAATGTTTTTTCCATTGGCGACTTCTACGGTAAAGTGTTCATCAAGTATCGTGCGAGGTGTGTGAAGTATGGGTTCAAATTCCAAAGACACAAAACTTTTATCGGCACCTGAATCAAAAAGTACTGACGCGTAGTAGTCATTTATGAGAAACGTACCATTTACGACCTTGTTATCGGTCTGTGCTTGGGTTGCGGTAATGACAAATGCTCGGCCTTTGGGAGCTGGAACCTGCACTGTTGGATTTGCCTGGGCTTGAGTGTTAATGATATTGACAAGCCTAGGACACGCGTTTCTGAAATGGGTGGGGTCACCACAGTTGAAGCATGTTCCAGTTGGATACCGGGTTTGTGTTTGCTGATTTGAGGGTAGAACGAATGATCGCTGAGTTTTTGGTGCACGGCATGTGTCCGCCAAGTGGCCATAGCGACCACAAGTCGTACAAAGGCGACACGGGCTGGTGGACATATGGTGATAGTTACAATGGTTACAGAGGGGGTGAGGTCCGGTATACAACTTTTTGTTTGGTTGGGTGGCTTGGGTGATAGGAGCAGTAGGGGTAATAACAGCATGGTTGTGGTGATGGCTTTTCCGCTTCTTTTTGTCGTGTCGGTGTGAGGACTCGGACTTGACAATTAAGGGGGTCTCAGGGGTCGGCTTTTCAGTTGTCATCTTTGAACCCTTGCGTGGGAGGACACCATCGTTCATATTATCCTCATTGAGTTGACCTGCTATTTCAATAGCAGATTCCAAAGTAGATGGCCTGCTGCTGGTCACCGAATCACGGATCTGGCGCGGTAACCCTTTGATGTAGCGACGTATTGCAGTTTTCATAGGTTGAACCATGTGAGGTAGGAGTCTTGAAAGATCATAGAATCTATTAGTGTAGGTCGCGTTGTCTCCTCCCACCTGTTTCAGATTCCAGAATTCCTCCTCGAGAGTTTGCAATTCGCTGTCCGGGCAGAACTTTTCTATCATGCGTTCCTTTAGTTTTGACCAGGTCATTCCCAAGGCAACACCCTCTCCTTTTGCCCGTTTTTCTAGGTTCCACCATGAGAGAGCATGACCTTGGAGGCACCCTGTAGCGTGACGGACCATCAGGTCCTCAGGGCACTCGCTGTGGATGAAAGTACTCTCCATTTCTTCTATCCATGTGAGGAGTGCGGTGGCACCATCTATGCCTTTGAAGTAAGGCGGATTACAGCTACGAAAATGCTTAAACGAGCAACGATGAGTGGTTGCTGGAGCTTGCGGCTGAAGAGTTTGAAGATGGGTTGCAATTGTTGGGATGACATTCGCTACCTCCTTAGCGATAAGGGCGGCTAGCCTTCGGTTGTTACGAGCAGCGTATGGGTGTCGTAATGCCATCTATGAGAAACACGCATATGGACTTGTGAGTTATTTGTAAATTGATTATGGAAATTAAGTTTGTAGACATTGTTGGGTAAAATGATTGTAAAACACTTGTTGGGCCATGGTTAGGAGTGTTGGGCACCTTTTGGGCTTTCCATGGGTACTAAATGTGAAGCATGTAGCAATTGCGTGGGCCCCCACAATACTAAGTTTTCACATGTTTTTCCCACTTCAAGGCCCATTAGGGAACTTAATAGTCCAATGAGTTGGCCATTTTGGAGTGTATCCTTTCGGATACGTTTGATAAGGTCGGGTATTTTGATGGCTCAAAAGTAATGTGAATGACGCGCTTTGGCCTATAGGTTTGGGAACTCTCGCCTTTGGTCCCCAGGTAAGCAAACTGGTCCCTCGGTTGATTGGGATGTATACGAATGCTTACCTAGTCAGGACTTTCGGGCTACCGGCACCTCCCCCTTCCAGTTACTACGCGTCCATTACTTTGATCCTACCCAACTAGAGTGGATGACTTTTAATTTCCTATGAGCTCTAAGGAATATATATGTATATAAATTTTTATTTTGAAACCATTTGAGTATGCGTGTGATTTTAAGAGAAATAGGAGAAAATTCACAAGTGTATGCACACATATAAGTGTCGGGAATAATACGTAAGCACATAAGGGAGCAATTAGCACACAAAGGTATTCCTAGGATTTTCTAAGTGCGAATTGCATGCAGTGGTGTGTGCATTTTATAAACTAGCATACGAGAGGACCCTAGAGGCTATAGACTAGGTCAAGGCAATTAACCTAATTCCCTATAGTCAAGGGCTCTGATACCAATCTGTCACACCCCGATCCTTGGCGGAATCGATCAAGGCGTGATATATTGTTCAAAGTCTCATGACAACTATGTTATAATATGATTAGATTCAATTAAGTACTAAGTAGGCAAACAAGATCCACAACATACAAATACAAATTCCAATACAAACAACATTTATTACATCAAATTTAAATACTCTTGTGGGTTTCTAAGGTACACCCTACTTTTCATCAACTTCATTCTTCAAATCTGCATCATGGGTAAAAACAGGTCAACTACGAGAGTTGGTGAGTAATCTAGTTTTATTAAAGAAAATTGTGAGTTTGAAATATTTATAATTTGAAACTTGTTTTCTTTGGAAATCGACAAGTAAGTATTATTGAGATAACGGTTTATAAATCAAAAATTGATTAACAAATGATAACAACAACAATAAGTCCTCACCCTATATATACATAAGTATATGTATATATATAGGATGGAGCATCTAATCATCATACACACTCAACCACGTGCAATCAATCACCTTAGCGTCCCAAGGCGGGGTGGTCAACCCAATAGCGCTATTATTGTCCATAACGTACCTCAAGAATACGGGCATAGTCATGGAGATTAGACTAAAAATGGTAATGCACTACAAGTACATGTAGCGTAAACAAACAATAATTATACTAATAATGATTCACGTATAAATGTCCCAACAATGTCTCAATGGTGAAAAAATAATAAAATGAAGTTGGAACATATTAAAACCACATGATACACCCCAAAAGTATTGAAAATTATAAAATATGGGGTAGATTACTCACTTTAGTCCAAACGGAATACGCGTGTTGTACGATAGACGGCTCGGGTCAAAACGACGTGGAACCTATTATAATTAATAGTTTTGGTTTAGGAATCGATAAATGGGAATATAGTATTAATAAGAATAATTAGACACATATTCTTATATTAGATGGATTGACAATTATCCAAATTTTGTTTTGAATATTAATGTATTTATATGTTAAATGGATTTTAAATTGAATTAATTACTTTGCTTAATTAATTTATATTTTCACTTTAGACAAGATTTTAATAATTTCTTATTAAAATAATAACTAGTCAAATTATAAGTATTTACAGATTTTATATATTATAAACAATTATTTATATGAAATAATCATTAAAAATGCATTTTTACATGCTTAGATATTTAGGAAAATGGTTTTAAATACTAAACAGTAATAAAACATTCTGAAATTTTCAGAAAATCATTATTTCATAAAATGGTAATTACTGTAAAATTTGCATATTTTTCTTAACTGCTTTAGTATTTATTTAGTATTTTAATAATTAAACCACAACAAAATTCGGGAAAAATAATAAATGATTCCCAAAAATTCTGGTAAATTAACCATAGTTTGCTAACATTATATTGAGCCTACTGTAAATATTTTGGATATTTTGGACTAAGGGAAGTATTTCTTATGTTTTTCATTATTAACTAATCACTAAAATCATAAATAATAGGAAAATATTAAGAGAAATTCATTAGACTTTTTATTTATGATTAACATGTTATATAAGATATTCCGATAAGGTTTTATAAGTTTTCGACATGTGTAGCTATTTATTATCTATTTAAACCATTAAATAATAATTAAATCAGGAAAAATAAGCAAACATTATTACAAAAATCTGTAAATTTGTTCATGGAGTCTCTAATATGTTAATAAGGTGCGAAAAATATAAAATCTAGTTTTTAACATACATAACTATATTTTGCAATTTATTTATCTACAACAAAATAAAATACAAAATAAGCATCAAACAGTAATATAAATGCATGAAACTTTATAAATCCACTTTACTCAATATAAGGGTTGTTCCAAAATTTTCCCAGAATTTATTGACTGCAAAAAGTATTTTATGTGAATTATTGCCATATTTTATTGCAATAATTATAGTAATTCAATAAAAATAAGTTATTTTCTGAAAATTTCCAGAACTTCTTATTTTATTTATGAGAGTCTGAGAAAAATCAGGTTTATGCATAAAATGAGTTTTAGATATTTTGGTGGATTTAATTTGTTTCATGTATGAATTTGGAACTTTTAACAACATACCTTGATGAATGCTTCAAGAGGGATGGAGATTTGAGTATGAGGGATTGTTCATGGCTGGAAAATTGATATTTCTTGGAAGAATTTCGAGATTGAGAGTGAGAGAAAGAATAGAGAGGGTTTGAGTGGTGATGAGAATAATGTGTTGGGAGAAAAATGAAAGGAAAGATGATGGGAGGTGTGAGTGGGAGACCATGGGAATAACTTTTGACTTTAGGTGGTCTTCATAATTTCCCACTAGTACAAGCATCTCTATGTAATACACTAATTAATATAAGAATTTTATAAAATTTAATGTAGAGTTTATAAAAATAGAGTTTTATAAAAAAATATGTTATTATTTGATTATAACAATCTACTTTGATTTGAAGTTTAATTATAGTATTCAAGTTTGACTCTTTTAATTTAATTAGAGTATCATACTTTGATTTGATTTTAATATGGTATCATAATTTAATTTGATTATAGTTATAACGTTATACTATGCTATTTTGCTATTAACGTCAATTTATATCGTATTGTATAGGTTTTGATCCTATTAGCGTCAAGTAAATCTTGAGTAGGGTTTATTAAATTTCCCAATTGGGTTGGGTTGACCCGAATCCATTTTAGGCGGATGTCACAACTGAGACTTGCTTAGGATGGTGCCATGAGGCATTGGCAAGAATCCTCTTTTGGAGTCTTGCATCTTGAACCTTTTCAAGATTTTATCAATATATACACTTTGGCTAAGACCAATAAGTCTCTTAGATCTATCTCTATAGATCTTTATGCCTAATACATAAGCAGCTTCCCCTAGATCCTTCATTGAGAAACAACTCTCAAGGAACGCTTTGACACCTTTTAAGGTTGGGATGTCATTTCCAAATAAAAGTATGTCATCTACATACAATACTAGGATTATGACAATGCTCCCACTAGCTTTCTTGTAAACACAGGAGTCATCCTCATTTTTGATGAATCCAAAACTCGTAATCTTTTCATCAAAACGGATGTTCCATGTTCGAGACGCTTGCTTTAATCCATAGATAGATCTTTTAAGGTTGCACACTTTGTTTGGATGCTTGGGATCGACAAAACCTTCAGGTTGATCCATATAGACATCTTCCAATAAGTATCCATTAAGGAAAGCGGTCTTGACATCCATTTGCCATATCTCATAATCATAGTACGCGGCTATGGCAAAAAGTATCCTTATTGACTTGATCATTGCCACTGGTGAAAAGGTCTCATCATAGTCAATACCATGAGTTTGTGAGTATCCTTTAGCGACAAGTCTAGCCTTAAAAGTGTGAACATTTCCATCCACGTCGATTTTCTTCTTGAAAACCCATTTGTTCCCAACAGTCTTACAATTGGTGGGAAGATTAACCAAGTTCCAAACTTGATTATCGTGCATGGATTGCATCTCAGTGTTCATGGCCTCAAGCCATTTATCAGATTCAGGATCTGATATTGCACTCTGATAGTTGACGGGTTCATCAGAATCTATCGCATAACATTCCTCTTCCATCAAAAGGTAACCATACCTTTCTGGTTCAATTCGAACCCTACCAGATTTGCGAACACCTTGTGTTACAATTTGTTCCTGATCAACCGTTTGTTCAGGTTCAACAATTTCTTGTTGAATGCTAGATTCAACTTCTTGTGTATCAGGTTGTGGTTACTGAAGTTCCTCAAGTTCCACAAACCTCCCACTAGCCTCTTCCGTCAGAAACTTGTTTTCTAGGAATTCAGCTTTTCGAGAAATAAATATCTTATTCTCGATGGGATTGTAGAAATAGTATCCAAGACAATCTTTCGGATACCCTACAAAGATACATTTAGTTGAACGGGGTTCTAATTTGTTTGAAGCTTCTTGTCTAACATAAGCTTCACAACCCCATACCTTGAGATAGGATAAAGATGGAACCCTTCCATGCCATATCTCATAAGGCGTTTTATCTACCTTTTTAGTAGGTGCCATATTTAGGAGACGAGCAGCTGTTTGTAAAGCATAACCCCAAAATGATAAAGGTAGAGTACTTCTACTCATCATGGATCGAACCATATCCAATAGTGTTCGGTTCCGCCTCTCAGACACACCATTATGTTGTGGTGTTCCAGGTGGAGTAAGTTGTGAAACAATTCCACAAGTCTTACAATGATCAATAAAGTTTGTACTTAAGTACTCACCTCCTCTATCAGAACGAAGAACTTTAATTGTTTTGTTGAGTTGATTTTCCACTTCACTTTGAAACGTTTTGAACATTTCAAATGCCTCATGTTTATGTTTAATTAAATAAACATATCCAAAACGACTAAAGTCGTCAGTGAAGGTGATGAAATATCTTTCACCATATCTAGTCATTGGCTTGAAAGGACCACATACATCCGTATGTATGATTCCTAACAAGTCCTTTGCTCTCTCATTGGTTCCAGAGAAAGGAGCTTTAGTCATCTTGCCATGTAAACAAGATTCACATATATCAAATGAGTCATTCTCATTTGCCTTCAAAAGTCCACTCTTTTGAAGTTGGGATATGCGATTCTTGTTTATATGCCCAAGGCGACAATGCCATAGATAGGTTTGACTCAAATCAAATTTGGGTTTCTCGGTGAAAGTGTGGTATAAAGAGCCATTGTTAGTCTTTTCATCAAGGTTTACTTCATAAATTCCATTTAAAGGCCTAGCCTCAAAATAGAATACATTATTTTTGTAAACACAAATATCATCATTATTAAAGGAAAGATCAAATCCACATTGTCTTAATTTAGCAACTGAAATAATATTCCTAGTCAAGCTAGGAACATAGTAAACATTCAACAATGTCACACACAAGCCATTAGGTAGTAATAAATTAAAACTTCCAATTGAATCCACCGCAACCCTTGCATTGTTTCCAACTCGAAGTACTACCTCATTTGCCTTCAGTCGCCTACTCCTTTTGAACCCCTGCAACATATTACATATGTGAGTTCCACAACCAGTATCAAATACCCATGTGTTAGGAGATAAATTATAAAGTTCTAGGTCTATCACATAGATACCTGAAGTGCCTTCACCGGCCTTCTTCTTCTTCAACTCCGCAAGATAGGTAGGGCAATTTCTCTTCCAATGCCCAGCTTTGCCACATTCAAAGCATGTTTCATCTTTGGCAACCTTTGCCTTCTTCTTGGGCGGATGGGAAGGTTGGACAACTTTCTTGCCCTTACCTTTGAAAGCTTTTGCTTTCCCTTTGCCCTTGGAGTTGGTGGGGTGTTCAGGTCTTGTTCTCTTTGTGCCACCTTCCTTGATCATGAGAACTTGAGTGGTTTTCTTAGGCAGACTCTTTTCCCCGGTAATTAGCATCCCATGTAATTCCGGGATAGTCTTGTTTAAACCATTCATGTTATAATTCATGACAAAAGGATCAAAGGACTTTGTCAAGGAGTTAAGGATCAAATCCGTTGCTAGCTCATCGGGCATCACAACTCCAAGACGTGCCAAATGATCAATGTGACTCTTCATTTTGAGCACATAAGAGCTTACCGACTGCCCATCCTCCATCTTACAAGCATGGAAAGCCTGAACAGTTTCGAACCTTTCCGTTCTTGCAAGTTATTGGAACATTTCCTTTAGTTGATTAATCATGTCATAGGCTGAATGATTCTCCAAATCCTTCTGAAGGTCGGGAATCATGGTTGCCAACATGAGGCATGATGCATCGATGGAATCATCCATCTTTTTAAGCCATGCATCGTGTGCGGGCTTAGGAGTGGCAGGGGGCTCTTCTGTAAGTGGTTCATTGAGAACATATTCTTTCTTTTCTTGTTTGAGAACAATTCTCACACTACGGTACCAATCCAAGAAGTTTGTATGGTTAAGTTTTTCTCCTTCAAGGAGAGACCGTAGTGAGGTTTTGTTAGGAGCCGAGTGTGTGTTGTTTGGTGCCATCTACAAAATTTTAACAAGGTTCTATTTAGTAAATTATGATATTAAGTCCTTAATAATTAATACCCTTTCTTGTTTCATAAACTTTAATTAATTAAGGTCTAGAATCCAAGTTGCATCACGAATAAGTGGTTAGGTATCCTTTATCCCGCCTATTCGAATCAACAAGGTAGGTAACGGTTTACCAATTATATCCAAATATAATTTCTAGAGTTATGGGATCCCATTATAACATTTATAAGTTTGGCATGTTTGATCCCATCTATGCGTTGGATTTCTAATGCTTAGGTGACCTTTATCACAAGAGATTTCCAAACGAATCATCAATCTTAAACGGACGTGTAATTTTGACAACTATTAATGGTTAGGTGTCCTTTATCCCATCAATATTGTAAAACTACTTCTTGTATCACAAGAAGACTCCAAGTGGTTAGGTATCCTTTATCCCACAAGGAAATACAAGTGATACATGAGTGTCTTTAAGAAGGACGGCATAGATTCGTATTTCATAAGGGATTTGAATGTTTTACAATTCTAATTTTGAAAAACATATGGTATCATGTAGATTGCATGCATCCAATGAACATGGTACCATTAAATCTTATTTTGTTAATTGGTTCCTAAATCATAAAATCTCCATTTTATTGATTCTTTGTTTGTGGTCAAGATTATAATTAATATCCAATATTAAGTTTGAGTTTGATCACATATATTACAACCAATTTATAATCCTAAATAATTACCATTATTACTTAGGGTTGGAGTTTGTAAGAGTTCATAAAATCTCCATTTTATTACTTGTTTCAATCATTTTCAAAACTTGACTTAATAGGTTTTATAACAAAACCCATTTTAATAAAACCAATTTTATCACATCTTATGTTTTAAATGTCAACTTTTGAAAATACAAACTCCTTGATGATTATGTTTAATTATCTAGGTTGTCTAGCATGTAAAATCTTATTTTCATCCACAACATAACATAATAAAACATACAAACATCACAAGCATGCATGGGTGCATAAACACAAGCCAACTAGTTTGATATTTCATGTGAGCCACACATGAAATATCAAGTCCAAACCTAGGGACAAAAGGGTGACAAAAACTCAACCAAATGATCTTCGATTTGGCTACAATTTTGCCAAGCTTCTTATATCACCAAATGACACTTGAACCACCATTTCTTGACATCGTGGAGTGAGTTACGAATTTTTCTTTGGCCCCTCAAAACTTGCGACAGGATCAAGGGCAGCAGGAAGAAATTTGTGTTTTTTGTAGCATTTTTCAATTCTTTCTTGGCTATATTGATGCTAATACTTGTTGAAACTTAATGTATATACTAGATATTAAAGTTACCAACAAGTATATCACCAAATAACCAAGATATGAATTTATAAAACACTTCCAAAACATTTTTCAAATCTGGACAGCAGCTCTTCAGAAAGTGCTGCTGTTGGGTGCAATCTTTTCTTACTTCCTTCTCTTGTTACATTTTGTGAATGAAATAAAATACAACTATTCTAACAATTACAAAATGAATAAAATAAGTAAATAACTAATTATTATTACAAACTATTTGAATAAAAGAATAGATTACAACCAAATTGAATACAAACACAAAACATGCATCATATGGTCCTTGGCTTGTTTATGCACCATTTTATCACATAAAATCATAAGAAAATCAACACTTTGTTTTTCTAAGGCAACATCTATGTAACCAAATGCATGCATACATAAACTATAGTTGGTTACATAAAATCATAGATAATATACATGCATGTTGCCAAAGAAGCCATGCATGAAACTTTCATTTAAGAAGATGAACATTCATGGCTTCCAAAAACCAAGTTTATCCAAATAAACTTATTATCTAAACATGCAATATAGCCATGGCTCTGATACCAATTGATGGAAATCATGGTTCATGTAATTAGTTTCAAAAACATGAGTTTGCAACGGAAGCATAAAATCATGAACACAAATTCCATTTTCAAGAGGATCATGCTACATGCATGTAGAGATAAGATGAAGAACAAACATAGATTAAGTTCAAGATCATAACCTTTGTTCTTTGGTTTTGATTTGGATGATTTTGATAGCTAGGAATCAAATTAGAATCCCTCTATAGTTGATCCACCACAAGCTTGAACACACTTGAATGCTAGTTCCACAACTTGCAAGATGAAAACCCTTTTCTTCTCCTTTCTTCTTCTTAGCAAAAACGTTTTTGCTTAGTCACATAGGGAGAGTCTTTGGCTGATTTTAAGATACAAAAGATGCTTACTAACCCATTCACATGATCGGCCATTTAACCCACCAAAAAAGAAGAAAGCACATGCATTAGTTGGAAAGGAAAGACCCATGTGATTTCAATATACAAAAGCTAGCATCTTCCACTAGTTTAACAACTCAATGCATGTTTTTATGTCTCCCATCATGGCTTAAATTATGGATGATCAAATGTAGTGCTAGTAGGTTTTATTATTTATAAAACTTATATAATTATAAGCTTATAAATAATACATCTTCATATTTCTTAAATGGGATAACATTTAACCCATAATCTTATATATAAATAAACCATCTAAATATACAATCTTAATTGTATAATTATATATATATATATATATATATATATATATATATATATATATATATATATATATATATATATATATATATATATATAACAATATATATATATATATATATATTTTATTTAATTTACCAATTAAATTAAATAAAAGGCTTACTTATAAATCAATTAAATCGTTTAACAATTTAAACAATCTAATTGTTACACTTAATTAATTCATCACATATGAATTACTAATCAACCTTTAATTTTGTAGTTATTATTATTTACCTCAAATAATAACCTACAAGATTAAATTGCAAGTTTAGTATCATTTGATGTTAAATCAAATTTAACGTTCTAAATGATCAATTGGTGTCAAACTTGTTGTTGGTGTGACCCTATAGGATCATGTATTATTAGTAATATCATTTTATGATCATCCTTGGGCATATAGAACTAACATTTATGTCTATCAAAATATTATACCATTTGAAAATTATGAACTTCTAATAGTAATATTATGTAAAAAATGGGATTGCACACACTTCAATCTTTTGTGACAAAATTCGCCACCATTACATAACCCACTACACAATCAAATCAAATTGTGTAATTACTTTTTAACCAATGAATGAATCTTTTACAAAAATGACTAATGTATAACGAAAGAAAATAACAATAAACTTCAAAAAAGAACATATATATACATGATGAACACATGAGATACAATGGCCATGTCAATCACTCTAGGCCGAAGTCCTAAACCCTAAGCATTCAGTGAAATAACAATTTAAATATATTGACAAACGCCCCTAATTAATTGACAACCACCGTTAAAACCAATCTAACACATCTTTAATGGAATTACTAACCATCAACACTAAAACGCCAATGTGGATCATTCATAATAGATATTGAAAACCCTACAAAATGCAAGTCATTGTTAAGCACTTTATTTTTCATAGCAAAAAGGTTATAAAAGTCAACATACCTATCATATCAAGAGAAGACATGAATGGTAGCTGATAAACCATATTAACAGTGCTTCATAAGAATATCATTAACCAAAAATTGTATGAATGAAGCACATATTAAACTTCTGATAAAAATCAAACTCAAAAGATACACTTCTAAATGTTTATGGATTAACAACACCATCAATTTGAACATTATGTGCATTGCAGCCTTTTTACACCAACATTCTGAACTCTAACAGATTAGACACCATATGAGAGTGTAGATACCTTAAATATCATGATTATTAAAAGAAAGCCTAAACATTGATTATATGTATAACCTTTACTTGTGTTGATAATCATGAAGAACTGATGTGTTCTATAAATGAAACAAAACTCAAGTACACAGATAGGAAGAATAGAATTTGGATGAAAACAGAGTCTTACACACGAAAACCTGCAATTTTAAGTTGTACAAGGATGCATTGCCATAAAAATTCGAGCAATTGGAATTCTTCCGTAGGATTTCTCACTTCCTGACGTAGAAAACAATGACACAACACCCACATCAGAAACATCCTAATTTTTCTTAGAAAACCCATATTATTCGAAAACCTGAACATCTAATGGTAGAAGATACACGTTAAGTATTTATAAAAGTAACAAATGATTTGTATCTAAAACTCAAAGAACATCTAATCATAGAAATAATATAGATCCACATCCAAGGATTCCATAAACACACGCCCAAATATATAGTTAGACACATACGCACATACAAATTTCAGGAGACAGAAATCGGTGATGTTGAAATTCGTTTAGGTCTTCAATGAGAGATCGAAAGGATGAGGAGTGACAGTGGTAACAGTGGCTACAACAGCGGTCTTTGATGGTGTAGTGGTTGTGGTTGAGAATGAAATTGGATAAGAGCTTCAAGTAGAGATTGAGAGGTTAGGGTTTTGGAGCTTGGGGACAGTAACATAAAAAGTATTTTAAGATACGTTGAACGATCATAGTGATAACGAGGATACGGTTGTCGATGAAATGGTTCAATGGTGTCGATGATAGTGATGATGATTCTGCTTCAGAGGACGGCAATGACCTGCCGGAAGGTGGAAATCCTAAGGAAGGTTGCCGGTCGGAGCCTTCACCGGTGATGCTGGCCGGCGGGATACCGAGAGTTCAAAGAGTGGAAATCGAAGGGGAACATTGGTGGATTCATACCACGCGCACCAAAAAAATTCAGTCAAGGAAGAATGCTTAACGACTCGCACAATCGGATCCAATGTGGGGCTTTTTTTTTAGTGGTGGTCACGTTGATGTGGTGGCAGCGGTAGAGAAAGTGGTAGGAGATTTCAGTTCTAACTTCTAAGGGGTGTATCATGTATGGTGGAATGCATTCATGGTGCGCTAACGGTGACGACGTTACGATGCCGGTGGCAATAAAGGTGCAGTTCTGAGTTATGTTTAAATGAAGGGCATATACTATAAATTCTGTGGATGAATACAAAAGTATCGTGGAAATTAGGGGTGAGCGTGGTGCGGTGTGGTGCGGTTTTAGCATAAAACCGCAACTCGTACCGCTAGGTGCGGTTTTTATTTGTGTAAAACCATATGTTGCGATTTTTTTGCGGTACGGTTTTTGCGGTTTATTTTGCGGTTGCGGTTTGTAGCGGTGCGGTTTCGGTTTTAAACCGCAAATACTAAAAGCATTCAAACTACAAACTAGTAATATGAAAATACATAAAAGTCATTTAGAAGAAGTCAACAACAACAAAGCTTAAACACTTAAAAACAACAGATCTTGCAACAAACTTAAAAAAGAACAAATAATAGCTATTTCCAATTCATGCCACTATCTAACTTTCCATCGTTAGCCAAAAAACACAAAATCCTCAACTTTCCATCACTCGCCAAAATCCACAACTTCCACAAAGCCATCATTTTCCACTATTGCCTCCTAAAAGAAAAAAAATACCAATAATATATAAATTAGTAGGTATTTAAAATATGAACTCAAACATATAAAGAAAACCTTACCAATTTTCAAACCCGCCATCTTCTCATTAAACTCATCTATTTCCTTACTCTTCATAGAGCAACCGAGCTCAAGATCAACCCTTGTACACCTTATCCAATCTTGTGCACAAATCAAAGCTTCTGCGGTATCGGTGTTAAGTGAACTTCTATACTTGTCGATAACTCTACCACCCGTACTAAACGCAGATTCCGATGCAACTGTCGAGACCGGCATTGCCAAAACATGTTTAGCTAGTTTGGATAGTATAGGAAATTTGACTGAATTTGCTTTCCACCATCCTAAAAGATCAAACTTTGGGTCCCTTTTTCCCCTTCTTTCTGATAGATAGATATCAACCTCACTCTTAATGTCTTCACCCCCATCATCAAATTTGTCAAACTCAAGCTCCAAATCAAACTTTGGGGCTGGGGAGACAGTCGGAGGAGATGAACGACGGGGAGGCAGGTCAGAGTTCTGCACGAGTGAGTTCGAGCCTTCGAGGATGAGTGAAAAAATATCAGTTGCAACATTCAACTGAAGATATGAAAAAAAGAAAGAAGATATTTTCAAACCATTCAATTCTTTCCTTGGATATGCATAATCATGTATACGACAAAATGGCCCTCCATAATGATTACATCCTTGATACTTTAGAATTGTTAGTTGGCAATTTTTTCCAATATAATCAAACACAACACTTGGGCGACATCATAATTTCAAGTTAGCAAGTATACATGCAAAATTCTGACTATGCAAATATTTTATAAAAAGAAAAAAAAAAGTATGTTCAACAGATTCAAAAGTTGTTAGATATGTAGGATATGCATAATCATCAATCATGTATACGACAAAAGTATGTTCCTCCTAATTCAAAATTATAAATAATTTAATATTTAATTTCATTAAATTATATATATATATATATATATATATATATATATATATATATATATATATATATATATATATATATATATATATATATATATATAATTTAAATATATAATAAATTTTGCGGTGCGGTTTCGGTAAATTTGCACGGTTTTTCAAGGTAAAACCGCACCGCACCATGCTTTGCGGTTGCGGTTTTTGCGGTTTCGGTTTTTTGCGGTTTTTTGCGGTTTTGCGGTTTTGCGGTAGCGGTAAATGCGGTTTTTGGCGCGGTTTCGGTTTTCGGTTCGGTTTTTGCTCAGCCCTAGTGGAAATATCAGGCTCCTTATCTATCTAATAAAGGAATCCTATATATGCCACATGGCATGTTTTTAAGGCTATGTTTTGCCACATGTCACATGCTTAGAACCTTTGCTATTGATATTTTGCCACATGTCACATGCTTAGAACCTTTTCTATTGAGTTCCGGTCTGAAACCCGAGTATTAAGCCTACTCTTAATTAAGATTAGATTCTAACTTGAATCCATTTAATCCAACAAATAAGGAAAAAGAAGCAAAAAACCAGGAACCGTTTGTTTTGAAATTAGGTTCTAATTTATTATCTCCGTTCTTTGAATAATCATTCTCGGATCACAGTTCAAACATTGTGCTTGTGTTTTGTTATCGGTGATATCTCCTTTATTAGTATAGTCATGTATCTTACACGTCTGGCTTTGTTTCTCTTCTTTTCATACATCTGATCGGTGTACTTGATTGTTTTCTTAAAAGGTGGTGTTTATGGTGGGACTGCATATATTTATTATAAGCTATCAGATTATCTTAGCATTAAGGACGGGTGCGACATTCTTATTACAAATCCCTAAAATAAAAAAGTGAGTACAATGTTGTAATCAACAAAAATAAAAAGTAGGATGCTATAATACAAAAATCTTATGATATTTGTGTGTGATTCAATTATGGAACAGTGGAAAGGTTATCAGACAGGGGACAAAATATATATAAACAAAATGCTGAGTAGAATTCGGAGCTTACAAATCTTGATGGTGAAACAAAACCTATTCATGCGGGTATATCAAAGATCAACGCAATGTTTTGCAGAATTTTCAAGGTAAATGCTTTAAGAAAATGGTAAATTGTAGAAAATAGTGGTGTGTTTGAGCTTTATCTACGATCTACTATCTGCTTTTTTATTTTACTTTTAGGCGTTTATTATCAATCAATTATAAAAGCTAATTATTCGTTTACTATCGAAATAAAGGATATGTGCTTTTAGGGTAGTGGACCACGGTAACTTAGGTTCTTAGTCATTTTTATTTCACCATTTGGATAAAATATTGGTTTCTCATCTTTTCAAATTAACACAAATTGATTGGTAAGCTACAAGATGAGATTGACCCTTTTGATTTCAAGACAATGAAGACAGGTGATCCATGGGCTTTATAAGGTTGTGGTAACAATGAAAAAAGAGGAGGTACCGATATTTACAATCACACCCAAATATGTTTTTTGTGTTGAACAATCTAACCAATATTATTCAACAACCAATATGTAATTTAGAGTGTCACATCATATAAGGATATTAGGCTTATTTTTTATTTTATTTTGCAACAAATATGTTTAAAAAACAATAAGTAATTTAGAAATTAATCATGTTGTTTTTCAAGTATACAACAATTTATCCTATATTGTATCCTCCACAATTAAAAAGTACACAACAAGTCAACAATATATCCATTAATAACTTTTACAAAATTTTTGTAAACTTTATTTTGATACTAAATCATAAATTACATTTTTACAAGTATGCATTTCAATTGACTTTTGAGAAACAATTATCACATGATAATTTAGGATTTTTTTTTTGGAACGGCTGGTTAGTAGTTAGAAGTTAATATCTTCAAGTTAGTCAAACGAGTATAACAGGGATTGAACCATGTACCTCCTGTCTAAGAGGCCAAAACTTCTACCAAGTGGGCTAATCCCACATTGGCGATAATTTAGAATTCTTGTCATTAAAAAGCAAATTAATATGGGAACATATGGAAACATGGTTTCTTCCCTTTTAAGTACTAATAACGGAGTCTATAAATCACATAAAATTTACAAGTAAATTTGAACATTAATGTGATATAAAGTTTATTTACGTTATAAATGTATTTAAAATATTTATTAACTACAAAGCTTAAAAGATGGTTATCGTATCTACCAAGCCCCCGGCTCCATTACCATTTTACAATATATATGCAACTCATACTTACGGATAATACAGATACCACAACATAACACCATTAATGCTGCTAGAGAGAAGCTAGCAAGAGTGGTCAAAGTTTGTACAACAATTTTTGTTTATATCTTTTAATTTGTGAACAATTTTTAGAAGTGTACAACAATTTTTTTTAATTTTGTTTATATCTTTTAATTTGTGAACTTTAAAATTTCCTAAATTACATGATTCTGTAATATTTTACGGAATATGTACATGTTAATATTATCTGTCATTGTTGTTTACGTCATATTTCAATACATATCAAATTGAGTTATTGATTAAAATATTCTTCTTAACAGTTATATACAATAAACTTTTTTCTTATTATATAATATAACTTTATTTATTTATCAATTGTGTATTACACGAGTTTTTAAACTAGTGTGAAAGTAAAGGAAAGAAGGATTTTATAAGAGAGAGAGAGAGAGAGAGAGAGAGAGAGAGAGACCCAAATCGATCCGTGTTAAATGTGTTTGGAGTCGTTAGATAGTAAGAAAATGGACGGCTACAGTTAGAACACATCATATCTTAGCGACTTCCGCTTTCTTTTTATTTGTCTTATTCAATATTTAAAATTTAAAATGATTTACAATAGCGCCTAATTTGCTTCTTATTCCAAAGCGTTACGGGTGCGTTTGGTTACGAAAATTTTTTTGGTTTTACAAGAAAATTTTCCAACAAAAATGAAAAGTTAGAAAACGCGTTTGGTTAATCAAATTTTCCAAAGTACACCCAAAAATGAAAAGTAAGAAATCTTGTAACGTCTGGTTTCTCATACAAAGTACACCCAAAAAATTTCAAGCAATCATGCATCAAATTGGGCATAGTTGTACTCAAACCAATAAAACAAGATGTTATCAACATAAATAATTACACAAAATGTCCTTACAAATTTGACCAGGCATTACAATTTAAAATCTAACACGACTAAAGGACAGGCTCTAAGTTTCCAATCTTTCTTTATCACATGTCTTCCCCTATTACTGCTACAGATACCTGTAAAACAACATATAACTCAAGTGTAAGCTTATAAAAATCTTAGTGAGTAATCTCCCTGCTCGACCTCAACACAAGATGTATTAGTATATAGATATATGAAAATATGGTATCAACCACATCTTATAACACACTCCACAAATCTCTCTCTACACATTCTCATAACTTCTCTTGCTAATCTCATTAGCAAGTATGTATCTCCTCGTTATATTTGAAACCTGCAATTTCATTTACCTTTAAAAAAACACCAGATAAATATTAATAAACACCAACTCAATAGTAAGTACCACAACTGGTATTGCTCATAAACTCATTCATGAGCACTCGCATGAACTCATTCCACAACCAACCATACTCTATCTCAACAACCCTCATAGCTATACAATCTGACTCAAAAACTCTGTAACACAACCACTCTAGCATCTACTCTATTTATACAATCAATCTGTATATTCAATTCGACTATTGTTAGTCACAGATAATAATTTACTCCACCAGTGGTTATAACAATAACAACAACATATCACACACATATACATATCACATGTATTTCAACATACACTAAACATATCTCTACTTAAGTACGGAAGAGTACTCACCTGGTGGTGTGGATCAGGACGTGTTACACCCAAGCTTCTTGTAATAGACTCCTTCCTAATGTAATAGCTGGGGTAAAACATCACAAATCAGGTCTCAATTACTCCAAAACATCCCAACTCATAATACTCAACTTTTCATTTGAAAAAGGCAAAGTTTCTGGAATCACCTTGTTAGCGGCGTTATCCTATGGATTAGCGTCGCTAAGTGGTTAGCTTCTCTAATCTCAGGTTAGCTACGCTAACTTAGCTGTCAAAACGAAAATCGCGATTTTGCTGTTTCAGCCACAGAAACTTGATAATTTTCATACCAAAAGCTAAGGGAGGTACTCTACTATGATATACTAACATCATATATCAACATAACAACTTAATTTCACGAATTTAGACATCAAGGGTTCCAACCCCCAAAATTCAAATAAATCAATTTACCTCTTTGATTTATGGATCTAAAACGAAATCATGATGTTAGATTCAATCCTCCTTAGCTCCTATACGTTTCCCCTCGATCAATTTGGTGAAAAATGAGTTTTATCGCATCGAGAAGGGTTTAGAATTTCTTTTTTTCCCGAATGAACATTCACAACATAAAAGGGGTCTGACTTAGCGACATTAGCGTCGCTAAGTCTTAATATTAGCGTCACTAATATGGCTGTCAAGCCATAACTTCTTAGATGTTTATATAATTACCTCATAACTCAAACTCACACCCAATTAAGTTCCCAAATCACCAATAATCCATAAAAAGAGACTCCTATCTCTTCTTACGCGTCAAACAACTCAAAAACACAAAGGAAATCACAAAAAAAAATCGCCATATCTCTACTTAAAACAACTCACAACTAAATCAGTCTAATCACATCTCAAACTTAACATCTATACACAAAAGATTTGTTATACTCTATATTAGCAACTCACTAAACATACTTAGTAAATAAACACCCCAACTTACTTGCATAAGCATTTTGGTTAGGGAACAGGTCTTACAAATGATGACAATTAAAATGTTGAGAACCCGAGGACATATCTGAGCCATTTAAATCACAAGATCAAGGGTTTAGATAATTGTGGTGTTTTTGTAAATACTAAAAATTTAAGGTATCCTTATGCAATTTAAATAATCAGGTAAGGGTATTATAAGTATTTTGTTAATTTTATTAATTATCATTTCCTTAATTTTTGTTGTTTAATTTTGGTATCATCTTATTAGCGATGAATACGTTCTTCATCTACTAGGGTTTCTCGGCTACAGAATCACCATCATCTCCTCTCTATCTCTCGATGAAAGCTATCCCTCTCCCTCTCCTCTCTATCGATGAATTTAACGAAAAATGTATACGTTCTTAACACCGCCCTTTCTAGCCTCCGGCAGCAGTTATCGGAGGAGAATGGTGTACGCTATGATGTTGCACGCACTTTGCTCAATGGAGAGTCCGTTTGGGGCCTTGCCTCGTGCTAGGGATATGTCTTTACCGCAAATTATGATGCTATGGAGCTCATGCTTTTTACAATGACAGCGATGTTAGGTGCTTAAGATATCTAAAATTTTCCTACTTTTATATGACTTGGTTTAATTGCGTTTCTGACTTTTGATGCAATTTATGCATTATTTTTTTAATAACATGTATGTAATATTTTTATAGAGTTTACTAAAGGCTATGAAAAATAATAACAGAGGTTTAATTTGCAACAAAATTCTCCATCTCCCAATGGAAAATCAACTCCAAAAATTTTCTTTTCCAAGTATTAATTAACAATAATTTTTTTGTTCATAAATTATGTTCTTCCTCATCAAAAATTTGATAAACATGTTTTTTTGTTTTGTTTAATGGAGTGAGCCCTTAATTCATATATGGGTCTTGAATTTGAGATCTTGTATTCATTGATGATTAACCACTCATCAATGTATTTATTGATGATTATATGTATTATTAATTGATGATTATATGTAACACAATTATATTCATTTGTGACACAATATACATTGATGAATTTAATGATTTATAGTATGCTTATTCACTAGTGAATTTGGGGTTTATAGTATGCTTATCCACATATTCAGTGATGAATTTGGGATTTATAATATGCTTATTAATTGATGAATACACTTTCCTTGATGTGTTGGTTACAACATCATACTTTTCTGTCGCATTTTGAGAACATGTCTATTTTTAAATTAATTACAACATCCTACTTTTCGGTCCTATTTTTATAATATGTCTGATGCAATTTATACTTTGAACCATTTTCTAGGCATGAAGACGACACATTTTCTGGGTATTGTTGTTTGAAAGTGACATGCCTGCTTTGATTCTGATCTGTTATATGGCTTTTCAAATCGCATACGTGGTGATGGGGTTGATCATGAACAATGTTGATGCAGATGCTTCATATTTTTTGAGACCATAGGTTGATCATGTTACTTATTGATTTTACATTCATTAGTTGTTTAGTTATGTGAAATTCATTGATGAATAATCATATTTCTTGTTAATTTTGCATCATTCATTGATAAATTTAGGGTTTTAGTTTATCCAAACATTGTATTCATTAATGAATAATCAGATTACTTGTTGATTTTGCATTCATTAGTACAATAAATCATTGTATTCATTAATGAATACAAAAATTGAGAGCAAACTTGTAACCAATTTCACGTATATTCATGTATGAATTTCATTGAATTGTTAATGTTGAAAGCTTATTCACTAAATTCGGTGGCGAATATTCACTGTAATGCCAATTTTTACTGTAATGCCAATGTTATTCACGTATATTCATTAATAAATTACATTGAATCTGTCATGTTACATATCCCTGTACGAATATTCGTTGATGAATTTTACTTCATTGCCAATGTCGACTAGTTATACACTAAATTCAATGACGAAAATTAAAAAAAAAAGAAAAAAAAACCCACTAAATTCAGTGACGAAAATTCAAAAAAAGAAAAAGAAAAAAACCCATGAAAATTAGAATAGCTATATTCAAGAAAGTAATTATAACCAATCTCATTATTTTAGGTAACTTATACTTATCTTGATTTTATTTACTAATATAGATATACTAAGATTACTATTATACATTTGTGAAATGATTGATCCAGAATTGTCTTCGTTTGAACCTCTCCCCACACACACACACACACACACACACACACACACACACACACACACACACACACACACACATATATATATATATATATATATATATATATATATATATATATATATATATATATATATATATATATATATATATATATATATATATATATATATATATATATATATATATATCCTTTCTAATAAAACAAACCTCAAATACCACTTGCCAACTTTCTAATATGCCATTTTGCCACATGGCAACGTATCATGCATTGCTGATATCTTTTCCCGCCTAATGACGGCTAATGAATATTTCCAGCGTTTATAATTCAGTCCGAAATTTAAGTTTATAGTAAAATAGATAATAATATCATAACCATATTTGAATTATCAATTAATATCCTATCCATAAATAAAGGAGGAAATCAGAACCTGGGCAAATTCCGCTAAAAAATGTGTTGTTATTTGACCCAATCTTTAATTATCGGTTTTATGTTTCCAAAATTTACGGCTTAGAATGTTGAACTATATTAAGCCTTAATCAAATCCCAGCAATATAGGAAATGAGATTGATTGTTGTTCCACCTCTCTTTTTTCATGGTTGCCAGAGGGTGCCGCTAATTCGTGGCATCCGTGCAGTAAGAAGGAAGAGGAAGTTGCCGGAGACGGCGGAGAGATCCACCGGAGGCTGCTCACTTGGTCAAAAATGGGTGACAGGACACCGCGAATCTTAGCTGGTAGTGGTGGCGATGGCACGTGTGCAGAGGTATGTCTTTTCTCGCATAAAATATCATCAACCACCACAAAAGATCATTTTTGATCGTTTTTTATTCTAATCAAAGTATAATTTGTATATACAGTTAGATAATATTATTATATCTAACTGCATTAATCGGTGCCAATGTTTGAGTTTTTGAATCATTGTATTAATTTGATTATTTTTCTGAAAATATCAAATAACATTATTATGTAGAAGGTACGTACGGTACGGTTTTCAATGTTAGATTATGAAATACTAATATTCTCATTGATCGATAAGAAAGGTTACATAGGAATATATATATAGCTAAACCCTATACGATATTGGACCGAAGCC
The DNA here is from genome assembly GCA_023525715.1 of Cichorium intybus. Classification (NCBI taxonomy): domain Eukaryota; kingdom Viridiplantae; phylum Streptophyta; class Magnoliopsida; order Asterales; family Asteraceae; genus Cichorium; species Cichorium intybus. The sequence goes on along the minus strand of CM042016.1, from coordinate 28,608,140 downwards.
CTAACCCATACACTAACATCCCCCCGTTGTTTGATCGGGAGGGACGATAAAATTGGAAAACAAATAAAACAAACAAAATGAGAAAAAAATAAGAGATTTTAAATGGAAAAGAAATATAACCCTAGGACAATAGTTGTAACATTCAATTAAACATAATATATTTCAAAAGGCAATCCACTTCATGAAAATGGCATCTCTTTTTGCACGCGTTAAAAACATGTCCCCACCAACATGTTGAATACCAAGATAAGTGGTGACATATTCTCCAAAAACCCTTTGCTTTCTTTCTGCTTCAAGATTCTCACTTTCACTTATCCCTCGAGTCATATCAGAAACTGATTTGAAGGAATGGAGGGATATCGTTTTCCTACCTACGGGGAAGGTTATATCGCCAGCGAAGAAATGGCGACGGCGGGGAGTTTGTTTGTTTTTGCACCGGAGGTAGGCAGGAGCACGGAGCCGGTGACAGTTGGAGGTGGGAAACAAGAACAGCGGCGGCGGTTGACGAAAGGTGCAGAACCGGCGGCTGGGTGGCGCAAAACTTAAACGAAAATCTGTTGCAGGTCGCGAACGGGAGAGGGAGAAGGAGACGGGAATGGGAATCAGATTCGCACACACGCACACGTTCCAACTGTGTGTGCATGATTTCTAGAATCAGGAAGGAACGCCAATGAGCATATCGACGGGATACAAAGGAATGCGAAGAGGAATGAATTGACACTCGATCTCGGAAACGAAATCACACACACGCATGTGTGTGTGCGTGGATCAGAACCGAGAGAAAGAAGGATACGTTGGGGAGAGAGGGAGAGATCGAACAGATGATTTGGGAAAGGAATTAGAAGCCACAGCAGACAGCAGCAGGTAGAGATAGAGAACCGACTTAGGTGTTGGCTCTTAAGCTTCAGGGAAGAAAGGTCCCACCCGGAGGGATGAGGAAGTAGAGGACAGTGGAGGTGTTCGCTGGAGAGGAGCGGGCGAACGGAGAAGACAGCCGGAGAAGGAGGCGGCGGAGGGTAGAAGTGCAAACTCAAGTCTCGATAAAGTGAACGTGTTTGGGTTGTCGTGGGTTATTTTAAAGTGAAGAAATGAAAACTGACATACAAAGAAAACAAACGGAAGGGAAGGCACCTCTGACGAAAAATGTCGCCGGAGGTGGGCGGTGGCGCACGTGGTTGTGGTCAGCACTAAACCCGCTCTGATACCATGTTAGATTGTGAAATACTAATATTCTCATTGATCGATAAGAAAGGTTACATAGGAATATATATAGCTAAACCCTATACGACATTGGACCGAAACCCTAACCCATACACTACGACATTGGGCCGAAGCCCTAACCTATACACTAACATTCAACAAAGTATGGAAGAAAATGTAGTTCGATTTTATTAAAAGTCATGTATTCTTGGAAAATGCTGTACGTAAGAAATAACATTTTTATCATGGAAAATACTGTTCGTAGAAAATTCAAAATCAATGATTCATATCATACCAATCATTTTTTTTGTTAGTTTCCTTTCTCCGGAACCTTCTTTTAATTCCCTTTGATTTCTTTTTCGCCATATTAATATGTTATTTTACGGAAAATAGCTACTATTTCAATTGGGTCACAAATGATGAATTTCTTGATAGCGAGTGTTTCTATTCAATATAATGCTTGATTATTAACTGATAAGATTCAGAAATTGCATTTTTTTCATTGAATATTATATTTTTACTAAAGTGATGATAACTAAATTTTGTTTATAAATCTTACAGGGAAAAGATTCAGAAATTGCATTTTTTTCATTGAATATTATATTTTTCTCTAATATAGCATCTTACTTTAATTGCTATATTTTGTTAATTCTTTTCTTATTTAAGCATTGAACTTCGGAGGGTACACAATGAGTCATTTGCAAAGAGAATGTGGTAATCTTCAAACAGAAAGTCTGTCAATGGATTGGAAATTATAGGGGACAAAATTAGAATGGCTACTTGGTTTTTTTCCCTCTTATATGACAACAATATGGGTAGTGACAGACCAGGATCAAAAGGGGCAGAAGTGCTATTAATAAAAAATAAGACATTTTCAAAGAGAATATGTGATTGGGGCAAAATCGGTAAATTCCAAAATATTAAAGTGCATCAATAAGAATTAAACTGAATGTACCGTGCCTTGATTATAGCATTGTACTTCATTTTTTTGGTTATAAGATACAACTTTCATTTTTATAGCATTCAACATTCATGTTAATATCGTTTATAGAATTTTACTTTCATTGTTTTTCTTTTTCCAGTTTTATCATTCAACTTTCATGTTAATATCGTTTATAGTGTTTTATAGCGTTATACATTCATCTTAATTATAATTATATCATTTTAATGTCAATTATAATTTTTTTTATTTTAATGTGAATTATAGCATAGTACTTTCAACTTAATGTGGTTCATAGCATTCAACTCTCAATTTAATGTCCACTAAGGTGTTTTACTTTCAAAATTTTCAATCATAACATCCAACTATCATGTATCATTCATTGTTGTCATATTTAGTATATCAAACTGTATAATTAAATACGATGTTTTTCTTATTATATAAAATTTTTTAAATAGTCAACCGTGTAACACACGGGTTTGTAACCTAGTATATATATATATATATATATATATATATATATATATATATATATATATATATATATATATATATATATATATATATATATATGTATATATATATATATATATATATATATATATATATATATATATATATATATATATATATATATACACTACTACTACTACTATTACTACTATTTATAAAACAAACTTCCTAAATTTTTAATACGTTCAAATATTTATGCACAATCTATGACTATAAAGCACATATGTCCAAACCTTTAAGCTAAAATTACAAATTATATATGCATAAACAAGATGATTTCTTATCCAAAATACCAATCGACTCCATATCTTTCCATGTATCTTGGTATATTTTGACATGGCTTCTAATTTTCCCCATATCTCGGCATCCCCATATTGCGTGTCTTCTCTCCCTCTAACCATCTTGAGCAACCTCTTCTTCCCTTACTTAGATCTCCCGACTCCCTTTTCCCGGTTGACTCCACAACCCTAATCAACGTCTTTACCATTTAACCCTGCTACCACTTGCTATAATCAGGTCACCATCGCCACAATCAGACCACCATTGTACCATCTCATCGCCAACGCAGGTCACCATCGCCACAATCAGACCACCATTCTGCTTCTATGAGAAGTTTCTCAATTTATTGTTGTGATTTCAGACTATCTCAACTATTCAAACAGTTAGTTTTGATTTTCCTAGAACGGTGGGTTTGTTATTCTTAGGGTTCATTGTAGGTTACAACCACCACCATGCTCACCTCTCCACAGCCTTCGTGTCTCCATCGGCACCTCCTTCATCTCCTCTATCAACCAATGCCATAACCTTAAAAACATCTCCTCTTTGAAGTCATTTTTGGGTGTGATTTATGGTATTGTGGTGCATGTTTGATATCTCAAATCTACAAACAGATATTTAATATGACAATTTATTCTTCCAAGTATATCTTTTAGAAAATAACGCCATCAATTTCACAATTTCATCTGATTTGTATTTTTCTTCCGTTCAGGAGAATCATCTTTTAGATACACTTTCCATTCAGCTACTTTACCGCTAATGTGTAACGAAAGAATGAAAGAAAGTACTCGCTTGATTTGTTGCAGATGAACTGTTATTAGTATTTCTTTCTAGACCCCGTTTGGTTGTGCTTATAAAACCTCCTTATTACTGTAACGCCCCAATTTTACAACCCATTTATATTACATAAAAGCATATTTTACAAAATTTCGGTTCATCAAAACCATTGTACTTGTTTAAATACAACAAAAGGGGTGTTACAATTACATATCAATCAACCATAAGTTTAAGGGAAATGGATTCAATCAAATACCAATACAAGGGGGCTGTATTCAGCTCCACTCCTTTGCACCCTAGGACTTATTTCGCAGCTCCAAACTATCTTACAATTTTGTACCTGAACCTGGAATACATGGCATAAAAATAGAATACGTAAGACAAAATGTCTCATGAGTTACATGAGTTTTAGACTCAACCATTAAATTTCTCTTCCGATCATTTATAAAAATTTATAACATAAACCATTGTCAAAACTACATAGTATAAATATATTATACCTTTTTACTTTTCAAAATCATCTTATATCAAACTTTGCAAAAAATAACATCTTTTATACTTTCTTTGATTGGTCTTATAAACTTGCTGGAATTTTTATACTTAAGGCGTTAATCACTTGGGTTAAGCCCTTTAAACTACATGATTCATGACTGAAATTGCAAATTTCAGTTTCCATAAAAAAAAACATCAAGAGCTTAAGCTAGGGTTTTGATTTCTTACCTTGAAAGCTTGGAATCAAAATTTCCAAGTTGTAGATTCTTCAAACCTTGCTTCCGATTGTTTGTACCTTGCAGAAATCGTATCTCCCAATTCTCTCCCGTACTCTAGAACTCTCATCTGATTTTATGTGGATTATGAGATATTTTTCTCATTTTATATTTTCATATTTACAGTTTTGGTCCCTCTAGTTCACTTCCTTGAACTTTGGCCACCAAAACCAATTATCTTTTCATAGGATCAAATCTTTCACATTTTTAGTCCTAAATTATAATAAATTTTTATAATAATTTCTGCATGTGTTCAAATGACCAATTTACCCCTTTTATGGTAAAATGACTAAATTACCCCTACAACCATAATTTCTCATAAAATTTTACATATAACATTTAAATTACACATATTTTAGTTTACATATTTATATTGTAAATTTTTGGTCGTTTCAATTACCTCCCCCTAATTAGGATTCCGTCCTCGGAATTGCTTCATAATCTGTAAAATTAGGATATCTTTTCTTCATGCTTTCCAAAGTTTCCCAAGTCTAGTCTGAGCCCAGTGAATGCTTCCATTTGACCAATACTAGGTCAATTTCTCTGTTCCTTAGTTTCTTGGTTTTCACTTCTAACATCGCTTCGGGTTCTTCAATTAATCTGTTGGGTGTTTCCAGCCTTACTTCTTCTAGAGGAATGGTTAATTCCTTCTTTCCAAAGTACTTCTTAAGATAACATACATGAAATGTATCATGTATTCCTCTGAGTTCTGGTGGTAGCTCTAGTTTGAATGCTTGTAAACCGATTCTTTTCAGAATGTTGAAGGGTCCAATATATCTCGGACTCAACTTCCCTCTCTTGCCGAATCTTATCACCCACTTCCAAGGTGATACTTTGATCATCACCAAATCGCCTTCTTTTAAATCATAGGGTCTTTTCTTCAAATTTGAGTAGCTTCTTTGGCGATCTTGCGCGGCTTTCATGTTGGCTTGTATCACACCAATCTCTTCATTCGTTATTCTTACAATTTCTGGCCCAGTGAGTTTTGTTTCACCAGCTTCTAACCAACACACTGGTGTTCTATACTTTCGACCGTATAACGCTTCAAAAGGCGGCATCTTGATACTTGAGTGATAACTATTGTTATACGAGAATTCTACCAATGGTAAATGTTCGTCCCAATTACCTCCAAAATCAATGGTACATGATCTCAACATATCTTCTAATGTCTAGATGGTACGTTCACTTTGTCCATCTGTCTGAGGATGATAAGATGTACTCATCTTGATTCGAGTTCCCATCCTTTCTTGTAGAGCATCCCAAAAGTCGGACGTGAATCGAGGATCTCTGTCAGAAACTATGGACAATGGTGCTCCATGAAGTCTGATCACTTCATCAATGTACAGTGACAACGCCTAGTGATATCAAGTATTTTAGGCGTTGTTGAGCCCTGTTCTTGGTAAAATTATATCAAATATGCATGGGTATTCTCACTTTTCGTGTCAGGACTTGTCTGGAGAAAAAAGAACAGAAACAGGGACTAAAAGTGTACAAAAAGAAAAGAAGTTTGGAAAGAATGCAAAATCAAAGAAACACGTACGCGCGCCGCGGATTTCCCTTCTGCGCGACGCGGGTGTAAGGCGGTGGAACACATTTTGAATGACGAAAAAATGGGGAACGGATAAGTACGCGCGCCGCGGATTTCACTTATGCGCGGCGCGGTTACGGGAAATTTGCAACTATAAATAGAGGCATTTCTAGCCGAAAACCCTAGCAAAGACGGGGTGTAAACATCGACCTAGAAGCTCTTTGACTCGACGATTCATTTCAGCAAGCTCATAATTGGTATTTTATGTTTTTTAGATTTAATTTTCTTTTTAGTAGCAAGTAGTTTGTGGCTTAAGTCTTTGGGAGTGACAACCACGGACTTTGAGCCCTTAGGTTTCTGTTTTTGGAACATTTGGTTACCGTTTTTGTGATTGGAATTCGGATTTGGTGAATGAAAAGCATTCGGTTACATTTAATCTTAGCTTTTCGATGTTTGGATGTTTGTGTTTGGTTATATGATTGATTGTGTTTTGGATATTGTTTTGGACCTTGTTAGGACTATTTTCCTTAGCTGAAATCAGTGGCTAATTAGGTTAGGGTTTAGCATTAAATCTTGGCTAGTAACTGTTCAATAGAACTGTTAGTTATTAGCTAGTTTATGCTTTGCTTGGTTTTTGCTAGTTTGAATGCCTTCAATTGCTTCTGATCCAGAGATGTACTTCTGAGTTCAGAAAGTAACTAGGTCATTTGAGCTTGGCTAAGATTGGCTTGAGTGTTTGAATATTGTTTTGAGGTAGTAAGATAGAAATTAGTTCCTCCGACTATAGCTGTGACACTATTAGTTGGTAATCTCTCATCTAGTCTAACCACGTAGCTCCTGTGGATCGACCCTGACTCCACTATACTAGTGAATGTTAGGTTATCTCTTATTTTTGACCGCATGACGACCTCTGCGTGCACGTCAAATTTTGGCGCCGTTGCCGGGGAGCTGTGAGCTTAGGTTAGGTGAGCAGTAGGAACTTGTTTTTTTTTTGCTTTTTGAGATTTCATTTTTGGTAAGTTTGATTTGTGATTTTTTTGGGCGTGTTGCACCAGTGCATGCGTACCCGCAGGGGGAAGCAACTATCCCCATTACAGTTTGATTCTGAAATTGAGCGTACTGCGCGTAAACTCCGTGCCCGTAGGCGTTTAAACATCATGAATTATAGCCAAGTTAGCAGTAGTCCGGTCAGTGTTGCCCAGGATCCATCAGGTGAGGCAACTGGGAGGTTTTCTATCCCTCCGCTTTCGGAATTTCAGTTTGGAAGCACGAGTGCTTCTGGTGGTGCAGTTTCAGCCCCTGCACCCATACCATCATGCACTCCGCCTTCCATCCCATCATTTACACCCACTTCACAACCTCAATCCACCAATCCATTTACATCTGCTATGACTTGGGGAGAGCCGACCCGAGATGGCACCCCAATTCCTAGACAGCATACACCAACATCACAACCACAACCAGCCCTCTTTAAACCTCAACCTACATATCAAACAACACAACCTATACACTTTCAATCACCGCCTCAGCCACAACATCATTACCCAGAGACGGAGGAAGTGTATGACGAGGAAGATGAAGGATGGATGCCACCAGCATCCCAACCACAATGGAACCGAGGTCGGGGACCTCCCAGGCGAGCACCACAATACCAACCACCAGGTCAGCGGGAGTACTATGATCATCTTTACGGTAACCCCGCCCAACCTTTACATTTTGCATAACCGAGACAGCAATCGGTTGCATCACATTTCCAACCACGGGAATATGATGATTCGTCGCCGATCTATATTCCTGATAACATAGATTCGCAAGTAAAGATTAGACCTCAGTTATTAGGAATATTACCAGAATTCAGAGGATATAAGCAGGATGATCCCTATAATCATTTATATGAATTCTTAGCGATCGCTAATGCTAATAATCCCAGAAACACAAATAGAAATATTTTTAGGCTTAGACTGTTTCCGTTCACCCTTAAGGACAAAGCCAAGTATTGGTTCACATCGTTGCCATCGAACAGTATTACTACGTGGGATCAGCTCAAGGCAAAATTCCTGCAGGAATTTTATCCAGCGAGCAAGACAACTGAAGTCAGGAGAGTCATCCAGGATTTCCAGCAAAAACCTGGAGAAGCTTTTCATGAAGCCTTCGACAGATTGAAGGAGTTGCTGCGATCTTGTCCGCATCATGAGATTCCCAGATGGCAGTTGGTCAAGTTATTCTTTGAGGGAGTTAGCGAAACACACCAGGCCATGATAAATGCCTCCTCCAGTGGGACATTTATGTGGCAAGATCCAGAAGAAGCCTGGCAGTTTTTGGAGCAGTTAAGTAATGGCTCCAAAGCAAACTTCTCCACTAGGAAGACTACAAGTACGGCGGCAGCAGTAGGAGTTGATGCTGATTGGAAAAAGGAAGTGAAAAAGGAAATCAGTGAATTGAACAGAAAGTTTGATAGGCTTATGGCAACATTACAAAATTGACCGCCAAATTCATCACAAGAAGGTCAAGGAGGACCTAAGATGCAGGAAGCTAATCAAGTTTATGGTCAGGGTCAAGGTCAACACAATAATGGACGACCCTACAGGCCATACAACCAAGGACAGCAACAAAATTTCATGCAGAACAATTATCAGAATCAATCAAATAGTCAGCCTAGAAACCAGTAGCCTACAAACAACGGAAACAACAACAACAGGGGGCCCACCAACGCTGCCAACAACGCCCCAGGGACCCAAGAAGAGATGATATCAAAAATGTATGACATGGTCACTGCGACTCAACAACAATCTCAAGCGAATGCAAAAGCTATCGCAAATATGGAAAGACAAATAGGTCAAATGGCTGCAGATCAGCAAAAGAGAGATAATGGCAAGCTGCCAATTGCTACTGAAGTCAACCCTACGCATAATCAACGTCCAGGGAAGGAACAAGTCAATACTGTTGAATCAGGATGGCGAAAGGTCATTTTGGAGGATTTGTTTGAGGTAGGGAATGAAGTGAAACCAGGGGAAGAAGGAAAGGCTTTAAAGAGCGAGGAAGGTAAAAAAGGAGAAGTTTCGGTTGAGAATGGCACCCAACCAGAAATAGACAAAAAGGTCCAAAAGGAAGAGCAACCAACGATAGCGGGGATCAAGCAGAAAAAGAAGAATAAGAAAGAAAAAAAGAAGCAGGAAGTACCCAGATCAACGGGACCCTTAATGAATCAGCCCCTATGGGATGAGCTTAAGGATGCTCCCGAGGATACCAGGATTCTGCAAGAGATGTGTGAACAGAATAGGAAACGCAAAGCACCTACGCCAAAAACGGTGAGATTGACTGTGAGAGCCAGCGAAGCATTATTGGGTACACTACCCAGAAAGGAAAAGGACCCCGGGTCACCATTGATCACTACAACTGTAGGAGACGTGGTTATTCGAAACACTCTTTTAGATTTGGGAGCAAGTGTCAACATCTTGCCAGGATACCTGTACGACAAGTACAAGAACGAAGAAATTGAGCCAGCAGAAGTTGTACTACAGTTGGCTGATCAATCAACTAAGGTATCTAGGGGGAAGTTGACAAATGTCATAGTCAAAGTTGGGGACTTTTTCTATCCTGTAGATTTTCTGGCCATGGAATATGAAAGTCCAGACGATGCGCCTGCGCTCATCTTGGGGCGTCCATTTTTAGCTACCGCTGGGTCAGTGATCGATTGCAAGACTGGAGATATGGATATTTTCTTTGGGACCAGGAAAAGAAGATTGAATATGTTTGGGAACCCGATATCATTACCTTCAGAGGAAAATGGCAAACCAGCAGACAGGAAAACACTAATGGAGCCAGGAATCAGAATAAAAGAAAAGATATGGACACGTACAGGAGAGGGAGGAAAAGAGGAAATCTTAAAGGAAACCAAGGATCACCCGTTATCCGCCATCGACAAGGAACAATTGCTGGAAATGATAGAGATGATGGAAGCAAGGCATCAGCAATATGAAAGAGAATCCAGAAAACGAGAGGCGAATGTGTTCGAGCTATTGAAATCTCAACAACAATGGATCAGCGGTGTGAGTGATCGGATGACCCAACTCACATCCCTTATGACAATGATGGCTAATAATTTCATGCCAGAATACCAGCAAATGTCATCAAGAGGTCAAGAAGAAGGGTCAGCTTAGGAGCAGCACGTCTGGCTGAAGACGTTAAACTTAGCGCTTGTTGGGAGGCAACCCATCGTGTCATAGGTAGGTTTTATATTTCTTAGGATTAATTTAGAAAATACATCAATCTTTTGCAGGTATTAGTGGTCTGAAGCAAGTGTGGGGTCGTGTGAAAAGTTTTGAAATCTTCAAGACCGTGCCGCAGATTTTTGAATTGCGCGACGCGGGTTCGAAACTCAACCCGATGCGCAGGGGTTGAGTTGGCGACACGCGCGTCGCGGAAACGTGAAATGCGCACCGCGGGAAACGATCAGACGGTTTTTGCCTTTATACGGTGAGCCGCGGCTCACAACTCAAATTACACGACTCGGAGCTCTGGTGATCAAAAATTTCTTGCATTTTTCTTGCTTATTGTGTTTCTACTACCAAGGTACGCTCTTTTAACTATCTATCAGCTGTTTAAACTAGTTATTAGGTAGTTAATTTTAGGGTTTTATTCCAAAAAGTTCAAAAACTTAGAATCACTAATGCTAGCTCATCGGGTGTTTGTTTTGCCAAATGGACACCCTAGATGAGCTAGTCTGCACTTAGGCTACCTTGTGGTATGATTAAAATGAGATTTAGCAGGTTAAAACGGGGATTTGATCCCGGGTTTTCAAAATAGCCGTACGCCGCGCCGCGCCCTTGCTCTTGGGCCGCGCCGCGGTGCGGCTAGGAAGACAAGGACTGATTTTGCAAATATTTTTGTTTTGTGCTATGTGCTTTCTTTTGCAGATGATGTTCAGATTGGACCACCCCTTCCTCCAGTTCCCAGCAGAGCGTGACAGTTCAGTGGAGTACATTTCACGACGGGATGCATTGACCAGTCGCCGGGTTCTCGAGGCGACGGTTATAGACCGAGATATTCTTAGAGACGCAGGGCTCTGGGGTGCGATCGAGCCGTTTTTGCATCGCACCTGGACCTACTAGGAGGCATCGTTCACCTGCCGTGGTTGGGACAGGCTTATGGCCACGGACGAGGACGTGGTCTACACGGAGTTGCTACTGGAGTTCATCTCCACTATCCAGTTCGCACCACGGGCGTGGGACCCACGCTCCAGGCTGGTGCGTTTTCGTTTGGGAGGTGTGCACAGAGAGTGCAACCTCCGGGAGTTCGGGAGGCGCACAGGCATCTACACTGAGCAGGACCTCCAGCATCGTTACTTCACCCGGTTCTTCGGGTCATGCATCCAAGGGGAGCCAGAGCGCCCTCCCAACATGGAGGTTTGGACTCCGCTGTCCAATGTGATGTACGAGGCAGGGACTTCGAGGGAGAGCCACCTCCGCGACCCACTTCACCGCCTCATGCACCGGATCGTCTCCACCTCCATCATGCATCGGGAGGGGGGCGAAAAGGTGTTGGGCGACGACATGACATATTTGTGGATCCTCCTCGACCCGTCCCGATTCCTCCATCTCCCCTACGCCCTTGCGATTGCTCTCTCCACCCACGCGACTGGCGCCTCCACCAGCAGTCCACTAGCCAGGGGGTACTTCATTACCCGCCTGGCCCGCTCTTATGGCATTCTTACTGCCCCCGTGGCAGCCTCCTTGACCACTCTGCCTCCATCACGCACTACAGCACGCACTTTGGAGAGGATGCGGCTCATTGAGCTGCAGCGCCCGGGGCAGTACATCCGGGCACCGACCGAGCTTCCTCAGGCACCCCAGCCTGCATACGCCCAGCCCGGCAGGAGACGCCGGAGACAGGAGCCACCAGCACCAGAGCCGGTACAGCCGCAGCCACAGCAGGATGACTCACCAGCCCTCAGCCGGCTGGAGGCCAGAGTCACACGGATCGAGGACCAGCTCGAGTGGATCGGGGAGGTACTTATACAGCTTGCATCAGCACAGGGTAGACGCCCCTGACCATTCCCAGCCAGGTCCCACGATCACGAGGCTGGACCCTCCAAGCCACCGGGTAGTGATTGATGTACTTTTTATTTCTTTCTTTCTTTTTATATTTTTGGGATATATGTATAAACTTATGACACTTCTATTTGTATAATTGTTTGTTCATGATTTATTTCTGTCATGTGTGCTTTTAATGTGTTTGTTAAGTTATGCATGATATACCAAATCGAGAAGGAGTTGTCTCAGACAAGTGTGGGGTCACCGTGCCCCCTCCACTTGTCTTGACCACCGGCGTGTCCTACTGTAGCGCTACAACTCCAGCATATGAATCGGGGATCTTTCTGTACGCAATTATACCTGTGATATTGAGCACCAAGCAGTCTACCGTCCAAAAAGGGGTAACTCTTTCTCCCTTGTTTTGAATTAATTTTTGTACAACGGGGACGTTGTACGGTTTTAAGTGTGGGGTGTGGACGGTCGAAAGAGATATTTTTGAAATTTTTGCAGAAATGATCAATTTTTCAATTTTTAGCAATATTTTTCAAAATTTTTAATGAATTGCAATTTTGAAATGAATGGTTTGTGATTGTGATAGCACTAGTATTCTTCAAGAAATACTATTTAATTGTGATCATGCTATTAGTAGTCAAATAAGTTGAGTTTTACGAGTTTAGAAGATTGAGCTGTTTTAGGATTGGAATTTAGGAAGGAAAAGTCAATCTGTGGCCTTTGTTGTTCGAGCCGGTAGGTCTAAAATGGGTGGACCTTACGCACCTTACCACCTAAGATCGTCTGGTCTGGGATGGTATTTCTGAAAGCTCGTTACACGGACAACATCGAAAGTCATGGACAATTCCTTAATGGCCTTTAGAATCTGAATGAGTAAGTACACTTCATTGTGAACAGAAAGTTTGTAATCAAGGGTTCTCTAGAAAGCCATGAATTCCAAAGAACAACTCAATTATGTTTTCACGAACTATTCCACTCTAACTCGGGGGACAATAAACTTTGAAACTGAACACAGTCAGAAATTGTTTGATTCTTTATTATAATTCGTTAAAAACTCTCTTGCTTGGGGACAAGCAAGGCACAAGTGTGGGGTGTTTGACAACGCCTAGTGATATCAAGTATTTTAGGCGTTGTTGAGCCCTGTTCTTGGTAAAATTATATCAAATATGCATGGGTATTCTCACTTTTCGTGTCAGGACTTGTCTGGAGAAAAAAGAACAGAAACAGGGACTAAAAGTGTACAAAAAGAAAAGAAGTTTGGAAAGAATGCAAAATCAAAGAAACACGTACGCGCGCCGCGGATTTCCCTTCTGCGCGACGCGGGTGTAAGGCGGTGGAACACATTTTGAATGACGAAAAAACGGGGAACGGATAAGTACGCGCGCCGCGGATTTCACTTATGCGCGGCGCGGTTACGGGAAATTTGCAACTATAAATAGAGGCATTTCCAGCCGAAAACCCTAGCAAAGACGGGGTGTAAACATCGACCTAGAAGCTCTTTGACTCGACGATTCATTTCAGCAAGCTCATAATTGGTATTTTATGTTTTTTAGATTTAATTTTCTTTTTAGTAGCAAGTAGTTTGTGGCTTAAGTCTTTGGGAATGACAACCACTGACTTTGAGCCCTTAGGTTTCTGTTTTTGGAACATTTGGTTACTGTTTTTGTGATTGGAATTCGGATTTGGTGAATGAAAAGCATTCGGTTACATTTAATCTTAGCTTTTCGATGTTTGGATGTTTGTGTTTGGTTATATGATTGATTGTGTTTTGGATATTGTTTTGGACCTTGTTAGGACTGTTTTCCTTAGCTAAAATCAGTGGCTAATTAGGTTAGGGTTTAGCATTAAATCTTGGCTAGTAACTGTTCAATAGAACTGTTAGTTATTAGCTAGTTTATGCTTTGCTTGGTTTTTGCTAGTTTGAATGCCTTCAATTGCTTCTGATCCAGAGATGTACTTCTGAGTTCAGAAAGTAACTAGGTCATTTGAGCTTGGCTAAGCTTGGCTTGAGTGTTTGAATATTGTTTTGAGGTAGTAAGATAGAAATTAGTTCCTCCGACTATAGCTGTGACACTATTAGTTGGTAATCTCTCATCTAGTCTAACAACGTAGCTCCTGTGGATCGACCCTGACTCCACTATACTAGTGAATGTTAGGTTATCTCTTATTTTTGACCGCACGACGACCTCTGCGTGCACGTCATACAGCTGAGCTAGTACTCCAATTGGTGCAGTTTCTTTATACGCGAGAAATAGGGCACTTTTGGTCAATCTGTCAACAATGACCCATATACTATCGTGTCCCCTTCGCGTTCTTGGCAGTCCCATAACAAAATCCATGGTCACTTCTTCCCACTTCCCTGCTGGTATCTGCAACGACTGCGCACTACCATACGGCACCTGATGTTCTGCTTTTACTTGTGCACAGGTCTCACAGTGGGATATGTACTTTGCTATTCTCTTTTTCATCCCTGGCCACCAGTAATGCTGCTTCAAATCTTGATATGTTTTCGTACTTCCAGGATGTATAGAATACTTGGATTTGTGAGAATCATCCAAGACTATCTTTCTGGTTTTTCCATATTTGGGAACCCAAATACGTCCTTTAAAAGTACGCAATCCTTGTGTATTTACTTCAAACACCACCTTCTTTCCAAGTTTTTCTTTCTTTACATTATCTTCGGTTAAGGCACTTTCTTGAGCTTCTTTAATCTTTTGAATTAAAGTTGAGACTACTTCAATTCTCATTGACCTCCCTTTAACAACTTTTTCACTAACCTTTCGGCTTAGGGCATCGGCTACCACGTTAGCCTTTCCTTCGTGATATATTATTTCACAATCATAGTCATTCACCAACTCAATCCACCGTGTCTGTCTTAGATTTAATTCTTTCTGAGTGAAGAGATATTGTAGACTTTTATGATCTGTATATATCTTGCATTTCGTCCCATACAAATAGTGTCTCCAGATCTTCAATGCGAACACAATCGCAGCCAATTCCAGATCATGAGTAGTATAACGTGTTTCTGCATCTTTTAGCTGTCTAGAGGCATAGGCAATAACTTTGCCCCATTGCATAAGCACACAACCGAGACCTCTATTAGACACATCACTGTATACTACAAACTCTTCTATGCCTTCTGGTAAAGATAATACTGGAGCCTCACACAGCTTCATCTTCAATATCTCGAAGGCTTCTTGTTGTTTTTCTCCCCAGACAAACTTCACCTCTTTCCGGGTTAACTGAGTCAGTGGCACTTCTATTTTAGAAAAATCTTGGATAAATCGTCGGTAATAACCGGCTAACCCAAGAAAACTCCTAACTTCTCTAGGTGTCTTCGGTGGCTCCCATTTCATTAGCGCTTCTATTTTTGCTGGGTCCACTTTAATACCTTCAGCTGAAACAACATGACCCAGGAATTGAACTTCCCGCAACCAAAAGTCACACTTTGACAACTTCACGTATAACTGTTCATTCTTCAAGGTACGCAGCACTTCACGTAGGTGCACTTCATGTTCTGCTTCACTTTTTGAATAGACTAAAATATCATCGATGAAAACGATGACAAATCTGTCAAGAAAAGGTTTACAGACCCTATTCATAAGGTCCATAAACACAGCTGGGGCATTAGTGAGACCGAATGGCATCACTAAAAATTCATAGTGACCATATCGAGTTCGGAATGCAGTCTTACATACATCTCCATCCTTCACCCGTACTTGATGATACCCAGAACGAAGATCAATTTTAGAGAAATAACTAGCTCCCAGCAACTGATCGAATAAATCATCAATTCATGGCAAAGGGTATCGATTCTTGATGGTCACCTTATTTAGCTTGCGATAATCTATACACATACGCATAGTACCATCCTTCTTCTTAACAAATAACACTGGAGCTCCCCAAGGAGAAGAGCTGGGACGAATAAACCCCTTGTCAAGAAGTTCTTGCAACTGAGACATAAGTTCTCTCATCTCTGTAGGAGCAAGACGGTACGGTGCCCGAGCAATGGGACTTGCTCCAGGGACCAGATCAATACGAAATTCGACTTGCCTAATGGGTGGTAACCCATGTAAGTCATCAGGAAAAACTTCAGGGAATTCATTGACCACTTTTATATCTTCCATCTTCTGCTTCTCTTTCTTCCCATTCATCACATAAGCGATAAATGATTCACACCCTTTATGGATGCATTTACGGGCCTTAATAGCAGTAATGAGACTTTGCATGTTCTTCCGACGATCCCCGTATATGTAAACTTTACTACCATCAGGCATTTTGATCGATACTATCCGTTTCCCACAAAGAATTTTAGCATTATGAGCTCCGAGCCAATCCATCCCAATAACAATATCGAATCCTTTAATCCCGATAGGTAGCAAGTCTGCCTTTAAGATTCGCCCATTAATCTCAACCGGACATTCCTCATACACATGACGTACCGTAACTAGTTCTCCATTCGCGATTTCTATTACACAGGTATCATCTAATGGTTTCATTGGTGTGTTCAGACGCTTACTAAATTCATGGGACACAAAAGAGAAATGTGCTCCAGAATCAAAAAGAACATAAGCAGGTTGTGAGTTTACAATGAGTGTACCTGCCACCACATCCTGATCTTCTTTGGCCTCATCAAGGATCATCTGAAACGCTCTCCCTTTCGTCTTTGCTGGTTCTGTCTTTTTATTACTTGCGGTGGAAACTAATGTCTCATTCTTCTTCTTGGGACAATTGGTACTGTAATGACCCTTCTCATGGCAATTGTAACATTCCACTTCGCTAATATCCTTCACCTTGCAGTCTTTAGCTTGGTGGCCCGGAAGACCACATTTATAGCACCCACTAGTGCCCTTATTGCATTCCCCACTGTGCCTCTTCCCACACTTCTTACATTCTTTAACCTCACTTTGCTTAGAAAACCCCGATGAAAAACGACTCTTCTTGTTTGCTCTAGAGATTCCTGAAGACTTTCGCTTTTCCGCAAAAGCTTGTCGTTCCTTGGCCTTTTTCTCTATCATACTCTCAACCCTAGCCGCAGATTCAATAGCTTCATCGAGAGTAGTAGCCTTGCCAACCTCTAATGAGTAGTCCCCCGGCAACCCATTAACATACCGGTTGATCCTTCCAGCCTCAGTCGGTAGTGTGTCTTCCAAAAATGGCAGCATCTCACAAAACTTTTTAGTGTACTCGTCAACCGTCTGTTTTTCCTTTGCAAGAGCAAAGAATTCATTAACCAAGTTCTCCCGATGCCTAGCTGAACAGAACTTGCCTTTCAACCGCTGAACGAACTCTTCCCAAGACAACGCATCCACGAACTCACTCCCCTTGATTCGGCAGAGAGTATTCCACCAAGTAAGAGCTTCCGCCTTTAGCATCTGAGAAGCAAACCCTACCTTCATATCCTCTTCGCAACGGCAGATGCGAAGAACTTGTTCCATTTCAGTCAACCACCGAATAGTTATTCGCGGATCCATCCCCCTGTTGAACTCCTTTGGCCGACAGGACATAAAGTCCTTGAAAGTACACGCTCCTTTAGTCTTGAACTGGGGCTGTTATTTGGAGGAAGAATCTCCCTGGGAAGAAGTCTGTCTTGGGTTGGTACCCTCAGGAACCACACTCTTTTCACTATCTTCGGGTTGTGACTTAGATCTTTCGCCCAGTCGCTCATCCAGAAGACGAGTCATTTCTTGTCTGTTTTGTACTTGAGAGTCATGAAATAATTTCTGGATTGCCTCCAGGGTCAATGGAGGTGGATTAGCCTCACCCCTAGAATTGCCATCATCAACGGCTTGTGGCGGTCGGGGAGGCATAGGAGGCCTTGCATTAGGATCTGGGTTTTCCGCATACGATCCTTGACCACTTCTAGTTCGCATTTTGCTATAAAATTTCAAGTACTTTAGTATTTCATAATATATCATAATATTAGTTTACTACATTTCCACCAGTTTCCCAGTATTCCCTTGCGGGTACACCAGGCCCAATACGCGTCCTGTGATTATGATAATACGGGCCCATATTACCATAATCACCTACACATGTTGTTCCCAATGTTTCCACTTGGTCCTACTGTTCACTGGTATCAATTTGCTATTTTTAACTCATAAATATGCTCATATAATTCCATTAACAAATAATGTCTTAATTTCTTAAGACATAACAAATTATGTAACTCATTCTAACTGACTATTTTACTAGTCTAAGCCTAGGAGTGGAATGATGCAATCCTAATTCGCTTAAACTATGGCTCTGATACCAACTTGTAACGCCCCAATTTTACAACCCATTTATATTACATAAAAGCATATTCTACAAAATTTCGGTTCATCAAAACCATTGTACTTGTTTAAATACAACAAAAGGGGTGTTACAATTACATATCAATCAACCATAAGTTTAAGGGAAATGGATTCAATCAAATACCAATACATGGGGGCTGTATTCAGCTCCACTCCTTTGCACCCTAGGACATATTTCGTAGCTCCAAACTATCTTACAATTTTGTACCTGAACCTGGAATACATGGCATAAAAATAGAATACGTAAGACAAAATGTCTCGTGAGTTACATGAGTTTTAGACTCAACCATTAAATTTCTCTTCCGATCATTTATAAAAATTTATAACATAAACCATTGTCAAAACTACATAGTATAAATATATTATACCTTTTTACTTTTCATAATCATCTTATATCAAACTTTGCAAAAATAACATCT
Source organism: Cichorium intybus (assembly GCA_023525715.1). Lineage (NCBI taxonomy): Eukaryota > Viridiplantae > Streptophyta > Magnoliopsida > Asterales > Asteraceae > Cichorium > Cichorium intybus. The sequence goes on along the minus strand of CM042016.1, from coordinate 28,589,380 downwards.
TTTATACTTTCTTTGACTGGTCTTATAAACTTGCTGGAATTTTTATACTTAGGGCGTTAATCACTATAAGTGATACCCCAAGTCTCTACAGCTAGAAAGAACGGATCAATACTAACAGTAGAAGTGCTGAGGCAGTCTACTTCGCGAAGGGGGTTTTCCCCAGTTGACTCCTTACCTAACCCGGGTAGGTTGGAACATAGTTCCCTTACTAACATTGCTAGCCACAATACCAGTCAAACATAAAATACTTTTTTGGAAACTAAAACATTACTTGCACACGAAATGGCTAAATGCCAATCTTTTGACTCAACCATGTTTCTAACATAATCTAGGCTATTGCCAGGAATCATACTTTCAAATATAGCAGTTAACTCTCTATTTAAGCTAGAAAGTGTACCATTTTTGCAAATATTTTTACACATAAAAATAATATATGAAATCTGAAAAATACTTACTTACTTGCCATGTATCCCAAAATGGATAAAAATGCTACATGTACTCACCTTATAACTCTTGAAAAGTCATTTAGACGTCCCTCGGTTCTTTACCCTTTCGGTGTCCGATTACTTGGCTTGCACCTATATAGGGTATATGATACATTAATTTACATTTTAATTGACTCTATAACATGTTAGAGTCCTTTTTATACCATTAATGGTCAAAACAAGTGTATAACTCTTGAATGACCAACTTTAGTTAAGTTGTATTTTATACATATTTTACTACAGTACCCTCGGAGGGTCGTATTTCAATTCCGATAATTTTTTATGAAGTTTTGGACCATATTAGACCTATGTTTAAAATTTGAGGTCAAATGGACAAGTTTTGGACCATTTCTTAAAAATGAAAAATCACTTGGCAGGAGACCCTTGAACCAAAACTGCATTTTCACTCTGGCGCAGGGCGCACTGTGTAACGACCGTTTTTCAAAAAAAAAAATGAATAGTAACTCCGGCGGCTTGAATAGTGGTCGCGACGCGACGTGAATAGTGCTCGCGACGCGAGGCCCGAAAAAGGCTTCTAGAGAGGTGCGCGATGAGGTAAGTGCTTACGTAATGGTCACGACGCGACCGGGGGTCCGTCGCGACGCGAAGAGGGTCCAGAGGCCTATAAATAGGTGTTCCAAACCTCATTTTTGGGCAAAACACATACTAAACACTCATATACTATAGAGGAGTGCGCTAGTAAGGAAGAGGTGCTATAAGAGAGGGAAATCAATAGGATCGGGTAGCGATCATCGTCTCGAGACACGGAAAGTAAGTTCCAAACCTTTAGTACAATTATAATAGTATTTTGCATATAATATGAAGGGAATGATTGCTAGTCATTTTGACTTATATCAAATAACCAAGTTCAAGCCGGGAGATAAACCAGGCTATGGAGACTTTGTTCCGAAATAATGCTAATTGATTTATTTACGAGAACGGTGCCTAGGCCGGTTACGTGGGATCTGGTTGTTGGATTTTCCGAAAGGCTAAAATGCTGAAAGGATCCTGCCACCCCATCTAATCTTCTACCTAGCCGTTCTTTACTTGATAAGTCATGAAGTGTTATTTTGGAACTATTAAAAGGGTGAATGGAAGATTTATAAATGATAGATTTTGTACTGTGTTAACAGTTAAAGAGGGAATACGAAGCAGAGATAAACGTTGTAGTCAACTATAATCAGGTGACTTTCTCACTACATTGTGTGGACGTTATATGTCCTTTACTGTATTTTGTGTGCTTATAAGATGTTTATAAGATGTTGGTAAATAGTACCAAGTTGTGTGTATATTATTGATATATATCTTTCTGTTATAATTGTATGGGTTGGGTTATGGTGTATGTGGGCTCGACGTACCAAGTAATATAGAGATACGTGCAAAATACACTGAGCAGATACGCATGACTAGACGTACAGGGTATGCGCGGCTCTAGGTGCTGAGCAGGGGAATTAGATTTACTGAGCAGATACGTATAGGAGGTTATAATCCAATATACTGGGTAGAGCAGATTATGTGACGTGTGGTTGTATTTTTCCTGTTAGGGGTAAAGTATGTGTAGCTGATATGCAGTGTAGTTGTTGGAACTCACTAAGCCGTGTGCTTATCCTTTCCCTTTTAAATTACCATTTCAGGTTGTATAGGTGGAAATGACGGCCAGGCATGACGAGTACACACTGATGCTGCTTAATTGAGGATTCATGCGGTGAATTGATGTTTAAAATGATTTCTAAATATCTTCAAAATGTTAATTATTGAATAAATTGATATTTATTTAAATAAAGATGTTTTATTAAAAACTGGGTGTTACAAGTTGGTATCAGAGCCAAGGCTTGAGTGAATCAGACTCATTTGATGGGTTTTGATCTCAAGCGTGAGACTTAAAAGTTTTCTTTGAAAATATTTTTACAAGAAATTATAAGTTGTTTTTCGAGTAAGGGGTTAAATGAATGTTGTTGCAAAGACGCAGTGTGTACCGTCAGCCGACGTCAGTGGGGAAAAGGTTAAGTGCTTAGTCTTTGTTGTTATTTCTGTAATATATGTGTGCTTAAATGCCATTAAAGTGTAGGCAGTAGGAACTAAATAGTCCTAGAATTTTTGACTTGGCCAAGTTGCATGTTCCTTGATAAGTGATATCCATAAGGTAAATTCTTTTATGTGAAAAATTTTCTACGACTATGTTCGTAAAACAACTTGGGGTATAGGTGGTAAAATTATCGTGAGAAGTAAATTGGGGACTTCTGAACAAGTCCTGAAACGAATGAGGATAGGTGTGGAAGATAGTAGTAAGAGCTTCTACTATTGAAAGCACAGGATCCGCGTTCTAATTAGGAATTGGTCATGAGCAATCCAATAAGCTGAGGGTATAACTATTCAATGTGTATGCTGATAAGCTGTATTTATACTATCCAATCTATTGATTGGCAATCATAGAATTTATTAGGAATAATTGGGACGCTGGTTGGGGTACTCGAAAGATTAAGAATCTGATGACGTTTCTTTTCTTAGTAGTTAATTAGTGAACAGTTGATGTGACTATGGTGGATGAGCTGTGATACGTTAAGTCCCTTCGTTGCTAAGAAAAGCACAATTAGTGGATAATAAAAAGAAGATGTTGATCGCTAAAATAGTTGATTTTGATCAACTATAAATAAACGTAATGTTATTTGGAAAAGAGCATAAGTCGCAAATTTCATTTCCAGATATGGAGATATATGTGAGGCTTCCAGGTCATCTACAGTTGCTGGTTAACAAGTTTTATATACGAAGTGTGTCAGATGACTCTAGTACGATAATGATGAAGGCTGAGGATGTATGTGAGCGTATCAGCAGAAATTGGGATCCAGTAACTGGATGGCATAATTTGGAAGAAGACATACGTGAACTAAAGCAGTATATAGATGTGAAAAGTATACGTACAGATATACGTGTACATGCTAGAAATATAAGGTTTTATACGTGGTGTCGTATGTTTGCAGAATTAGAGTTTTATCCATTCCCGTACAAGAGATGTACGTGTATACGGGATGGACATATAATAACAACTCGTGAGAGTGCAGATGACATAGTCGTGTGGCGTAAGGGTATTCATATAGGAAGTGAATACTATGAACGAATGTATCATAATAGGCTAGATGTGGCCTATCAGTGTATCATGTACTTAAAATCTGTTAGTATATGAAAATAATGAGTTGAGAAAATATTGCTAACTGTCCAAGATAACTATCTTGTTAGCATATGTGTGTTGGGTAAATGACTAAGTGAATACCTCTTAAGTAGGTAACCCGTAAGCAAGTAACCGTGGATAAACTGTGTCGGTAGCTGGTTGAATATCTAGTTGATACTAGCTGTGCGGACGAATACGTGAGTATTAAGTGGTGATAACCATGTATATGGTATCATATTGTGTGTAGAGATTTTGTAGTTGTATGTGGAGGCTGAGCTGATATGAGGATTATTGGTGTCATGTGGTTGGTTGCAGAGCTGTGCAGTCGTATGTGTGTTAGCTGTTAAGCCTTTAGAGCGAAAAGCTGTTTATTCTGTGGGGCCACTTATACTTGTAGTTGGGACCACTTATTAGGTGGGGCTACTAGTATTGTGGTTGGGACCACTTATGCTATGGGGCTACTTGTACTTGTGGTTGGGACCACTTATTTTGTGGGGTCACTGGTAACTTGTAGTTGTGACCATTTATTCTGGGGGTTAATAGTACTTGTGGTTGTGACCACTTATTTAGTGGGGCCACATTTGGTTGGACCACATATGTGTTGTGGATCTTATAAGCAGTAATTGTGGTGGGACCACATAAATGTTGTGATGGCTTTATTGGCTGGCAGTTCTAACACACATACAGTTGGGTGTTTGGTGAATAGCTGAGCTGTTGAGGGTGTTAAGAGCAGGGGTTGTGATATGATTATACGATGCATAACAAGTACCTTGCATCCATGATGTCAGTATTGTGAGTATATGAGATTATATAACGAGTACTTATTAGTCTCAATAGGTTGGCCTAGTTGATTAAAGGTGGTTAATGTGCCAGTATTGTAATACCCTTTGGATTTACTAATACAACCGTATTATGTTGAAATAGAGAATGATTGAGTGAAGAATAAGTGTATGTCAATGTTGGAGATTCCGGGGACGGAATCTTATAAAGGGGGGGAGAACTTGTAACGACCGTTTTTCAAAAAAAAAAAAATGAATAGTAACTCCGGCGGCTTGAATAGTGGTCGCGACGCGACGTGAATAGTGCTCGCGACGCGAGGCCCGAAAAAGGCTTCTAGAGAGGTGCGCGATGAGGTAAGTGCTTACGTAATGGTCACGACGCGACCGGGGGTCCGTCGCGACGCGAAGAGGGTCCAGAGGCCTATAAATAGGTGTTCCAAGCCTCATTTTTGGGCAAAACACATACTAAACACTCATATACTATAGAGGAGTGCGCTAGTAAGGAAGAGGTGCTATAAGAGAGGGAAATCAATAGGATCGGGTAGCGATCATCGTCTTGAGACACGGAAAGTAAGTTCCAAACCTTTAGTACAATTATAATAGTATTTTGCATATAATATGAAGGGAATGATTGCTAGTCATTTTGACTTATATCAAATAACCAAGTTCAAGCCGGGAGATAAACCAGGCTATGGAGACTTTGTTCCGAAATAATGCTAATTGATTTATTTACGAGAACGGTGCCTAGGCCGGTTACGTGGGATCTGGTTGTTGGATTTTCCGAAAGGCTAAAATGCTGAAAGGATCCTGCCACCCCATCTAATCTTCTACCTGGCCGTTCTTTACTTGATAAGTCATGAAGTGTTATTTTGGAACTATTAAAAGGGTGAATGGAAGATTTATAAATGATAGATTTTGTACTGTGTTAACAGTTAAAGAGGGAATACGAAGCAGAGATAAACGTTGTAGTCAACTATAATCAGGTGACTTTCTCACTACATTGTGTGGACGTTATATGTCCTTTACTGTATTTTGTGTGCTTATAAGATGTTTATAAGATGTTGGTAAATAGTACCAAGTTGTGTGTATATTATTGATATATATCTTTCTGTTATAATTGTATGGGTTGGGTTATGGTGTATGTGGGCTCGACGTACCAAGTAATATAGAGATACGTGCAAAATACACTGAGCAGATACGCATGACTAGACGTACAGGGTATGCGCGGCTCTAGGTGCTGAGCAGGGGAATTAGATTTACTGAGCAGATACGTATAGGAGGTTATAATCCAATATACTGGGTAGAGCAGATTATGTGACGTGTGGTTGTATTTTTCCTGTTAGGGGTAAAGTATGTGTAGCTGATATGCAGTGTAGTTGTTGGAACTCACTAAGCCGTGTGCTTATCCTTTCCCTTTTAAATTACCATTTCAGGTTGTATAGGTGGAAATGACGGCCAGGCATGACGAGTACACACTGATGCTGCTTAATTGGGGATTCATGCGGTGAATTGATGTTTAAAATGATTGCTAAATATCTTCAAAATGTTAATTATTGAATAAATTGATATTTATTTAAATAAAGATGTTTTATTAAAAACCGGGTGTTACACACTACGCCCAGGTGAGGGGCGCACCGCGCCTGACGAGCAGCAGTCCAGAATTTCCCGATTTTTATGCTACAAATTCCCATTTTCTCATATTAAGTACTTAATACTCTACTTAATCGATAGGGGTTTGTTTCAAGACCAAAACCCTTCAATTTCTTCAAGTTTTAAACCATTAGAATCAAGTTAATCACAAGAACTCACAATCTAGGGTTCTTGATCAAAATCTCAATTCTTGAAAAATAGCAACCTACTTCCATATTCTTGAATTAAGTCCTTTTAGCATGACTTATTGGAAGTGTTAAGCCCTTTAAACTAGATGATTCATGACTGAAATTGCAAATTTCAGTTTCCATAAAAAAAACATCAAGAGCTTAAGCTAGGGTTTTGATTTCTTACCTTGAAAGCTTGGAATCAAAATTTCCAAGTTGTAGATTCTTCAAACCTTGCTTCCGATTGTTTGTACCTTGCAGAAATCGTATCTCCCAATTCTCTCCCGTACTCTAGAACTCTCATCTGATTTTATGTGGATTATGAGATATTTTTCTCATTTTATATTTTCATATTTACAGTTTTGGTCCCTCTAGTTCACTTCCTTGAACTTTGGCCACCAAAACCAATTATCTTTTCATAGGATCAAATCTTTCACATTTTTAGTCCTAAATTATAATAAATTTTTATAATAATTTCTGCATGTGTTCAAATGACCAATTTACCCCTTTTATGGTAAAATGACTAAATTACCCCTACAACCATAATTTCTCATAAAATTTTACATATAACATTTAAATTACACATATTTTAGTTTACATATTTATATTGTAAATTTTTGGTCGTTTCAACTACCTTATCAGCTTTTTGTAAAAGCCAATAAACTGAAAAGGTGTTTGGCTAGACCATAAGCACTTATAAAATTGGCTTTTCCGTTTCACTTAATAAGTCAATTTTTCATAAGTAAGGCTGTAAGGGTGACCTTGCTTATGAAATCAGCTTATGGCTTATGAGAAAAAATGACCCCGCTTACCCTTCCTTTTCTCGCATCTGCTTCACATTTGTTTCTCTCATTCACGCATCTTCTCTCATCGCTCTCTCCTTCACGCATCTGATCAAACTCTGCATCCATGGATACTGCCCCGATTCGCTCAACCTCAGCAGCATAATCCACGCTCTCTGTGATTCCAACAGGTTTTCTGAAGCTCACAGTCGTTTCCTGTCATCTCTTGCAAGCTCTTTTGGTAGCGGTTCGATCATTCCAGATGAGCGGACATGTAACGTGATCATTGCACGGTTATTGGATTGGGGGGAAAAGCCTCACGTCACATTGCGTGTTGTGCATAGAATCATCGCCGTGAAACCTCATTTTATACCATCGTTGACGTATTTCAACCGTTTGATCGATCAGCTTTGTTCGTGTTCATGCGTTCATTCCGCACACATATTATTCTTTCATATGAAGAGTTTAGGACATCATCCTAACGAGGTTTCCTACACTACTTTGATCAATGGCTATTCCAGAATTGGGGAACTAGGTTTTGCACAGAAACTGCTCGATGAAATGTCCGAATGTGGTGTAAGGCCCAATTCGCTAACATACAGTGTCCTAATCCGTGGAGCTCTTCACAACAGGGATATCAAACTCTGCACCTCACTGCTTCAAAAACTATGGACAACAATGGCTGATGAAAATCACAACCAAACCGTCAATCATGCTGCATTTTCGAATCTAATCTACACTTTATGTCAAGAAGGAATGTTCAAATCAGTTTTTGATATAGCAGAAACAAAGGATTGTTTACATGGTGATGAAACAAAGGTACATTCCAAGCTTACTCTCCTACAATTCTATCATCCATGGACTCACAAAAAATGGTGTATACCTTAGAGCATATCAATTACTAGAACAAGGAATCGACTTTAACTACACACCATCCGAAAACACTTACAAGATTCTCATAGAATGCCTTTGTTCACAAGAACCCGATCTTATCAAAGCAAAGAAAGGTTCAGCATAAATAATATTTATGAAAGTGGTAAATAGTTGTGAATATGTAAAGATGCCCTTATTGGTCATTTTACATCTATAACATCTAAGCCAAACAGTTTTTAAACCTCCTTATTAACTTATTAACTTTTCTCACTTATAAGCTTATCCAAACAGTTTTTTAAAAACTCCTTTTTGAAAAGTTACAAGCCAATAAGCACTTTTGTCTAGAAGTGCTTATGGAGTCAAATAAGCACAACCAAATTGACCCCTAGTATTACTTCTTAAATCATTTGTAAATCTACTTGAAGGCTTGGACCCATAAAGCGAGATAAAAAACCAGCAAAGGTGTTAGGTTTCAATCAGGGGATGGCCACTGGCCACCTCTCTACCCCCGTAGGTGATTGACCCGGACCACCCTGCTGCCAGGTGTGCGTGGGCCCCAAGGTTGCTTCATCAGGGTCATCCAAATGATGGGTCGGGTGGGGTCCTCGGTTATCCAAAAAAAAAAAAAAAAAAAGGAAGAGAAGGCTAAAAAAAGAGGTATGTATGTCTATATTATTGTTTCACTTGCTAGTTTAATTATTTGCAAGCCTTTATATTACCATCATTGTTTACAGCTTGAGGAGACCGTCTCTATCGAGAATATAAAAACCGAGAACGTTTGACATTTTTTAAAGCAACAAAAATGTTTGTCTTGAAAAAATGATCCTGAACAGGGTCTTATTTGCACAAAATGTGGAGAATGTGTTTACATTGTACCTCTTGGTGAAAGATGGGAGAATTATCATAATAGTTTTCATCATAAATAATTGTATTATTATCTGTTTTTTCTCGACATTTGTTATCTTTAATTTTGTATATTTATTTTTTTATCCAGATGCAAGAAATGCTTATGCTGCTGGCCTTCGGGAAAGTGGCATACTCTAACATCATCTCTAGGTTTGACTTTAATGAATGAAATGTACAAATATTATTCGTCAGTTGGCTGGTGTTGTTTATAATAAGTCCATTGCCAATAAGACCTATAGATCGGTAGATTTCAAGCTGTTGAAGACTTTTTTTAAATCATATGGGTGCTGTTTTGGACATGTAGATCAAACATCTATTAAATGTTTGATTTGCCAAGTTTGTATATTTCAAAATTTACAAAATTTGGGGCCTAGCGTTGTAAATCGTATAGTCCCCAAAATATCTACAAATGTGAGACAAGGTTTACGATTATGCCACTGGCATATCTTTATTTCAAACTATATACTATGATTAAAATCCATATATTAGTAATTTTCAATTGTGGTGCTTTAGGTAGGGCGAGCTTTACGTTAATGCAACTTGCACCCTTCTCCATTTTTTCCACATGAAATAATTCCCCACTTTTTTTTTTTTTTTTTTTTTTTTTTTTTTTTTTTTTTTTTTTTTTGAAACGGCAAATATAATCCTATCTAACCTATTACTAAATTACACCTACATTTCCACCTATGCCTCTAGCGAGACTTGAACCCTCAACCTCAAGGAGGGAAGGCAACACCGGTACCGCTAGGCTACAAGCCCTTTGGTAAATAATTCCCCACTTGATAATTTATATATTTTTCTCTTACATTCTCTTAATGTTTATTAAAATATATATATCATCCAATTAAATTAGATTAATGATTCAAATAGTTATAAGTGATAATAAATACCAAACTTTATAACCCAAACAACAACCAATTTTTATGTGTAAATATATATATATATATATATATATATATATATATATATATATATATATATATATATATATATATATATATATATATATATATATATATATATATATATATATATATATATATAATTTTAACCAGAAATAACAATATAATAAAAAACAACAATCTACTTTTAATTTTCAGCAAAAGCAAAAACATATCTATATTTTTAAACCAAAAATAAAACGTAATATAATTTTAACCAGAAATAACAATATAATTTTATTTTAAAAACAAAACAACATAATTAATATATATTGCACCATCGTGTCCCCAAAACCCAAAATAGTAAGAACCAAAAAAAAAAAATATTCATTGAAACAAAACCATTTGTCGAAAAAACTATTTATTGCCCTCCCTCAATAACATATTTTTATTTTAAATTGAAAACAACAACGTACTTATAATTTTACATCAAAACAATAATGAATCTTTACGAAAAAAGAAAAGGCATAGTCGTTGACGACAGCTATTTGTAGAGATACACTAGCTGTGAAGCGAATTCTGAAATTTAGGAATCGGAACTAATACCTTGATATCGTTTTCGATTTTAGAACTGACATTTATTATCCAAAGGCCAGTAACATGAAAGAAAATATTCAAGGCACCTCCCTCGATGCATGTGTCACACGGTACGTTATGAGAATTATACAACACATCGACCTGATTTTTCAGAATAGTAAATTATATCCCACTAACATGCCTTTGTCGTGTATATCAATAGTATTAGATTCAAATTTTCAAATTTTAAAAAAAAAATAAAAGTTTTGTTTTCGAAATAGTTAAAAAAAAGCATCAAAATTTTAATTTTTTTTATCAGTTTTGTGATTTTTTTATATCAAATTTCTAAGATGTACATTTTTTCTAATAGAATGCATATATGCATATTTAACTTTTTACATTGTATATCCAAAAATACATAAATGCACATTTAATAACATTTCATAAAAAACAAACAAAAAATATTTGTATTTCATAATATTCGGTTGTCATACTACTATTTTTTTTAAAACATTAAAATACAACTGTTTTGAACGATACATACAGAAATATACTAATTACAACGAAAATTCATTATATTGTCATTTTTTAGTTTTCACTCCTTCAATTTGCTCGATAAATTCTTCAAATCCAGCAAGAATGTTAATAAAAAATTAATATAAATGTATATCCAAAAACATTAAAATAAATACATACACGCATATACGGATATGAACAAATGCACATCTATTTATGTATATATGCAAATATGCATACATGTGTACATGAACAAATTGATATACATATGCACATGTGCACATATGCATATACGTTTTTGCATATATACTCATATTTGAACAGACATATGCACATGTATACACATATGCACACACGTTTTTGCATATACGCACATATGCATTTATACACGAGTCTACATACCTTTGTGCACATGTATTCACATTTGAACAATAAACATAAATGCATATATATATATACACAAACTAAATATATGCACACACTTATACATCAACATATACACATACATATACACACATATTATCATCATTGTTTACAGCTTGAGGAGACCGTCTCTAACGAGAATATAAAAACCGAGAACGTTTGATATTCTTTAAAGCAACAAAAATGTTTGTCTTGAAAACATGATCCCGAACAGGGTCTTATTTGCACAAGATATGGAGAATGTGTTTACATTGTACCTCTTGGTGAAAGATGGGAGAGTTGTCATAATAGTTGATGAGAAAAGAGTTCATCATAAATACGTGTATTATCATCTGTTTTTTCTCGATGTTATCTTTAATTTTGTATATTTATTTTTGTATCTCGAACCAAGAAATGCTTTTGCTGCTGGTCTGCTGGGAAAGTGGCATACTCTAACATCATCTTTAGGTTTGACTTTAATGAATGAAAGGTACAAATATTATTCGTAGACGGCTGGTGTTGTTTATAATAAGTCCATTGTCAATAAGACCTAAAGATCGGTAGATTTCAAGCTGTTGAAGACTTTTTTTAATCATATGGGTGCTATTTTAGACCCGTAGATCAAACATTTATTAGGCTTCACGGTATGGAGCAATATTTGGTCATCGGCATTGATGTAACATCTCTATGCTGTCGGCGTCACCGCCCCATGATGCCGGCACCGGCATCCAAAAACTCTACAACGGCAAGATCATGCCGCTCTTTCCATGTTTCTTCTTTTCATCGACAAATCCCCTCTCTCTATGCCATCTTCCTTCTTTTATCTTTTTCTTCTCTTTTCCGACATAGAGTGATTGCCGCTGGCGACCACTCCATTTAACCTTACATGTTTGATTTGCGAAGTTTGTATATTTCAAAATTTACAAAATTTGGGGCCTAGCGTTGTAAATCATATAGTCCCCCAAAATGTTTACAAATGTGAGACAAGGTTTATAATTATGGCACTGGCCTATCTTTATTTCAAACTTTATATATGATTAAAGTCCATATATTAGTCATTTTCAATTGTGGTACTTTAGGTAGGGCGAGTTTTATGTTTATGTCACTTGCACCCTTCCCCATTTTCTCCACGTGAGATAAATCCCCACTTGGTAATTTAATACCTTTTTCTCTCACATTCTCTTAATGTTTATTAAAATACATATATTGTAACACCCGGTTCCTCAAATTTAGGATATACCAATTCTTTTAGTCAAACATAATATCATTAGAGGTATAATCCCAAAAAGAGTAACAAGTTATACAAGGTTGTCATCAAAAGCTTAGTTCAAGTCCTAAACTATTTACATCAACAGTTTACAACTATTAAACAAAAACCGGGTTTACTTCATATTTCAAAACAACCAAAGTACAATCTAAGTCAAAGTTCAAGTCCAAGTCTTGCTATCCATCCATATTCCGCTTCCCGCGGTCACCGCTACCAGAACCTAACACAAATCACAGTAACAAATAATTTATGAGCTTTGAAAGCTCAGCGAGTAATTTAAGGTTAGTCAAATCGCATCATTCATCATCTCATTTAATTATATCTCAATGGACTATCTCAGTCCATAGTGTGTCATACACACTATTCCTCTTTCTTCCATATACTCAAATTTTGGTTATATTCAAACAAATCAAACATAGCTTACTTCTTATTTGTAAACAACATCATAATAAGGCATAATCATCTAATAATTAACTACTCACCTGTTGTGGAATCGATATGTGGAACTCCTGCACCTCGTTTGTGCTCCTGCCTAGCCTTAGTTGTAGCATAACAACTCATTTTCATTACTCAAGTTAAGAATAACCTCAATCACACTCAATAGTTATCATAATCAAGGAATTTGTATCATTGAAGCAAGTTACAATCAAAAGATAACTATAATATCAAAGTTGTAGCTTTCAATTTCATCACCCTAACACATGTAACCCTAGAAATGCTACAATCAACACTTCTTTAGCTCGGTTTCATAGTTAGAACTCTTTTACACTAACTAATCCAAGCAATTTAACTCTAACTAATTGCATGTGACTCATCAAAACCACAAGGAACCATCTCAATTCCAATGATTTAACCGTTAAAACAAGATCAAAACCAAGGAGGATTACCTTACAAGCTCAAAGGATTAATCTCTAGCTTCAATTCGTGATCAATAAGCTTTAATCTCGACTTAGAAGGGTTAAAATTGATTTTCTAGGGTTTTGGGAGGGTTTTGCTCGAAGTGGATATAATCTAAAATGAAGAAATTCGCACGTTAAAAACAGATCTGTGCGCGTAACATGGCCCGGGTTGGATAAACACGGTCCGGGTTTTTCCACAATAAAATCCTCTGTTTGCTTCTGTTGACACAGCACGGTCGGGGTTCATAGAACACGGCTCGGGTTTTCTTGTGCAAAAATTCACTGTATGCTACTGGATCCCAACACGACCCGTGTTCTTCCAACACGGCCTGTGTTGCTGCTGCAGGAACCAAAAATCGTTTCTAATACTCTTTTCAACATCCAACTTTTCCTAGACGAGTTTTTATCTATCCTAACTCATATAATAACTCCATTAATCTTTGTTTAATATATAATTAACATATCTTACCACAAATTTAAAGTCACGGTATTACATATATCACCCAATTAAATTAGATTAATCATTCAAATAGTTATAAGTGATAATACATATCTGACTATATAATCCAAACAACAACCAATTTTTATGTGTAATAAAAACAACAGTCTACTTCTAATTTTCACTGAAAGCAAAAACATAGCTATAATTTTAAACCAAAAATAGAAGCGTACTATAATTTTAACCCGAAATTACAATATAATTTTATTTTAAAAACAAAAACAACAACATAATTAATATATATTGCACCATGCATCCTGTCCTCAAAACCACAGAAAATAGTAAGAACCAAAACAAAAATATTTATTAAAACAAAATTATTTGTCGAAAAAACTATTTATCGCCCTCCCTCATAACATATTTTTATTTTAAATTGAAAACAGCAACATACTTATATTTTTACATCAAAACAACAATGAATCTTTACGAAAAAAGGCATAGTCATTGACGGAGCTATTTGTAGAGATACACGAGCTATGTCTGAAATTTAGGAATCAGAACTGATACCCTGATATCGTTTTCGATTTTGGAACTGTCAGTTACTAATCAATTTATTATACAAAGGCAAGTAACATGAAAGAAAATATTCAAGGCGCCTCCCCGATGCATGTGTCACATGGTATATTATGAGAATTATACAACACATCGACCTGATTTTTCAGAATAGTAAATTATATCCTGCTAACATGCCTTTGTCGTGTATATCCATGGAAAGAAAGCTAATCATCAAACCTTGCCCCCCTCCCCTCTCAATGTCTGTGAGTACTGGATAGGGTATACGTACATATTATATGATTATACTTATTGAAATACTGGATATAGTCATAGTTGCATGAAATTTGATTTGAATTAAACAATAAAATGTTTATTAGATAAGTAAATATTTTATATGTTTTAAACTAATTACATAACAATTATAATTATTTATTTTATAAAAATTTCAACATACTCGAGATTGGCCTATATTTTCCGAGTGTGGTTGAGTTTTTTTTAAGTTTGACTATTCCAATGTTTACCGAGTTGTATCGATCGAGTAGCACCGAGTTTGAACGGATAGCACTGAGATTGATCGATTTGACTGAGTCCGAATATTTTAAAAATACCAATAATTTAACCTCATGGATGTATCCGAACTTCAAAAATAATAAACGCCCTTCTGATTATGCTCTAACTTTGAATCCAACTCCCACGGTCTTTAGAAACTAGAAGAATCGAGCTTCTAATTATCGATATACGTTTGTAATAAGCCAAACCAGTATCATATTAATTTTGAACATGTATGATAGAATTCAAAGTTTGACATTACTTTTAGCATCCTAAAAGAATAACCCAAGAGAGAAAGTCTATGAGGAATAGTTTGGTTATCACTAAGAATCAATTGTGACTATAAGATCAAAACTAAAAGACTAAAACATACTTGTCATGGTTTCAGCCAATACATTTCACTTGCACTTATGCCTTCTGAGATAAGCCATTTTAAGAGCATTTTAAACATCAATGAACTTTGAAGAAATGCTTGATAAGAAAAACATGAAATTTAAACCATAAATCCAATAAATTGATTTCCATATTTCACTTAATTCAGTTAATTGTCAATCCAATAAACGGATGTTCTAAAACTTAAAACGACATACCATATATAATTTCCCGATAAATATTCACATTGTAATGATTGCCATCTAAATACATATACAAAATACTTTCTAGTTTACTCCATTCAAACTATAAATCATATTACTTAATACATTATAGTGTTTACATCCAATGCCTAACCAAAACAAAGAATAAAGTAAACTTGAGATTCTACTTACATTGTTACATAGTAACATTTCCATACAATTCTAAGGTTATAATTACCGTATACAGTGGCGGATCCGGTATAGAGCAAGGAGGGGGCTGTGCACCGGCTCAACTTTTGCGGGCCTTTGTAAAAAAAAAAAAAAAAAAAAAAAAAATTCTAGTACGTTGCACCCCCTCGGACAAAAAATGACACCCACTAATTAACTTAAACTTTGGATTTTGATCAATTACCCACAAAAGTGCACCCTTTTTTCTATAAG
This sequence comes from Cichorium intybus, assembly GCA_023525715.1. Taxonomy (NCBI): domain Eukaryota; kingdom Viridiplantae; phylum Streptophyta; class Magnoliopsida; order Asterales; family Asteraceae; genus Cichorium; species Cichorium intybus. The sequence continues at coordinate 28,573,472 of CM042016.1, read as the reverse complement.
TGCACCATTTATATTCCGGAGAATTTTTTTTTGCACCCTCTAGTGATAATTCCTGGATCCGCCACTGACCATATAAAAACTTAGTAATTGACATGAGCACGTAAAACGATAATTCCCATAAAGTTGACCGCAAAACAGAGCTATTCATGAATCCAAATTCCACATAATTACGCAGAGTCTGTACGGGCTACGTCCTTTCCTCGTTATCTATACCGTTCAGTTTCATCCATCATTTCGTTCGTATAGCCGTTTTTCAAATAACGAGAATATTAGCATTTCAAAAAAAAAAAAAAAAAAAAAAAGGTCAAAGTGAGGGGGCTATTATGCATGGTGTCTTGATTGAGTCTTTGGGATAGTTCAGCCACTGCTGTTAGTGGGTTAATGTCCCTAGTTTTTCTGTTTTCTGTTTTGCCTTTTTGGGTATAAATGGGTCCTTCTTATCATGTTATTGAAGGCAGTTTTTCTAATTCAAGAAAAAGCAGTAGCTTCCCAAACTCAGTTCTTAATTACAACAAAAACCATTAGATATTTAGAATCTTGAAGGAAACAATATGGTAAAGACTCCAAGTATCGAAGAAAATACCCTAAAAAAAGGTGCATGGAGTGAAGACGAGGACAAGAAATTACAAGTCTACATCCGTAGATACGGTCACTGGAACTGGCGTTTGCTTCCGACGTTTGCTGGTACGAAGTTCTCAAATTTTACAAATAGATTTCCATTTCTCGACATTTATTTAATGTTCATTGATTCATTTACTTTTAGGTGTGTCCAGAAGTGGGAAGAGTTGTAGGTTGCGATGGATGAATTATCTTCGCCCAGATGTCAAACGTGGAAATTTTACCGAAGAAGACGACCAAACTATTATCAGTATGCACAACAAACTTGGCAACAAGTAAGTTACTTCAGTGGCAGATGTATGTCTATATAATCTGATTATACACTATCATTAATTACAATCTGTGTATTGATCCATAGATGGACTGCTATAGCTGCACATTTGCCAGGAAGGAGTGACAACGAAATAAAAAACCGTTGGAACTCACATTTGAAAAAACGAGCTCAATATGATCATACTGTGTTAGAACACAATCAACAGGAACCCAGTAAGATTGATGAAGCACCATCGAGTTCTTCTGGCACTGAACGATCATCAAGGCGGTTATGTGGCTCAGATTATGCTATTTCAAGTGATGTACGCCACAAGCATACGATTGCGAAGTGAGTGGAGATTTTTGGGAGGAGCTGTTTTTACCGGACGTAACATCGTCGGTTGAGATCACGTCACCTCGTTTTAATGATACGACGTCGATGGGTGAGGGTGACTGCTTTTCATTGTCCACATTGGTTTCTTATTTCGAATATTAACGATTATTGATAAATTGGTTTCATGATCAACAATGTCCGACAACTTATATTGGGCAACACGACAAAGTACTTTTTGGATTTCTGTATATCTCTGTAGTCTGTAATATAAGATAATACATACACGTGTTATATATATATATATATATATATATATATATATATATATATATATATATATATATATATATATATATATATATATATATATATATATATATATATATATATATATATATATATAGAGTTACTATTAAATACATTTGCTAATTATTGTGTGAGTGTAGGACCAATTTTGGACCATTAGATTAAAAGAATGAAATGCTGTAAATTGAGGGTACACATTATTGTCATGGGGTGACATATACTATATAATTAGACTTAATTAATTCTAAGGGCAAATATGACATTTTAATAGGAGAGAGAAATAAAATATTACCTAATATTAGGTAACTAAGTCAAAATAATTAATATAAATCAAATCAATTATCAGATTTTATGTAATATATTCAAACCAAATCAGATTTTTTGAGAATTCGAATTTCTGTCAACACGTTCAAACATTTTCTTTTCCGGTTCGTTCTCCTATATTTTTTCATTCTTAAAGAATACGGTTACATTCAAGAGATTTTTTTAGAATTAGCATGCTTAAAGAATATGAATGCATATTTTCAATAAAAACAATTGCGTCAAAATAATAATATTTCTTATTACAAATTACAAATGCAATAACAAACATTCATAAAAATTAAATCCAAATTACATCAATTGTATTCTAAATTACAAGTATGGCTGTATTCCTTTCTGGGTCATCTTTACGAGTGAAGAATTCTTGAAAAATGTAAGCATTCTTGAAGAATTCAAGCATCTGGATCGTCTTTAAAACTTATGAATTCTTGAAGAATGGAAGCATTCTTGAAGAATTCTGCATTCCATTCTCCAAGAATAAACTTCAATGATGTTTTCTATTCAATAATTTGCATTCTCTACATTCCATTCTTCAAGAATCAATTTCAATTTCTCGTTCCATTCTTAGAGAATACCACATAATAACCTTCAACATCAATTCCATTCTTCAAGAATCAACCGGATCCGGTCCTGCATTTACAAATTTTTCTCTTATAAATGAAACCTGAACAACTAACTAATTATAAAATGACACAAGTGAAACAATATAACTTTGTTAGGACTTTGAGAATTATGAGCATCATCATCACTTTGAGAATTATGCAATCCAAACCTGGTGCAATTGTTACGTGAACAACATAAATAAAAAATTAAAAGTTTCACAAAAATTTTAATTCTTGAAACACGAAATTCACGAAAGTTTCAATTTCCCTGGACCGATTTGTGCTTCTTTCGACTGTTAATTTTCACTTCAAATTGGGTATTGTTTGCATCGTTTGTGTATGAAGGTTTAGGGCAAAATTGTTGAACTGCAGAATAATCAACAGATGAATAAGCATCGGAGTATGTTTAATCTAAAGAGAATGTCCATGAATCAAAGCTCAATGGAAAACATTAAACACAATCAATAAAATGGGAATACAAACAAAATTGATTGTGAGGAAGACGCATCGTAAGAATTTTTAATGTTATTATTTAGATATAGGAAAATAGTCATGTTATCGAGAAATGCCGCATGAGAGGGAGAAAGAGACCTTGAGCATTGCGAGCAGTGAAAAGAATGGTGCCGGTTTCATCGCCGATAAGGCACTCGGTGATGCGAGTATTAGCAGCGCGTGACCGGCTATTTAAGGACAGTGTATTGCGAGATTTTTAGTCTAGAACGGTGGTGGAAGACAACACCTTCACGGCAAGAGTGTTGCCGGTGGTTCCAGGCTTTAGATCACTCACCTTTAAAAACACCGGCTTCCTCTTCACTACTCCGGCTCCAACCTGTTTTGCTTGTTGCTTTTTTATCTCCACAGCCGCCGTCTCTGCCATCGCCGTTGAAGGGATCGAGGTTTAATTTGTCCGTAAATTCTTCCCCAATCCAAAACGCTAACTCGAAATTCGTTACACAAAAAGTGATAACGAAATAGTTTTTAGTTTTATTTGATTTTGGGCATTTGGGAGGTTTTGGGTTTGGGATAAATTTCGACATTGTTGAATAGACAAACTCGTCGGCCGGATGAAGGCGGCGGTGGGGTAGTGGAGTCGGAATTAAAGGCGGATGTGGAGAGAGAGATATGCGTATGAGAGTATAAATTCACGTAATTGTTAGGATTAAATTTAGGAAGTTTGTTTTAAATTTATTAATTCAATTACTAATATTACTAATTTACCCTTGTCAAATGATTGGACCAAAATTAGTCCTACAATCACACAATATTTAGAAAATGTATTTGAACCTACATCTATATATATATATATATATATATATATATATATATATATATATATATATATATATATATATATATATATATATATATATATATATAGGTTCAAATGAGAACCATTAAAAGATTGAGAACCAATGAGAACTAATCTTAGCCCTTGATATTTTTAAGTTCTGATCAATGGTCAAAAACAAAGAGGAGCACAATAGTCATTTGAGGATTTTAACATAAAAACTTATACAATAGATCTAAAAACCAGATTGAAACTTCTTCCACTCAAAAACTCTCTCAAACCTCCAAGAACACACATTCAAACTTCAACACCACAGCCACCATCGGCCGCCACCTGCCGTCACCACCGGCCGCCGCCTGCCGCCACCTGCCACCGCCGCTGCCATCGTTGAAATCGACTCCTCCGTTGTCTCCTCCCTCTCATCCCTGATCCAGCGTCGTCTTCTTCATCCCACTCTACTCCAACGTTCAGATCTGTAATTTTCGAGACCAGATCTGTGACTTCCGCACTTAGATCTACCATTTTAGTCTTCATATCTGGAACTTTCTCCTTTATATTCGAGATTTTCGCCACCACCATTATTACCTAGCATCAACGAACCAGTTCCGACGGTGCTCCGGTGAAACATTGTCAACTCGCCTTCTCCTCTTCTCCTCTTTGTTCTATTTCTCTGATCTGGTCTCCGGTGATGGTGTTTAAACAATGAAGTTCTATAAATAAGATGCACATAAGGTGTTTGATGAAATGCCTTAATGAAATCTGTAAGCTTTTAAGCTGTGAATGAGTTCTTAGACTATTGTGTTAAACTATGAATGAGTCTCTGATCTGGTCTCCGGTGATGGTGTTAGACAAGGAAATTCTGGAAATAAAATACACACAAGGTGTTTGATGAAATGCCTCAATGAGATATGCAAGTTTTTAAGTTGTGAATGAATGTCTCAACTGTTGTCTTAAACTGTGAATGAGAGTCCTGCACTCGTGTATTAAACTGTGAATTATAAATGGATTAGTTAATTAAACTGTGATTTCAGATTTTGTTTTAATCCATATCTAATTTTTGGAGCTTGCTAAAGTGTAGGAGATTGAGATCTGATGGTTTTAGGAGGAATGGAGGGCGGCAACGGTGCAAGGTGATGGAGGTAGTAGGTAATGCCAGTGTTGTAGGTGGTGGACTGATGGTGGTAGGAGGTCGGAAGGATGGTGACGATGGTGGCGTCGATGGTAGGTGGTGGCAGCGTGTAGTAGTTAGTGGTAGTGATGGTAGAGCTTGGGGTTGAGTTCTATTAGAAACAAATTAGTATATTTTTCTGTATTAACTTGTTAATTTTTTTAGAGTATATATCATTTTTGTGTTATATAATTATGTATGAACGTATTAATTTTCACCGTTGTTTTTGCATTAAATTGTGAATGGTGTGCGAAATAATGTATTAAACTGTGAATTTTTATATAAATTGTTGTATTAACTGTGCATGAGTGTATGGATGGATTTACTAGAGTTTGAAAATGGCAATTTTGCCCTTCCTTACAAAAAAACGGGATTTTACCCATTTAAACTAGATCTAGACATTTTTTAAAATGAATGACTAAGATTGGTTCTCACGGTTCTCAACTTTTTAATGGTTCTCATTTGAACCCTTCCCTAAATATATATATATATATATATATATATATATATATATATATATATATATATATATATATATATATATATATATATATATATATATATATATATATATATATATATATATATATATATATATATACTATACTATACTATAAACCATATATAAATTACAACCCCCTTATGCACAATTGTCTTAATTTTTAAGATAGTACAAATTATAATACATAATGCACAACTTATCAAACATATTGTACAATCTTGTTATGCATTAACTAAAACTGAAGGCTGGAACCGGAAACTTTTCACACGGATAGGTGGGGATTGATTGCTGTCACATGTACCCTTACTACAGACTAATTGAAACGCGCCTTCAACATTTGAAATTTGAATATCTTAAATCTTTATACTTTCTTGACCGTGGATCAAGGAGACATTGATGTAAAATTTGATTATCTCTTTCATCATTACCCATACATCGGCTCCTATTTAAAAAGTGCAGATCCAGACCTTCATATCCCCAAATTTCTCCACGATCTTTATCGCCACTCCATCCAAACCGCCTAACCACCAACGAGCTCCTCTGGATCCTATTGCCTCTGCCGTTGATTCAATTGATTACGTCTCCTCTGAAGATCTAAACCCCCTTTCTGAACCTGATGTCAAGTTCCAGGTAAACATCTCGCCGATTTGAGTCACTACTTCGAAAATTTAATTCCATTTCTGACCGTGACGTTAAACCCTTCGTGATTTTATGTGATTTTGTGTAACATCTCGCCGATTTGAGTCACTACTTTGAAGATCTAAACACCCTTTGTGATTTTGTGTAATTTCTGACCGTGACGAAAATCTCCTAGAGCCCAGTTTCAGATTTCTTGGAGTTCTAACTTTTTTCATAAACCCTTTGTGATTTTGTGTAATTTGATTCGATTTTTTTCTGATTTTCAGGATCTCAGGGTCTAATGGAAGGATTGGAGTCCAAGGACTGGCTGAAGGTTTGTGATTCTTTAAATGATGTTCTCTCTATTAACCCTAGACCCACAACCACTACCGTCACTCACCCTTTGCCTTGCTAGAAGCCCTAATACTGCGACTCCTGATTCTCTCCATCTATGTATTTGCCTAAAAATCATTGTAGCACCATGAAAGAAGATTGGTTTGGAAGAAAAAGCATAAACCGAACAAAATCCCATATCTTTTTCTAAACCGGTAAAATCCTTATGTTCTTCTACTTTTAATAATCCATTTGATAACAGCTGTAGTACCATGAAAAAAGCTTGTTTGGAACAGAAAAACCAAGGTCGATTGGAGTATAGATAGGAACAACATCCCGTATCTTTTTTTCAACCGGTAAAATTTGATTTTCTTCTACTTCTAATAATCCACTTGATAGATATCTCTATTCTATGCCTTTTATAACAGGATGACCAAAGCGCTTAGACATCTTGGATTAGGTTTTCTGATTTCCCAGGTACCATTTTATAGTGCATCCTTTTTTTATCATATTCTTCGACTTAATGAAGTTGGCAAGCATGAATCTATATTGTTTTGAAGGTTACCATAAATAATGTTTACATTTGTTAATATGTGATGCTTGATTTGGTTAGATTTTGATTATTGGTTCACTAAATAGAAGATGATGAACTATGCTTATTTTTATGTCCATTCTGATTGTCTTAATACCATTTTTATGCTTCTTGGACGTCCCGTATTGTTGTCTTTTGGTGGGTTTCTCTTTATATATTTGTTTTGTGTGTCAGATAGAAGGTGTGATGTGGGGATTTTGTTATATGCAAAAAATAGCAAGGTAGTTTCCTTCATTTGTTTATAATAGCATTCTGCTTTCATTTCTTCTTATTGCACCTTTGAACTTTGAAAAATCTACTCAATCTGCAAAGCAATTCCTGGGTAAAAGTTTCAAAGTACAATGCCATAATAAGAACAAACAAATTGGAACTGATCCTCTCATTTAGTGTTGCAGATAATTGTTTCCTGATACCGCACCAAATCTCCCTATCTTCTCCAACACCATGAAGTTCATTGGTTATCCCGGTCCTCCACTTCTTTGCTCTGCCTCCCAAATCCATCCGTTTTATGTAAGTCGCTCTACTCCGCTCAAGATTACATCTAACTTCTTGAAACCGATAGCCACCACCAACTACCACTCTTATATTGATTTTAAGTAGGCGGCCTTCAATCATCTATCATCTTCTCAATCCACCTGCATAATTTGATTCTTCACTACATTTTATTGCTAACAGAAAGAAGAGCTCGATGATGTTGGAAACTCATGGTAAGTTGGTATGTGAAATAAAAACCAAAAATAAATGAGCAGATGTAGATATTTCACATACCTTTATTAAACCTTGCTGCTATAGACCCGATGAGCTTTCAAGGTTATTTCAAATTACCTTCATATATTTGTTTATTGTTTCTTTTTCTGGATGTAGATTTTAAATGCAGAGTGCTATTTATTATATATAAGAGTTAAAGCAGAGTGATATTCTTATGTAAAAAGGTGATTTTAATGGTAGACGTACTGTTGTAAACAACTTGCATTTGGTCTCAGAAGTCTCAAGTTGAAATTGCAGTTGGTCTCTAAAATTTTTTGAATGGCACATGTTTAGACATCATCGAAAATGGATGGCACGCATTAAGAAACATGAACATGATCTTGAAGCTGAACCAACCATCTCGGTGAGTTTGTTGGGGGTAAGTCTTATCTCTTAGTTTGTGTCGTTTTTTCCTGATTTTGTTGATAATTGGACTTGATTTGCAGGAAAGGTTGTCTGGAATAAGCTCTGGATGTGTTCAGACAAATGAATGAGGCTGGAGTGGAGGCTAATGCTTTCACATATGGTAAATTCAAAAATAGCAATGTACTTGAATTTGTTTTGTCTAAAAATAAAGTTTTACTTTATTTCTTTTTCTTCTTTTCAATATGTTTTCTTATTTTCCATATGTTTTCTTATTATTCATTGTACTTTGAAAGTTTTAATTGTAGGAGCATTTAGAGTATCATCCTTGACCATGGACAGTTTGGGATGCATCATATTGTCATGTGAAAGATCTGGAAGTTACAAACATTTTTTTATGATTTACAGGTCTGATGTGAGATGGTTGAAGCAGCTGATGAAAACAGAACTGAAATTGCTTATATTTGTTCTTTAGTGTTTAATTGATCTATAATCGTCTTCCTGTTTTGAATGGGAGTAGGCTTTGTAAAACCAGATGGTGGATGTACTTTGGTAATCTACAAAGGAGATGAGGCCCTCCCATATGAAGAACATTGCTAATCTATGTCTTTAGGAAAAAATGAAATTACTGTGTATATGTTGATAACTAAAATGTAAGAAGCGAATTTTTGCCAGCAATATGAGTTCTTGTGGTGAAGAAAGAACCTGGTTATATATTGATTTTTTGTAATTCCTTTTGCTATATGTGACACCCCAATTCTACTGTTTGCAAATACTGTGGTTTTTCGTATAAATACTTGGATATGAAAATACGGTTTAACAAAAACCGATTACTTACATGTTTAAAAACAGTGGGTGTTACAAATCCATACCAAATCTAACCATATTAAGCAAGAAGGATTAAACCTTGAGTCCAAGATAGGAGCTATGTGGGCTCTACTCCAGCTAAACTTCATCCAATTATAGCATAGCATTTAACCTGGAATACATGGCATAAAAATAGAATACGTAAGACAATAATGTCTTGTGAGTTACATGAGTTTTAGACTCAAACCTTTAACTTATTTTCCAAATCTTTATATAAAACTTATGACTTAAATATCTTTCAAAGTTTTAAAACATTATCATACCATAGTTCTTTATTCTTTTAAAAAATCATTACATATCATACCTTGCATACCATCTTCTTTCAAAACTTTATAATAGCAATATAATATAACTCTTTACTTCTCAAAAATCATTTTATGTCATGCTTTACGAAAATAACTTCGTTCTTATTTTCTTTGACTGGTTTTATAAGCTTGCTGGATTTTTATACTTAGGGCTTTAATCACTATAAGTGATACCCCAAGTCTCTATGGCTAGAAAGAACGGATCAATCCTCACCATAGAAGTACTGAGGCGATCTACTTCGCGATGGGGCTTGTCCCCAGTAGACCCCTTACCTAACCCGGGAAGGTTGGAACATAGTTCCCTTACTAACGCTGCTTGCTACAATTACCAGTCATACAAAACATTTTCTGCTTGCTTGAACATTACTTACATACATATAACTTGTGGCTAAACGCCAAACTTCATTACTTTCTATCTTTATGGCTAGATGCCGAATTTATAACTTTCATTTCACATAAACTAAACCATATGTTTAAAACATGTCTATATAACATTTTAGGCTTAATGCCAAATCATACTTTCCAAACATTTTGTGGCTATATGCCCTTTCATACTAGAAAACATTTACAATTTGTAACCGAAACATACTTCTTAAACATATTATGGCTATATGCCTATCCATACTTTCAAACATGTATTCAAAATATATATACCTTCATATAATTGGTTCATAGACCAAAACATAGCTTCAATTATAGCATTAAACTTTCACAAACAAGTTAGAAATAAAACTCTTGCATATAATTTCACATATAAGATTTTATAAGAAATCTTGTAAATACTTACTTGCCATGTACCCCAGAATGGGTAAAAATACTGCATGTACTCACCTCATGTATTGCTAGATGATTGACTACACGTTCCTTGTATTTATACTCTTTTGTGATTAAATAATCACTTGGCATGAACCTATAATTAACATGTTATACATTAAAATTCATGCTAACTGACTCTACAACTCATTAGAGTCCTTATAATACTATCTTGGATCATAATAAGTATATAACTTTAAAATGACAAACTTTAGTTAAACCGTATTTTATACGTATTTTACTATAGTACCCTCGGAGGGTCGTATTTCGATTCCGACAATTTTTCATGAAGTTTCATAACATATTAGACCTATGTTTAAAATTTGAGGTCAAACGGACAAGTATAAGACCAAAACTCAAAATCAATTTGGACTTGGCAGAAGACAAATTTCGAAACTGCATTTTTCTTCTGGCGCGAGATCGCGTCCCTACGGGGGTGCAGATCGCGACCCTACGGGGTCTGCAGCAACCAGAAATGGTGATTTTTATGGTATAAATTCTCATTTTCCTCATTTTAAGCCCTTAATTCACGACTTAATCACTAAGGTTTGTTCCATGACTAAAATCATTCATTTACTTCAAGTTTTTAACCATAAAAATCATAGATTTAAATCATTTTCCAAACATTTTCGTTTTTGCATTTTGTTGTCCAAAACCGAAATTGTCCAATATTAATCATTTCTACTGACTTATTTCAACAATTTCCACATATGGAACTCATTAAAACCCCTTGGAATTAATTTGTTCATATAAAATTGATTTCCAAGGCTTTTAAACAAAATTCAAATTTTTCAACAATAGCAACATACTTTGATGATTTTTAAGATATGTTCTTAATACTTGACTTAATTGGTTTAGAATCATTCTAGGACTAAAATAACAACTCCTTTATACATCTAAACCATAGTTTCTTCAATTTCATCACTTTTGATTGAAATCATTCCCAAAAACTCATTTTTACTGAAAAAAATCATTTTAATGAATTTCCAAGAAGGGAATTGATTTCTCATGTCTTTTATGACACTTTAGGCTTATTAGATCATTTACAATCAGTTTCAAGCTCATAATTTGATTTATTCTCATAAAATCCCGTTTTTGACAATTTTCACCAAAAATGCAAAATTTTGAAATCAATCACTTAGGAATGTATTTATACATCTTAAGTGATTATTAGAACCTAACAAAACAATAAAAATCACTTTCAATTTCACAAACCCATTTCTAGGGTTCTTGAGCTAAAATTCTCATTTCTTGATCTTTAACACTTTCAATGGTTAAACTAGGTTTAGGTAGTGATTAAGGCACAAGTTAAGGCTAGGAATCATAGGATAATCCTCCTCTAGCCACTGAATTTTCGAAGCTACAGTAACTCATTCAAGAAAAATGGGTTAAACAACCCTAAAACAAGATTACTAACCTTCTTTGGCTTGAAATTATGAATTGGAAACTTAAATCTTCAATTCCCATTGATATCTTCAAGAACCGATCCTTAGCTCTCTCTCTCTCTCTCGTTCTCTCTAGATTTTTCTGAACTTATGAGAATTAATTATATATTTTCTCATTTTTATATTTTCCATATTTACAGTTTTAGTCCCTGAACTTTCATTCCTTGGACTTTTGACACAAATATTAACTTTGGCCACATGAAGCTAAAATTCTTACATTTTTAGTCCAAGCTAGAATTATACTTTTATAATAATTCTTCTATATGGTCAAATGACCAAATTACCCTTCTCATGGTAAAATGACTAATTTACCCTTAAAAACATACTTTCTCATAAAACTTTAAATTATACACACATTGTTTTACATATTTATATTATTAAATTTGGGTCGTTACAACTACCTCCCCCTTATTGGGATTCCGTCCTCGGAATCATTGCACAATTACTAAATTAAGGAAATTACTTCCCCTTCCTTTTCGGATGTTTTCCGCCAAAGTTGAGTTCAAGTAGATACTTTCTTTTTACCACATATAACCATTTTCTTCATTATTTTATCTTTTAATCTTTTCTTCTTTGGTTATTTTTGATTCTGTAATCAGCTCTTAGCGGTTCCTGCTTTCAATCATTTATAGTGGATTAACATAATCTCTTTAAAATTTTATATCTTCCCAATTAACCAAATTATCATCTTGGTCATTTTATCTGTTTTCTCAACCTTTTAGTCGTTCATTCATGTTTCATACTCTTCATTCTAGTTACTTTCCTTTCTACCTAATTTCATTGACATACAATCTCTTAGTAAACTTATTTAACAAAATAGTTTCATACTTCAATATTTGTTATCATAAATAGCAATCTACTTTATAATTCTTCTCATATCTTTACTAAAACAAGTGAGATTATACTCACATTATTCTTTACTTGTAAAAATTTCAAATACCATTAAACATAATTATATATGTTTCATATATTTTTTTTTACAAATTCATAAAGACATCAAAATCTTTTCCTTGTATAAATTTTGTCCCTTAATGGACATTTTACTTAAGAAATATTTTTATCCTCATTTAATATTGCTTATTTATCTTCATCCGTCTTTTCTTCTTATTTCTTTACCCATTCGTTACTTCCTAGACAATCCACTGTTATTTCTTCTTTATAGAAGTTTTACAACATCTTATTTCTCTTACATTTGTTTTTAAAACTTTTAAACTTCAATTTATTCTTCTTTATCTCTATTTCCCACTTCTGGCTCACTATTATTTATATAGGATGTATTTTCCTCCTTCTTGTTACACTTCACATTTTTACTTTTCTGATTGGGACAGAATCTGTCGAATCATCATATTGTTCACGAGAATCTACTTATCTCGTTCTAAATGTGTTGAAACGATATACCGCTTTTATTTTAACAATTAAACATCATTTTTCACATACTTTTTACTCATTTCCTGTACATTATATATTACCTTCTCTAATATTTGTCTTGTATCATTCTTTACTTGTATTACTTTCATATTCAACATATAATTAACTTAAATATTTCTTTCATCTTCTTTTATGAGATTTCGGTCTCATTACTCATTACTTATTCGTATAAACATGTCTTTCTCATTTCTTCAATTTTTTGTACAATACTTTTATAAGTATACTTTTCTTTCCTTTTTGGATACTCCACGTATCCTTTTCATATTAATACTTTATATTTTAGTATTTCTTTGCCAATTCTATTTCTCACATTAGTGCTTAGTTTAGCACCTGATCTTCTGTTTACTCCTTCCTCACAGTATCTAAATTGTTTTCCATGGTTGATTCAAAATTTATTTTTCTTCAATTCACTTATGGAATTTCATTCATGTTGCATAATATACATATATATATATATATATATATATATATATATATATATATATATATATATATATATATATATATATATATATATATACACCTAGTTCTCTTTTGGTTTAAGAACCCAACTAGGTACTTTTAACATTTTCGTCCCATGACGAATTCTTGGCATAACTCTCAATCACCATTACCTCTCGTTACTCTTTACTTTTACATCTTTTATCATTTCTATTATGTGTTATAAGGCTACATGCCTAACACATTTGCTATTCTTTTGTTTAAACTCCACTTCTTTACACTATATATTTCTTTACAACATTATATATTTCATATACAACTTACTTCTTATGTATCTTTAGGTGATACACAATTGTCATTTATTTTCTCGTCATTTTTCGTTCTTTTGTATTTCGAGGCAGCATGCCCGATGCATTGTTTTACTCTGTTGCTTTATATCTTTTAGTATTCTAATTAGAATACTATTTCATAACCACCTTAAACTTTTATACATTATATATATATATATATATATATATATATATATATATATATATATATATATATATATATATATATATATATATATATATATATATCTCAAAACTTACTCATGCTCTTATATTTATAAACATGTATAAACATATACTTCTTCGTATTTCATGGTTACCAGCCATGTATTAATTATTTCTCAAAATCTTTGGATTCCTTTACCCATCATTTCTATTCGGAAGTAGTAACTTCCTGTCTGTTTATTATCGTTCTTACATTATCTTTAATTCTTCGTTTATTATTTGTTTAGATATTTACTCTTTTTCTTTACTTCATATCATTTATGACCTTTAGTCATTTTGCTCACATGCTTTTGATTTCTCTTCCATTATCATACATCATTATACTCTTTCATTACTGGTATTACCTCTTTTATTTCATTCACTTGGTTGTGGAATTTATTTCCTCATAACCAATATTTTATCATCATTTTCTTTAAAATCTTTCATTATATTCTTCTGATTATCCTTATCATTTGTTTCATCTTTTATTTCTTGCCTAACATTTATTTAGGCATTCAACCTTTAATTCTCACTTCATGTTCATTTAATCTCATTACAATAACGCAATTTACTTTAAATATCATAATCTTTGACAATTTCTCATTCATCATTCTTTTCCCCCATTTGGGTATCTTACTTTACTTTTATTACTCATTATAACATTGTACTATCAATACACTTTACTTATAATTTTATTCTTCCTGTAAAAGTCTTACAACTTTTATATAGGTAATCAATACCCATAATTCCTCTTTAAATTGCTCTTATACATACTTCTACTCGCCTCGATAGGTATACACTTCAATGTCTTTCAATCTGTCTAAAAATATTAACTATCACATTATTTCTTTTACTTTACCATACTAAGTGGTATATATCCACTACATTAACTTTTAATACTTACAACTTTACTGGTTGTTATTACATAGGCATATAATTCCTATGCTTTACTTACTACTCTCTTCAAAATCTTACCCACCAGAATACCATAATTCCTTTGTGATTCCACCGGTCTCAATACATATCCTGTGATTATGATAATACGGGCCCATATTACCATAACCACCTATACATATTGATTCTGTTGTTACCACAAGGTTTCATGGGACACTGGTTCATTTGACATATAACACCATTATAAATACATGGTGATCAATATTGAAAATCTTTCTACTTTATAGCATAGCCTTTAATAAATTTAGACAGTTATGGAAAATATTATATAATTTTCCTAACGGTCAAATCTTTGCTCACTTTAAACGTTAGCTTAACACTTCTTAGTGTTATATATCTACATATTTTAAATAATGCATAATGTCTTAATCATTTAAGACATCATATAACATACTTTCATAAACTAACATTTTTATAGCATGAGTTTAAGCCTAGGAGTGGAACAAGCCAATCCTAATTCGCTTAAACTATGGCTCTGATACCAACTTGTGACACCCCAATTCTACTGTTTGCAAATACTATGGTTTTTCGTATAAATACTTGGATATGAAAATACGGTTTAACAAAAACCGATTACTTACATGTTTAAAAACAGTGGGTGTTACAAATCCATACCAAATCTAACCATAGTAAGCAAGAAGGATTAAACCTTGAGTCCAAGATAGGAGCTATGTGGGCTCCACTCCAGCTAAACTTCATCCAATTATAGCATAGCATTTAACCTGGAATACATGGCGTAAAAATAGAATACGTAAGACAATAATGTCTCGTGAGTTACATGAATTTTAGACTCAAACCTTTAACTTCTTTTCCAAATCTTTATATAAAACTTATGACATAAATATCTTTCAAAGTTTTAAAACATTATCATACCATAGTTCTTTATTCTTTTCAAAAATCATTACATATCATACCTTGCATAGCATCTTCTTTCAAAACTTTATAATAGCAATATAATATAACTCTTTACTTCTCAAAAATCATTTTATGTCATGCTTTACGAAAATAACTTCGTTCTTATTTTCTTTGACTGGTTTTATAAGCTTGCTGGATTTTTATACTTAGGGCTTTAATCACTATAAGTGATACCCCAAGTCTCTATGGCTAGAAAGAACGGATCAATCCTCACCATAGAAGTGCTGAGGCGATCTACTTCGCGATGGGGCTTGTCCCCAGTAGACCCCTTACCTAACCCGGGAAGGTTGGAACATAGTTCCCTTACTAACGCTGCTTGCTACAATTACCAGTCATACAAAACATTTTCTGCTTGCTTGAACATTACTTACATACATATAACTTGTGGCTAAACGCCAAACTTCATTACTTTCTATCTTTATGGCTAGATGCCGAATTTATAACTTTCATTTCACATAAACTAAACCATATGTTTAAAACATGTCTATATAACATTTTAGGCTTAATGCCAAATCATACTTTCCAAACATTTTGTGGCTATATGCCCTTTCATACTAGAAAACATTTACAATTTGTAACCGAAACATACTTCTTAAACATATTATGGCTATATGCCTATCCATACTTTCAAACATGTATTCAAAATATATATACCTTCATATAATTGGTTCATAGACCAAAACATAGCTTCAATTATAGCATTAAACTTTCACAAACAAGTTAGAAATAAAACTCTTGCATATAATTTCACATATAAGATTTTATAAGAAATCTTGTAAATACTTACTTGCCATGTACCCCAGAATGGGTAAAAATACTGCATGTACTCACCTCATGTATTGCTAGATGATTGACTACACGTTCCTTGTATTTATACTCTTTTGTGATTAAATAATCAATTGGCATGAACCTATAATTAACATGTTATACATTAAAATTCATGCTAACTGACTCTACAACTCATTAGAGTCCTTATAATACTATCTTGGATCATAATAAGTATATAACTTTAAAATGACAAACTTTAGTTAAACCGTATTTTATACGTATTTTACTACAGTACCCTCGGAGGGTCGTATTTCGATTCCGACAATTTTTCATGAAGTTTCATAACATATTAGACCTATGTTTAAAATTTGAGGTCAAACGGACAAGTATAAGACCAAAACTCAAAATCAATTTGGACTTGGCAGAAGACAAATTTCGAAACTGCATTTTTCTTCTGGCGCGAGATCGCGTCCCTACGGGGGTGCAGATCGCGACCCTACGGGGTCTGCAGCAACCAGAAATGGTGATTTTTATGGTATAAATTCCCATTTTCCTCATTTTAAGCCCTTAATTCACGACTTAATCAATAAGGTTTGTTCCATGACTAAAATCATTCATTTACTTCAAGTTTTTAACCATAAAAATCATAGATTTAAATCATTTTCCAAACATTTTCGTTTTTGCATTTTGTTGTCCAAAACCGAAATTGTCCAATATTAATCATTTCTACTGACTTATTTCAACAATTTCCACATATGGAACTCATTAAAACCCCTTGGAATTAATTTGTTCATATAAAATTGATTTCCAAGGCTTTTAAACAAAATTCAAATTTTTCAACAATAGCAACATACTTTGATGATTTTTAAGATATGTTCTTAATACTTGACTTAATTGGTTTAGAATCATTCTAGGACTAAAATAACAACTCCTTTATACATATAAACCATAGTTTCTTCAATTTCATCACTTTTGATTGAAATCATTCCCAAAAACTCATTTTTACTCAAAAAAATCATTTTAATGAATTTCCAAGAAGGGAATTGATTTCTCATGTCTTTTATGACACTTTAGGCTTATTAGATCATTTACAATCAGTTTCAAGCTCATAATTTGATTTATTCTCATAAAATCCCGTTTTTGACAATTTTCACCAAAAATGCAAATTTTTGAAATCAATCACTTAGGAATGTATTTATACATCTTAAGTGATTATTAGAACCTAACAAAACAATAAAAATCACTTTCAATTTCACAAACCCATTTCTAGGGTTCTTGAGCTAAAATTCTCATTTCTTGATCTTTAACACTTTCAATGGTTAAACTAGGTTTAGGTAGTGATTAAGGCACAAGTTAAGGCTAGGAATCATAGGATAATCCTCCTCTAGCCACTGAATTTTCGAAGCTACAGTAACTCATTCGAGAAAAATGGGTTAAACAACCCTAAAACAAGATTACTAACCTTCTTTGGCTTGAAATTATGAATTGGAAACTTAAATCTTCAATTCCCATTGATATCTTCAAGAACCGATCCTTAGCTCTCTCTCTCTCGTTCTCTCTAGATTTTTCTGAATTTATGAGAATTAATGATATATTTTCTCATTTTTATATTTTCCATATTTACAGTTTTAGTCCCTGAACTTTCATTCCTTGGACTTTTGACACAAATATTAACTTTGGCCACATGAAGCTAAAATTCTTACATTTTTAGTCCAAGCTAGAATTATACTTTTATAATAATTCTTGTATATGGTCAAATGACCAAATTACCCTTCTCATGGTAAAATGACTAATTTACCCTTAAAAACATACTTTCTCATAAAATATACATAAAACTTTAAATTATACACACATTGTTTTACATATTTATATTATTAAATTTGGGTCGTTACACTATAGGTAATAAGTAGTTTCTTTTGTAGATATATTAGTATGCATATAAATTTATATGGAGGTATAATGGTCAAATCTCATTAGCTATTACTTAATTCTTTCAATAAAGTCGACTCTGAGAAAGTAAAGGTATGGTACATGTGATTTTGTTAATATTTGATTTAAAAAGTTTACATTGTTGGAGATTTCCAAAGTATTGTGTCAATTTTTTTTTCATGCCACCCAACCACCCAATCATATATTACTATTTGAAAGGGAATACAAATAACATATATTATAATTTAATGATAATGATATTTGTGGATGGAGCTGCATTAATTATCCAAACTGCTGCATCTTCTTGCCCAAAACCACCAGATTTGGCAAACATTAACACTAAACATACTCGATTTTCTCAAAGGGGCTTCCAACAAGTTTGATGATTCTTTATCAAGATTCCCGGATTCACATAATGGAAAATTCAATTATGGATCTCCTAAGAATAACACAACGTTTAGTAGTTTGAAAATTTTAAAATTTAATAATCTTAAAAGTTTGAAAATTTTGAGTAATTTGAAAAATCTGAAAATTTGAATAATTTAAAATTTTCGATATTTTTAAATTTGAAAATTTTCGAAATTTGAAAATTTTGAAAAAGTTATGAAAATTGTAAAAGTGAATAATCTTAAAAGTTTGAAAAATTTTAAATAATTTTAAAAGTTTGAAAAGTCTGAAAATTTGAATAATTTCAAAAAGTTTGAATAATTTAAAATTTTCGAAATTTGAAAATTTTGAATAATTTAAAATTTTCGGAAATTTGAATAATTTGAAAAGTTTGAAATTTTTTTCAAATTGAATAATCTTAAAAGTTTGAAATTTTTGAATAATTTGAAAAGTTTGAAACGTATGAAAATTTGAATGATTAAGTTTGAATAATTTAAAATTTTGAATAATTTGAAAATCACTGGTTAGATGCCTACGTGGACTCCAGGTCAGATTCAAATTGCAAATAAAAAGGAGAAAATTGTTTTTATCAAACAAAGTCACAAATCGAAGCTGTAAACCCAAAAAGGTAATAAACCCTAACCTTCGTCAATGTCTTTAAGCGGCAAACCCTACAAGTCGAAGACTTCAAACAGAAAACCCTCTGAATTAGCGTCATCTTGTTCGTGTTTTCTTGAAGCTGTATCTAACTCTGAACCTGCGATTCGATGTTATTGCAAAAAACCATTGAGAGTGAGAACATCCTGGACGGTGGATAACCCTAGGAGAAGGTTCATAAATTGACCTGACTCTTTGGTAATTCACGACTATGTATCTACTTGTTGTTTTAATTTGAACATATATGTATTTTCAATGTATAAATTTATTTACAAATTTATAATTATTTTTTTATAAATAGATTCTAGGTAAGGGATGTAACTTCTTTGAGTGGATTGACCATGAAAATCACGATGCATATTTACAAATGGAATTGGAGAAGATGAAGTGGAGCTTAACGAAGTATAGAGTTCTTCTAATCATTTTGATTGTAGTTGTGGTAAAATCATGATTCATCTGTAACTGATGCACGTCTAAGGCAAGGGTGTTTTAGGAGATTAATGATAGAAAAGTAAATCAGAAGTAGTTGTAATGTACATTGCCTTTTATCTATATTTGGTCAAAGAATGTAATCTTGCAGCTTAATGTAATGTTCCAATGCATTTTTTTTAATATATTTTGGTTCAGAATATAAGTAATATTCCATTTCAATGCATCTTAATGTAATGCTCCAATGCCTTTTATCTAATGTAATATTCCATTTCATTGCCAATTATAACATATGACGAAAAGGGGAGGAGACAATGAAGTTTACAATCAGATTATTCTTTTATAATCGAATATATTCATATAATTTTGTTCAAATTGTTTCTAATTTACAGTGGTTTTTATGATTGTATGTGTCCATGTAGATCACCTGTAGATCACACCGATGTGTGCAATTTAGCTTTCTACTTCTATTATTACTGTTATTATAGCATTGTACTTCCCTTAAATGCGAGTTCTGCCTAAAAAAAGCATTTTCTTTGTTTTATTTTTTGCGGATTATAGCATTGTACTTTCCTCTTTATTTTAGTACATTTCTATTTATGTGATGGTTTCTTTTACTTTTTCATTTTTTTAAAGTTATTGCATTGGAAATGTTTACTTTGGCAGATTATCTCATTGTACTTTGCTTAAATGCAAGTCTCCCCAAACGAAATGTTTACTTTGTCAATTTTTTTGGATTATAGCATTGCATTTCTATTATTGTTGTTATTATTGCATTGTACTTTCCTTAAATGCGAGTTTTGCCCAAACTAAGCATTTACTTAGTTTTATTTTTTGCATATTATAGCCTTGTACTTTTTGTTTTTACAAAATTTGTTAGATTTAAGAATTTTTACAGTTTTGGTCCGAAAAATTGTTTTGCCCCTTGCCCCTTTGTTTACTTTGTCTTTTTTTTTCAGATTATAGCATTCTACTTCTATTTATCATTTCATTGCAAAATATCCCTATAGTTCCAAACCGATTTCTAAAAGTTTTTTTTTCCATTTTTGGTCCCACACTCTCGGGTATTTACCGTCCCCTATATCGTTGGAAAGGTAATCAATCGCCTGAAAAAAATTAATAACTCTTATATTCGCCAACTCCCCCTCCCATCTGCAACCTAAAACCTAAAAAGTAATTGCCGAAACAAAACTATTTTCCGCCGCCGCATTGCGCGGGTACGCAGCTAGTATATATATATATATATATATATATATATATATATATATATATATATATATATATATATATATATATATATATATATATATATATATATATATATATATATATATATATATATATATATATATATATATATAGGAATATGTTCAAATGAGAACCATTAAAATATTGAGAACCAATGAGAACTAATCTTAGCCCTTGATATTTTTAAGTTCTGATCAATGGTCAAAAACAAAGAGGGGCACAATGGTCATTTGAGGATTTTAACATAAAAACTTATACAATAGATCTAAAAACCAGATAGAAACTTCTTCCACTCAAAAACTCTCTCAAACCTCCAAGAACACACATTCAAACTTCAACACCACAGCCACCATCGGCCGCCACCTGCCGCCACCACCGGCCGCCGCCTACCGCCACCTCCGCCACCTGCCACCGCCGCTGCTATCATTGAAATCGACTCCTCCGTTGTCTCCTAACTTACATCCCTGATCCAGCGTCGTCTTCTTCATCCCACTCTACTCCAACGTTCAGATCTGTAATTTTTGAGACCAGATCTGTGACTTCCGCACTTAGATCTACAATTTTAATCTTCAGATCTGGAACTTTCTACATCATATCCGAGATTTTCGCCACCACCATTGTTACCTAGCATCAACGAACCAGTTCCAACGGTGCTCCGGTGAAACATTGTCAACTCGCCTTCTCCTCTTTGTTCTATTTCTCTGATCTGGTCTCCGGTGATGGTGTTTAGACAAGGAAGTTATGTAAATAAGATGCACACAAGGTGTTTGATGAAATGCCTCAATGAGATCTGTAAGCTTTTAAGCTGTGAATGAGTGCTTAGACTGTTGTGTTAAACTATGAATGAATCTCTGATCTGGTCTCCGGTGATGGTGTTAGACAAGGAAATTCTGGAAATAAAATGCACACAAGGTGTTTGATGAAATGCCTCAATGAGATCTGTAAGTTTTTAAGTTGTGAATGAATGCTTGAACTGTTGTGTTCCTACACTCGTGTATTAAACTGTGAATTATAAATGGATTAGTTAATTAAACTGTGATTTCAGATTGTTTTAATCCATATCTAATTTTTGGAGCTTGCTAAAGTGTAGGAGATTGAGATCTGATGGTTTTAGGAGGAATGAAGGGCGACAGCTAGGGGTGCAAACGAGCCGAGCCGAGCCCGAGCCTAACCAAGCTCGGCTCGGGCTCGTTAAGAAATATATAGGGCTCGGCTCGTTACGAGCTTTATGGACCTAAGCTCGGCTCGGGCTCGTTAAGAAATACACAGGCTCGGCTCGGGCTCGGGCTCGACTCGTTTAATTCTTAACAAGCCTAAACGAGCTTTTAAACTAGCCTAATCAAGCTTGGTGGCATAGGCTCGGCTCGTTTAATAAACGAGCCTAAGTCCCTAAATGATTAAATACGTTTTAATTTATATATATATATATATATATATATATATATATATATATATATATATATATATATATATATATATATATATATATATATATATATATATATAATATAATATTATATATAGGCTCGTTTAGAGCTCGCGAGCCTAATCGAGTTTGGTGGCACAGGCTCGGCTCGGGCTCGTTTAATAAACGAGCCTTATATCTAAGCTCAGGCTCGGCTCGGGCTCGTTTAAAATCGGTCTCGAGCCGAGCTTTTATCGAGCCGGTTCCGGGTAGCTCACGAGCCGGCTCGGCTCATTTGCACCCCTAGCGACAGCGGTGCTAGGTGATGGAGGTAGTAGGTAATGCCAGTGTTGTTGGTGGTGGACTGATGGTGGTACGAGGCTCGAAGGATGGTGACGATGGTGGCGGCGATGGTAGATGGTGGCGGCATGTAGTAGTTAGTGGTGGTGATGGTAGAGTTTGGGGTTGAGTTCTATTAAAAATAAATTAGTATATTTTTCTATATTAACTTGTTAATTTTTTTTAGAGTATATATCAATTTTGTGTTGTATAATTATGTATGAATGTATTGATTTTCCCCGTTGTTTTTGCATTAAATTGTGAATGGTGTGCGAAATAATGTATTAAACTGTGAATTACTATATAAATTGATGTATTAAGCTGTGCATGAGTGTATGGATGGATTTACTAGAGTTTGAAAATGACAATTTTGCCCTTCCTTACAAAAAAACGGGATTTTACCTATTTAAACTAGATCTAGACATTTTTTAAAATGAATGACTAAGATTGATTTTCACGGTTCTCAATTTTTTAATGGTTCTTATTTGAACCCTTCCCTATATATATATATATATATATATATATATATATATATATATATATATATATATATATATATATATATATATATATATATATATATATATATATATATATATATATATATATATATATATATATATATATATATATATATATATATATATATATATATATATATATATATATATATATATCATTTACATATAAGCAAATGAGATAGGCTAGGAACCCAGCAATTTACGCTTACTTTTGCCTCAGTTCTCTCCAATAGCATCATTGTTCCTCTTCTTCGTATTTTCCTGCCTGCTTCACCTTCTTGCTTGCCTACTCCACCAGCAGCTTCCGTTTGCTTAGTCACTGCCTCTTTGCCCCTTGCCTTGCCACCTCCTGTTGTGATTTTCAATAAGAACCCACTCACCGTCTTTTCCAATTTGACCGATCACGCTTCGCTTACTGCCTCCTTTTTTATGGCGGCTGGAGGGTTATCCGTCCCAATATTTTGCGTCGTTGTTTCTCCTGTTCCTTTTTCTATTTCTATAACACGATTCGCTTTCCTTCTTGTTTATTGTTGATGATTTGCTATTTACGAAAGTAGGTCTTCAAATTAAGATAGCATCATCTGGTTTCAATGAGTTGTCGATGAATTGGGGTATTTGACACTCAATAATACAGGTACATATAATTATATGCTCTTTGATACACTTACATTTTCATCGACTATTTTTGAAAGGGTTAACCAATCGCTGCTACCATATGTTCAATTATCGCTGCTGTCACATGTTCAATTATGTCTCAAATTAGGGCTTTAATAATAGAAATCGGTAAGTATATCTCTTTGATGCTTCTATAAATTTGATCTTTTGTGCTTGTCCTTTTGATCAAACTTTATTTTATGTTTTGTTGTACAAAAATTATTGAAAATTTTTTATATGACATTCACGATTTCTCAATTTCTTCATCCTCTGTCTCTACTGCTTCCCGCGACCACCCAGCACTTCCTCTCCGATGTGTTCCGGTACACATTAGAGATCCCTTCTCAATATTTCCTCCTGGTTCAGGAAGTAGCTTTTTCTCTTTCTATCCTTTGCAGTTCAGTTTCGTTTGAACGCGGAATAGACTTAGGGCTCATCTATGATTTACAACATAATCAAAAGGTATGTTCGACCACCCTTGCTCGTCTTCCTTTCTTTTTTATTTTAATTTTTCGACTTTTTCTGTCTTTGACAAACCTTGAAGGGATTGTTTTTGGATCTAATCACATGCGCTTGTAGTATAGACTTTTCGATCATTTGTAATATGAATTACTATTATTGGTTTTTGTAGATATCTGGCTTTGTTTGAAAGCATGGAAGTCTTTTCATTCAGATGCTGGAAGTGGCTCCAATTGAATTTATTTAAATAGATACTATATACGCGTGAAATTTCTTGTCATTTTAAAGCGTCGTCTAACTGCGATTCACTTGATTTGCATATATGGTCTATCATTTTGGATTTGTTTCATTTTTTTCATTGGGTTTTATGTTTCGGGTTTCCATTTCCACTTGAATCCTGAATTGATGTGGGTTTGTTATCTGATAGATTTCTTGATACGGGCATTCATCATTTTCTGGTTATTTTTTGGTTTATGATCATGAATTTCATGTTCTTGGTTATAGCTGAAATTGAAATCAAGTGAACCAAGTTTTTAAATCATGTCCGAATTTTACTTTGAATGTTAACGTGAGCAATCCGTTCCCATGTAAGTGGTCTGGTAAAAAGGTAGTTATTGTTTTCTTTATTAATCTGGGTGTTTTCTTAAAATTACGTATATGCATTACCTTTTAGTTAACCATATTCAAAAAACTTTACTTTCTCAAGCTTATCTAAAGAATGACAATTGGAGGTTTGAGTTTTAAAAATACTACTTTTATTGTTTTAATTTTTCCATTTCAATCTATTTTCTAATGCTTATATTCCACTAGATATGAAAGTTGTTATTCTTGCTAATGAAACAACTTTACAAAAGGCTTTGAGCTTTTCTCCAGAAGCAAGAGCGCATGCTAACCTAAAATTTACATGCATTATCGTAGGCTAAATTTATGGAAAGCGGAAACAAGAATTCATGAGCTTAATAAAGATTAGAGGAATGAAGATCATGTTATGCTTGTTCTTTCCATGTCTCAGCAACATGTACCTTAACTCGATCTTCAAATGGTAAGAACTACCCTTATGAAACTGACATCTGTAACTTTTGTGTAATTAGTAACTTATTTTTTGACATATATTTTTCTATCTTGCAGGTAATGGCAAGCATTAGTGCAGGTTCTACAACACTAACTGGAAATAGAATAACTATGTACATTCGTCTTTTTGAGATGGAACTTCATGACCGAAGATAACAAAGCAAAAGTCACATTTTGAAGAGCTTTCTGACATGGAATTAGAAGAAAGATGACAATTAAGCAACCACAACCATTAGGGTTTTTAATCTTACTGGATTTTGTTTGAATGATTTATCAAAAATAATATTGATCTTAATAAATATTAATAGTAATGAGTGCAAGTGTTTAATTTATTTCTATACTAGCCTTGTGCTTCCAATTTTTTTTCTTATTGTAGCATTGTACTTTAAAAAATTTGTCCAATTATAACATTGTACTCTTATTTTAAATATCTTCTTGGGTCGTGCTTAGCACGGCCCTTAAAACCGCCTAGTATATATATATATATATATATATATATATATATATATATATATATATATATATATATATATATATATATATATATATATATATATATATATACTAGGCGTATTCCCGCGCGTTGCGCAGGAGTAAATTAATATACTAAAAATATATTGACCGATCAAATATAAACATAAACACTTTGGATTTAATTAAAACATGCAAAACTAAAAATAAATAAATCATATGACATATATATCAATAGTAATTTTTCATCAAAAAACATCGAACAAAAAACATAATCACCTCTTTGTAGGCAATTATCATGGATGGTCCAATATTAAAAATACATGAAAATATATTTACATAAATTATCTCAATTTTTAAAATAAAACATGTAGTAATAACACCATACATTAATTAACAAATTAAGTATATTATATTAATAAATCAAAATTTATATCATTAAGATGATAATATTTTATATCTAGGAAAATATTATCATCATCTTTGCAGGTGTTATTGGTTCGAACAAGTGTGGGGTTACACGAAGGATTTTGAAATATTGAATGCCACGACGCAGCATGAAGTTTACCGCGTCGCGCTTACGCAAAACAACCCGATGCGCAGGGTTAAATTGGGGACACGCGCGCCGCGGATCGCCCATATCCGCGACGCGGATAACGATCGGTCATACCCTTTTATAAAGGTATGTTGCTTTCACTCGTCGCACACACATATGACACGTCGCGCCTCAGAGCTCCGATCAACCAAGATATTTCTCGTGTTTTTCTCGTGCTTTTGATTTCTACAATTCAGGTATGTTGTTCTAACTCAGTTACACTAGTTATTACAAGCAATTAGGTCGTGAAATTGGATGATTTCTTCAAAAACTAGAAAACTTAGAAATCGGCAATGCTGGCTCGTAGGGTGTTTTGTTTGCAAAATCAACACCCTAGAGGGGCTAGTCTGTACTTAGGCTACCTTGTAGTGGTGTTAGATCAAGTTAACAAGTCAAAAATTGATGGTTTGGGGCTTTGGTTTGTAACAGGCTACGGCACGCCGTGCCTTGTTCTTGGGCTGCGCCGTGCCTCGCTGGGGAAGAAAAGGACTTAATCTGCAAAAATTTTTGTTCGTTTGTGGTTTTGTTTGTGCAAATGGCTCAGGTGTGGTCACCCATTTCTCCAGTTTCCTGGGATTCTAGAGAGCTCCAGAGTATGTGGCACGGAGGGACGAGCTGATTACTCGTCAGGTGCTCGAGGCGACCATTTTGGACATGGATATTCTCACACAGGCCGGACTGTGGGCTGAGATCGAGCTATTCCTCCACCGCACTTGGTCTGCTAGAGGGCTTACATTCATGTGCCACGGTTGGGATAGGCTGATGGCCAATCAGGACGATGTAGTCTACACGGAGCTTCTTCTGGAGTTCCTTTCCACTGTTCACTATACACCAGGCTCACAAAAGGCACGGTCCAGGCTGATCAGCTTCAGATTGGGGGAGTAAGTCGGGAGTGCAACCTCCGAGGGTTTGGGAGACGTACGGGGATATATACGGAGGAGGAGCTCCAGAGTTGCCACTTCGCGCCTTTTCTTCAAGCGTGTATTTAGGGCCAGCCCGAGCGGGAGGGCAACGTAGCTATTTGGACCACGTTGTCCAATGTTCAGTTTGAGGCGGGGTCGGCCAGGGAGAGCCAGCTCCGCAACCCGCTACATCGCCTCATGCACCGTATCATCTCCACTTCTGTTATGCAGAAGCAAGGAGGAGAGAAGGTGTCCGGTAAGGACATGACATTCATGTGGGCGTTTCTCGATCCCACCAGATTCCTCCATTTGCCCTATGCCTTGGCGATATTTTTGTCCACCCGAGCTACGGGTGTGTCTAGCTGCAGTCCCATGGCCGGCGGGCATTACATTACCCGCTTGGCCGATCATATGGCCTGCTTACTACAGCGACCATAGCGACCTTGACAACGATACCACATGTACGCCCATCAGCCCGTTTTTTGGAGAGTATGGGGCTCATTCATCAGCCGTGTGCGGGTGTGTACATGAGGGAGGCGACAGAAGCACCCCGGGCACCCCGACCAGCCCATGAGGAGGGGCCACAGAGGCGACGTCGAAGAGTCGATGCACCAGCAGAGCCACAGCCGCAGCTGTCAGATGTGATGACAGCCATTCGAGAGCTGGGTGGCAGGGTTACAAGCATTGAGGATCGGCTGGTGTGGATTGGGGAGGTGCTATTGGAGATGGCCTCTCAGCAGGGATGACATCTACGACCTTTCCCAGCCAGAGCCCATGACCATAAGGCGGGTCCGTCCAGGACACGCCGAGACGATTGATGTATTTTCTTTTTCAGTTTTTTGGAAATATTTGTACCAAACTTATAACACTATCTTATTTTTGTTTGTTTATATTTTAGTTGTTTGTTTTTTTTTGCTTTTAATATGTTTATGAGTGATGCATGTAATACCCAAATGGAGAATCTCTGGAGGAGTTGTTTCATGCAAGTGTGGGGTCACCGTGCCCCCTCCACTTCCCATGATCACCGACGTGTTTTACTGTTGCGCCACAACTCCTGAAAATCTGAATCTGAAGCGTAAGCAGTTCGTGTTTCTGTACCTATGACAATCGAGTACCATCAAGCAGTCAACCGTCTAAGGGGTAACTCTTTCTCCCCAATTTTGAAATAATTTTGTACAACGGGGACGTTGTACGGTTTTAAGTGTGAGGTGTGGACGGTCGAAAGAGTATTTTTGAAATTTTTGTGGGAAATGATCGATTTTAAAAAAAATAGAAATTTTTCAAAAAAAATTAATAGATTGTAATTTTGAAACGAATAGCTTTTGAATTAGCATTGGTATTTTTCAAGAAATACTATTTAGTTGTTATCATGCTAATTGTTTAGTCAAATAAGTTGAGTTTTAGGAGTTAGAAGCTTGGGATATTTTAAGTTTGGAATTTAGGAAAGGACAGTGAATCAGTGGTCTTTGTTGTTCGAGCCGGTAGGTCTAAAATGGGTGGAACTTATGCATCTTGCCACTTAAGATCGTCTGGTTTGGGATGGTATTTCTGAAAGCTCGTTACACGGACAACATCGAAAGTTAAGGATAGTCTTTAATGGCCTTTAGAATCTGAATGAGTATGTACACTTTTTGTGTACAGAAAATTTGTAATCAAGGGTTCTTTAGAAAGTCATGAATTCCAAAAAACATTCTGGTTATGTTTTGTAACGCCAAAACTTATTTTATGATGTAATTAAAGTAAAAAGGGCAAAATGGTCATTTTACCTCAAAAGGGTAATTTGGTCTTTTTGACAGAAAAGAATTTGTTTTGGAATAATATTTTAAGTTTTGGACTTAAAATGTTATAAAAGTTGATTATTTGTCATAAATTGTGTTATTTGTGGCAATTGTTCAAGAAATGCAACTTCAAGGGCCAAAGTGTAATTTCTGGAAGTATAAGTTTGGAAGCTTCTTCCAAATGTGGGCAGATTTTTGAGAGACGGGAGAAGGGTTTCTGGAGCGATCATAGCAATTTCTTGAAGAAATTTTGAAGATTTAAGCTTGGATTTCGATTCTAAGCTTGGAAATTGAAGAATTCAAGGCTTGGGAGGTAAGTGTTCCAAGTTTTAGCTTATATTGTTCTTGAGAGTTTTTGGGGTTAAACTGAAATCGTGATTTCAGTGAAGTCTAGGATGTTTGTGTTTGATTTCTGCACTTGAAACATGTTCAATTGATAAGCTTACACCATTGAAACACTTGGTTTTGATCAAGTTGAAATTTTGAGGGTTTTGGAGTCAAGAACTTTGATTCTTCATCTTGATCAATTAAGTGGGTTTCAATGGTTAAAAACCCTGTGTTAATGAAGGGTTTTGGTCAGTAAACAAACCCCAAGTCATTAAGAACAACAATAAGAACTTAATAGGTCAAAACAGGGGGCTACAGTGAAAAATCGCGACTGAATCTGGACTGCCCAGTTTTACACGAGTCGTGTATATTTCCTTCACAGTTTACACGAGTCGTGTTAATGCTGTTTAGTGGAAATTTGCCTTGGTCCATTTTACACGAGTCGTGTCTTTTATAGGACAAAATGTACACGGGTCGTGTTGGGCAAGCAGGGGCCAAAAAGTGTGATTTTTCGCTACGCTTGTCCGTTTTACCTCAAATTTGAACCATAAGTCCCTAATGGTTTGAAAAGTTGGGGCAAAATACTAAATTGAGTTTTCGACCCCTCGGGGGCACTGTAGACCGACCCGATTGCCTCGGTGAATAGTAAAATTCACATAAAGTTAGTAAACGGAAAGTTTATTAACTAGGCATTATATATTATTGAACTCTATTGTATTAGAGTTAATTGTAGTGGTTATTAACCTATAATCATTGTGAAATAATGGATTTATAGGTACGGGACAAAATCTTACGAAATACATTACAAGTCAAGAAACGACGAAAGCTAGCGGTAGCAAGCAATAAGGTGAGTAATCTCACTCGTATTTGATGAGATACATGATTGTTGAGCAGCTGCGGATTGAAAATATTTTGGGGGACAAAAATGACAAATTATATGATTCGATATTTGACAATACCAGATAAGCCGTGAGTCTAATTTAGAAAAGAACGGAGCTGTGAGTCAACAATAATGACATGACAATACCAGATAAGCCGTGAGTCTGCTATAGACAAGAACGGAGCTGTGAGTCAGTCAATTTTAAATGGTGCGACAATACCAGATAAGCCGTGAGTCTATAATAGACAAGAACGGAGCTGTGAGTCAAACCTCTATAGACAAGACCGGATAAGCCGTGAGTCATTTCGGTGGCAAGAACGGAGCCGTGAGTCTAGGCAACAACGGGATAACCCGTGAGCCATATATGATTGTTATATTGCATAATGTTGCTTACTTGTTTTTGTATAGAGAATTTTTATTCTTATACGTGTTATACTTAACTTGATTACTCATTGGGCTTTATAGCTCACAGTTTAATTGATATGTCCCTGCAGGTGAGCGTGACCCTGCCAAGGGAAAGGACAAAGTCCGTGACTGAGGACTTAGCATTTGAAGTTAATACCCGGCTTGAAGAATGTATAATATTCTATGTATTGTACTTCGTGATACACTTGTGATCTGATTTTGTTAACTAATACCCCACATTTATGGTTTTGAATGTAATATATTTGGTTTGGAAAATGAAAAATTTTGGGGTGTTTTTGGTTAATAAGTCGGGTGTTACAAGTTGGTATCAGAGCCGTGGTTTAAGTGAACTAGGTGTCTTAGACTAGATTCCTGGACTTAAACCGTGAGAGAACAATAGATAAATGGACTGTTAGATATATATAAGATTGTTATTATATATGTAATCTAACGGTTTGCTAAAATTTTGAAGTATGAGAAATACACGAAGTAATCCTACTGGTGTGAATTCGCGTGGTGGAAGTGCACGAAGTGGACCAGCAAGAAGTGGACCAGCACGTTCACGCGGTTCTGCCGGGCGAAGGGCACCAGCACGGGAACCGGTGGTACAAAATCCACCTGACATTCGGGCAATAGTAGAAGAGGTGGTTAGGCAAATGTTGCCAGCATTATCAAACAACCCTAACCCGAGTGGTAATCCTAATCCGAGTGTCCATCCTGATCCTACTGAAGAGGCTGCAAAAAGTGTCCATGACAGGCAGCCAGAAAATGAAAGTCAGGGAGAAAGCCGGGCACGGGCAGTGAAAGAAACACAAGGTGGAGAAGCCTCTACCAAGAAAATTGGGTGTACTTATAAATCCTTCCTTGGTTGTAAACCAAATGAATTTTCGGGGACGGATGATCCAGTAAAAGCCATGGAATGGATCATGCACATGGAGAAGGTGTTCAGAGTAAGTAAGTGTGCAGACGATGATAAAGTGGAATTTGCCACTAATCAACTTACAAGCGGTGCGTTACATTGGTGGCAGACCTATTACAAATCGCTGGATCTTGATTCATCCCAATCGATACCTTGGGAGCAATTCAAGACAAAGTTTAATGAAGAATACTGCTCAGAAGTAGCTATTCAAAAGTTGGAGGAGGAATTCCTATGCCTGGAACAGGGGTCCCGATCTGTCCAGGAATATACTCTTAGCTTTCTGGAGAAAGCTAGGTTTGCTGAACACCACATTTACACAGAAAAGAGAAAGATTGACAAGTATGTTCGGGGGTTGACCACCCGAATTAGAGAGATTGTGCAACCGTTAAAACTAACTACTTTCCGACAAGTGGTGGATCGAGCCACAGAAAGGGAGACCGAATTAAAGCGACAGGAAGATGAAAAGAAAGCAGTTGAAACGAAAAGGAAGGCGGAAGACCAAGGTTGGACGCCTTAGAAAAAGTCGCAGCAATCCGGGTTTAAGGGAAAAAGCCAGAGGGACGAAGGAAAGTGGTGTGAAAAGTGCAGAAAACGGCACACGGGCAGTTGTCGTATTGATACCGGGTCGGTCAGCTGCCGAAATTGCGGAAAAATGGGTCATTCTACACGGGAGTGTCGGGCGGAACGAAGATGCTACCAATGTGGAGCTACGGATCACATTCGTCCGAACTGTCCCCAACTGAAATCTGGGACATATAGTGAAAGACCTCGAGAGGACTATGTTGGAAAGAAAGAAGAACCGAAGAACAGGGGACGACCGGTGGCCTCACGAGCTTTTCAAATGACGGTGGAGGAAGCCCGGGAGAAAACGGATGTGGTGACAGGTATCTTCACTCTTAATTCTATACCTGTATATGTTATTTTTGATCCGGGGGCTACTCACTGTTTCGTATCGGAGTCTTTGTTGTCTCGCTTGAATGTACCGTTAACCTCGATGGGTGAAAGTTTAGAAGTGGCTGTGGCGGACGGCAGATATGTTTGGGTTTCTGAACACTTGGAAGGTTGTCAGCTTAAAATCTACGGGACCGTTTTCCCTATAGATTTGAAGCCGATGACTACCAACGAATTTGGTGTGATTGTGGGGATGGATTGGTTGGCGACGAATTACGCTAACGTGGATTGCAGAAATAAAAGCCTCACAGTGATGTCACCAGATGGGAAATTTATGAAGATTCAGGGTGAACGACCTCGGTTGCGAATGCCAGTTATCTCCTTTGCTCAAGCCCGAAGTTTTATCAGTAAAGGAGGGATGTCCTACTTGGCCTATGTATCGGTGGCTCAACCGGTTAAAGTGGGGGTAGCGAATGTGAACGTGGTGAACGAATTCCTGGATGTGTTTCCAGACGAGCTTCCAGGGTTGCCACCAGATCGACAGGTTGAGTTCACGATTGAACTAGTTCCGGGAGCTGCACCTGTTGCCCGAGCTCCATACCGTTTAGCACCTTCAGAGATGGTGGAATTGCGCAAGCAACTGGAAGAACTGCTAGACAGGGGTTTTATCAGACCGAGTACATCGCCTTGGGGAGCCCCTATCTTGTTTGTAAAGAAGAAAGATGGGTCAATGCGCATGTGTATTGACTATCGGGAGTTAAATAAGATCACGGTGAAGAACAAGTACCCGCTACCCAGAATAGATGACTTGTTTGATCAGCTACAAGGCGCGTCCTACTTTTCCAAGATTGATTTGAGGTCGGGTTACCACCAACTGAAGATTCGAGAATCAGACATTCCGAAGACAGCCTTTCGTACGAGATACGGTCATTATGAGTTTTTGGTGATGCCTTTTGGGTTAACCAATGCTCCAGCCGTATTCATGGATCTTATGAACCGGGTGTGTCGACCGTTTCTTGATACCTCGGTGATCGTATTTATTGATGACATTTTGGTGTATTCGCGAAGCCAAGCCGAACATGAGGTACACCTGCGACAGATGTTAGAGCTGCTCCGTCAAGAAAAGCTGTATGCGAAGTTCTCCAAATGTGAATTCTGGCTAAGAGAAGTTCAATTTCTTGGCCATGTAATTAATACCGAAGGAGTGAAAGTAGATCCAGCAAAGGTGAACGCCGTGATGAAGTGGGAACCGCCTAGAAGTCCCACTGAGATACGAAGCTTCCTTGGTTTGGCAGGCTATTACAGAAGATTTGTTGAGAATTTCTCTTCGATAGCTGCTCCGTTGACCAAGTTGACTAAGAAAGGTGAAAAGTTCACATGGGCCGAAAAGCAACAAGAAGCGTTTCAGAAATTGAAACAATCTTTATGTGAAGCACCGGTGTTGGCTTTACCACAAAGCGGAGAAGAGTATGTGATCTACAGCGATGCTTCTAGAATTGGTCTTGGTTGTGTGCTGATGCAGAAGGGTCGGGTCATAGCCTATGCGTCCCGCCAATTAAAAGATGCTGAAAAGAAGTATCCCGTTCATGATCTGGAACTAGCCGCGGTGGTTTTAGCATTGAAGTTATGGAGGCATTATTTATACGGTGTAAAGTTTGTCATTTACACTGATCATAAGAGCCTGAAGTACCTTTTTGACCAGAAGGAGCTTAGTATGAGACAGCAAAGGTGGATGGATCTGTTGAAAGACTTTGATTGTGAGATTCAGTACCACCCTGGCAAGGCGAACGTGGTGGCAGATGCTCTTAGCAGAAAAGAAGCTCCTCTGAAAGTTACATCCGCATGCATGGGTGTAGTAAGCAGGTTACCCGAAATGATCCGTTTAGCACAGGAAGAGGCGTGCAAGCCTGAGCATGTTAAAAGCGAAAGAATGGTTGGATATTTGAAGCATCTGGAAGAAAATGCTCAGAAATTGAAGACCTTCAGAGGCCGGATATGGGTCCCAAAACAAGGAGAAGCGCGGAAATTGCTTCTAGAAGATGCACACTACAGCCGTTATGCAGTTCATCCGGGTAGTACTAAGTTATATCGGACGTTAAAACCGATGTATTGGTGGCCTGGAATGAAGAGGGACATTGGAAGATTTGTGGAAAGATGTTTGACTTGTCTGCAAGTTAAGTCAAATCATCAGAAACCGTATGGAGAAATACAACCATTGCCGATCCCAGAGAAGAAATGGGACCATATTACTATGGATTTTGTGACAAAGTTACCGCGGACACCGCGAGGATATGATTCTATATGGGTGATTGTTGATCGATTGACCAAATCGGCACAATTTATACCATATAAGGAGAAGTACAGGGTAGATCAATTGGCGAAACTTTACATTGATGAGGTAATTTGTCGGCATGGATTACCAGCATCAATTGTGTCGGACCGAGACAGCAGGTTTACTTCTCACTTTTGGCAGGGTCTTCAAAAGCGATTGGGTACAAAAGTACTTATGAGTACCGCGTATCATCCGCAGACCGATGGTCAGAGTGAAAGAACCATTCAAACTCTGGAAGACATGTTGAGGACTTGTGTCATTGACTTCGGTGGGAGCTGGGAAGATCATTTGCCATTAGTAGAATTCGCGTACAATAACAGCTATCATTCCAGCATTCAGATGGCCCCGTATGAAGCCTTGTATGGAGCACCGTGCCGTACTCCGACCTGCTGGACTGAAGTTGGGGAAAAGCCGTTGGCTGGACCCGAAATTGTAGCACAGACCGAAGAAAAGATCAAATTGATACGCGAAAATTTGAAGGTAGCTCAGAATAGACAGAAGCAGTACGCGGACAGACGAGTGAAACCGATAGAGTTCCAAGTGGGGGATATGGTAATGCTCAAAGTATCACCTTGGAAAGGCTTGATTCGCTTTGGGAAGAAAGGAAAGTTGAGTCCTCGCTTCATTGGACCTTTCCGTATATCCCAAAGAGTTGGAGCTGTGGCGTATAGACTGGAGTTACCTGATGAACTTCATGGTATACATAATGTATTCCATGTGTCCCATTTGAGGAAAACGTTGTTTGATAAGTCTCAACAGGTACCTCTTGCTGAAATTGAGGTGGACGAAAAGTTGAGATACCCGGAACAACCCGAACGGATACTAGACCGCAAGACAAGACAGCTGCGAAATAAGAAAATCAGCATGGTAAAAGTCCTTTGGCGTCATCACAAAGGTTCCGACATAACGTGGGAGACCGAGAGTGAAATGCGGGAGAAATACCCTCAACTATTTGTATGATTTCGGGGACGAAATCTCTTAAAGGAGGGGAGAATTTGTAACGCCAAAACTTATTTTATGATGTAATTAAAGTAAAAAGGGCAAAATGGTCATTTTACCTCAAAAGGGTAATTTGGTCTTTTTGACAGAAAAGAATTTGTTTTGGAATAATATTTTAAGTTTTGGACTTAAAATGTTATAAAAGTTGATTATTTGTCATAAATTGTGTTATTTGTGGCAATTGTTCAAGAAATGCAACTTCAAGGGCCAAAGTGTAATTTCTGGAAGTATAAGTTTGGAAGCTTCTTCCAAATGTGGGCAGATTTTTGAGAGACGGGAGAAGGGTTTCTGGAGCGATCATAGCAATTTCTTGAAGAAATTTTGAAGATTTAAGCTTGGATTTCGATTCTAAGCTTGGAAATTGAAGAATTCAAGGCTTGGGAGGTAAGTGTTCCAAGTTTTAGCTTATATTGTTCTTGAGAGTTTTTGGGGTTAAACTGAAATCGTGATTTCAGTGAAGTCTAGGATGTTTGTGTTTGATTTCTGCACTTGAAACATGTTCAATTGATAAGCTTACACCATTGAAACACTTGGTTTTGATCAAGTTGAAATTTTGAGGGTTTTGGAGTCAAGAACTTTGATTCTTCATCTTGATCAATTAAGTGGGTTTCAATGGTTAAAAACCCTGTGTTAATGAAGGGTTTTGGTCAGTAAACAAACCCCAAGTCATTAAGAACAACAATAAGAACTTAATAGGTCAAAACAGGGGGCTACAGTGAAAAATCGCGACTGAATCTGGACTGCCCAGTTTTACACGAGTCGTGTATATTTCCTTCACAGTTTACACGAGTCGTGTTAATGCTGTTTAGTGGAAATTTGCCTTGGTCCATTTTACACGAGTCGTGTCTTTTATAGGACAAAATGTACACGGGTCGTGTTGGGCAAGCAGGGGCCAAAAAGTGTGATTTTTCGCTACGCTTGTCCGTTTTACCTCAAATTTGAACCATAAGTCCCTAATGGTTTGAAAAGTTGGGGCAAAATACTAAATTGAGTTTTCGACCCCTCGGGGGCACTGTAGACCGACCCGATTGCCTCGGTGATTAGTAAAATTCACATAAAGTTAGTAAACGGAAAGTTTATTAACTAGGCATTATATATTATTGAACTCTATTGTATTAGAGTTAATTGTAGTGGTTATTAACCTATAATCATTGTGAAATAATGGATTTATAGGTACGGGACAAAATCTTACGAAATACATTACAAGTCAAGAAACGACGAAAGCTAGCGGTAGCAAGCAACAAGGTGAGTAATCTCACTCGTATTTGATGAGATACATGATTGTTGAGCAGCTGCGGATTGAAAATATTTTGGGGGACAAAAATGACAAATTATATGATTCGATATTTGACAATACCAGATAAGCCGTGAGTCTAATTTAGAAAAGAACGGAGCTGTGAGTCAACAATAATGACATGACAATACCAGATAAGCCGTGAGTCTGCTATAGACAAGAACGGAGCTGTGAGTCAGTCAATTTTAAATGGTGCGACAATACCAGATAAGCCGTGAGTCTATAATAGACAAGAACGGAGCTGTGAGTCAAACCTCTATAGACAAGACCGGATAAGCCGTGAGTCATTTCGGTGGCAAGAACGGAGCCGTGAGTCTAGGCAACAGCGGGATAACCCGTGAGCCATATATGATTGTTATATTGCATAATGTTGCTTACTTGTTTTTGTATAGAGAATTTTTATTCTTATACGTGTTATACTTAACTTGATTACTCATTGGGCTTTATAGCTCACAGTTTAATTGATATGTCCCTGCAGGTGAGCGTGACCCTGCCAAGGGAAAGGACAAAGTCCGTGACTGAGGACTTAGCATTTGAAGTTAATACCCGGCTTGAAGAATGTATAATATTCTATGTATTGTACTTCGTGATACACTTGTGATCTGATTTTGTTAACTAATACCCCACATTTATGGTTTTGAATGTAATATATTTGGTTTGGAAAATGAAAAATTTTGGGGTGTTTTTGGTTAATAAGTCGGGTGTTACATGTTTTCACAAACTATTCCAATCTAACTCTTGGGACAATAAGCTTTGAAATTGAACATGTTCAAAAATTGTTTGAGTCTTAGTTAAAATCTATTAAAAACTATCTTGCTTGGGGACAAGCAAGGCACAAGTCTGGGGTGTTTGACAACGCCTAGTAATATCAAGTACTTTAGTCGTTGTTAGGCCCTATTCTTGGTGAAAATATGTCATATATGCATTGGTATTCTCACTTTTTGTGTCAGTGCTTGTTTGCAAAGAAAAGTTACAATCATGGGTTAAACGCTTACAAAATAAAGAAGTTTTGAAGATAAATGCAAAATCAATCTTCTGAGCACGCATGTCGCAGGTATGCACACGTGCGCGACGCACCACGTCAAGAGATGAGGCGGTGAAGGAATTCAAACCGCGAGAAAACGGGGATAAGGCACTACGCGCGCCACGGTTATCAGAGTTGCGCGGCGCGACTTCTTATTTTCCACAACTATAAATACAAGCTTTTAGGTCGAATTTCAGAGGCGAAGATCAGACCCTAAGGTGGACTTACGGCTACTTTGACTCAAGTTTCAAGATTTCAGCCACCCATTGTGGTATTTTTTATGTTTTTATTCTACTTTTAGTTTTAGTTTAGTTGTTTTAAGCTTGTAGCTTGGTGTTTTGGGGTGTGACAACCATTAGCATTAGATTAAAGTTTCTGAATTTCGTTTGTTACTGTTTTGGATTATCTGGATTGAAGTTTATGCAAGTTAATCATTCGGTTAATGAATTATTGCACTTTTTACATTTATTTATGCTTTATTGCTTTGGATGTTATTGGATTGATCTTGTTAGTTTCTGATTCTGAATTTCACTTCTGATTTCAGTAAGCAAATTAGGTTACATTTTAGTTTAAGTTTCATTTAGTTCATGCTTGGTTTTGAATTTGGTTTAGAATTGTGTTTTTGAATTATTTTTGGGAAAGTGGAAGTTAGTCCCTCCGGCTATAGCGTGACACTACAGTTGGTAAGCTATCGTCTTGTCTTGACCTCGAAACTCCTGTAGATCGACCCTGACTACCACTGTACTAGTGAGAGTGAGGTTTTATTAGTTTTGAGACATACTTCATTTCTTACAAAGGGAGAACGACATTTGGGAGAACATATACTTCAAGAACACATTGGAAACATTTGATCTTGTTTGATAACTTTGTTTGTAAGTACACATGGTTAATTTTTTGTTGTTTGCTTAGTAGAGTTTCTAGCCCAAGCATGTGTGGCTAGGACTCTATATTTTCTGGTTCTCTGAAACTCATGATGTGAGATTGTCAATCATTTGGTTAGAACTATGTCATGTTTTCCGTTTAGTAATTCAAGTTTGATGTTGAATGTTTTAAATGGTCCTTATGTTAAGTTCAATTTGGCCAATTGGATTGATATTTGAATCATGATCGTTAAGTTCACTTGTAGAACCCGTAATTGTTTTATGAGTGGATGTTTGTGACAACATTGGTTTCAATTTTATATTAAGTTCACTTGTGGACTGACCCTGCTTACTCTTTACTATCTTAATAGTAAGTGAGCAGTGAATAAGAATTTGAGCTTTATATACTTATCTCAATTTATTTGTTGAGTTTGACGCCTCAACACATACCTAGTTTTAGAAATTCGGAAAGAAATTCTCAAATTCAGAAGGTATTTTAGAACTTCAGAAACAATCCAACTTCACTTGTCAAAAAATCGAAGTTCAATTCTTCAATTGAGTATTTCAGAGAGATACATGAATGACAAAAGTGGAAAGAAGGTGCTAAAGAAATCAGAAATAAGATGGGCATCGATACTTTAAAAGAGAAAGAAAAGAAATTGTGGTGGTGGCGTTTGGAGTTTCCTTGGAAACGGGAAGTCGACACTCGTAGAGAATAAGAAATTATGTTCTGTGTAATTGTGTATTAGGTATTTAAATCAAGCTTTAAAAAAACCAGGCTTTAAAAAAATTATGTTCTGTGTAAATGTCTGGAACAACTTGTGTTCAATAACATGTTATTACAAGTCCTATTTTTTTGTCTTTGTTTACGATTGTTTGTTTATATAATTTTAATTTTCTATCAAGTCCTTGTTTGCTAGCCTCTTAATTGAAAATTTAAGAGGCAGACTTTTAATTTTTTTCAGATTCAGTGTTTGGTAGCATTTAAATAGAAGCCTCTTAATTTTTGAAAAGCCTCTTAAAAATTAAAAGGTGAAACCATGTCTAGAAAATTAATGGTCACCTGCATCCACACCTACCGCACCCACCTCGCCCTACCCCACCCCACACCACCGAACCTAAATGGTACATACATAGATTAAGACATGTGTGATTTACACTTGTTTAATCACATTGTTTAGGCCATCCGGTGTGGGCTCTCACGAGCTCTCACTTTTTCCCTGCCACATTACCGTCTAGTCAGCATCCCTCACTCCTTCCATCACCCTTGGAAATGGTCACCTCTTACTTTCCTCACATGGTATAACTGATTATGCTGAATGTACAAGCCATTCTTCTCTTCATTCTTGAGCTCGCACGATGTCACAACGTTGCACGGGGAGAAAAGTGAGAGGTGCTCTCACTAGGGGTGGTGTTTACCCAAGAGCCCGCACACCAGAAGGCCTTATAAATTGCTGATAACCTATTACAAAATTTTTATAATTATGGCAAGATAAACTAAAATAAACTAACAACTTTGATGGAGAAGTAAAAAGTATTTGAAAGAGTGGGCGAGAATTATAAGTGTCTATTTAGGTGTGTTTTCTATTGAGGTATTTATAATACAAGAATCACTAGCCATTTATCAAATACTTGGTACTATCTTACAATAGAAAATATTGTCATCCACACATCATTTTTCATGACTTTGATACCTTTGGAGTTCAAGACTTTCAACACAACTCTTGATTACAAACTTTCATTTCAATATTGCACAGAACATACTCATTCAAATTCTATAGGTTGTTAAAGAAACTTCCATGACTTTCTATGATACACGTGTAACGAGCTTTCAACAACATTATCCCACATTAGTTTATCTTAAGTAAAGAGATGCATAAGTGCCTAAGGGCCACCCTTTTCGAGTCTACTTACTCGAATATCATAAGCCACTGATCGAATTTTCTTTCCTGAATACCAGTCTTATGCTATTTCTACATCAACACAAGGATAAAATATTAACAACTGTATAGTATTCCTCGAAAAATACCAAATGCTAAAATTTTCAAAAATGTTCCTTTTCGAAAATGAAAACTAACAGTTTCTTAAAAACATTGACTTTTTCAACCGTCCCTAAATATAAAATCATACAATGTCCCCATTGTATAAAAAAAATTTAAAAATAAATGGAGAAAAAAGACTATACCCCTAGGATAGACCATGAATTACTCGAGATGTAGAATTCGTTAAAACTGTAGGGGTGATCCTTGTACTTCTAGTTATGACGAAAGCTATCCAGAGACTTAATGTAGTGAACAGACGCAACAATGAACGCGTCAAGCATTAAGCATAATGTAGGGGTGCACCGACCCCACACTTGTGTTGATGTCGGTCTCTAAAAATCTTGCAGTCCACCTCCACAATTACCAGACACGATCACATCAATAGTTTGGTAGGTTCGCTAATCAAAATATCAACTCATACCGATGTTAAAGTTTAGATACAAAGACAAACCTTATTTATAGACATTTAAAACTAAAAAGAAAAATAAATAAAGGTAAAAGACAAAGAAAACTATACACAATGTCACGACCCCTCATCATCGACATGTGTGCTTGAAGGTTCGGTGCCGTCAGATCTGGCTGTCGGGAACGGTAGTGGCTGCATCCCTATCCAAAGCATGATCTCTCGGGTGCTCTCAGTCATCCATTGTTGTTGATCTATGATCTCAGCCTGAGTAACCTCAAGTCTGGCCTGGATCGCCTCCAACATGGCCCGACTGGCCAAAAATGGTATCAAGTGAATGTTGGACCTCGAGGAACTAGTTGATATTACTAACATGATTTTCATTATTGATGTTCCTTCTTGCTACAAAGTGAATGTTGGCCAAAAATGGTATCAAGTGAATGTTGGACCGCGAGGAATTAGTTGATATTACTAACATGATTTTCATTATTGATGTTCCTTCTTGATACAAAATTGTATATCAAAAGATTACTAAATTATATTTATTTTACCTGCAAATTTTATGAAGAAACGATCTACATAATACATAACATAATGTATGCATTATAATTCATGTCAGTGTGTTGTGCTATATTTTTAATATTGGGTTATCCATATACACTTGACTTAAAAGGATTATTATATGAACAATTTATAATTCTTTCTTATATTTATTGAAGAATTTTACTTTCACTATATGAAACTCTCAACTATTCAACTTCCAACATTAACTAATTTATTAAATATAAGATATTATCATCTTAACTAGGCGTATACCCGCGCGTTGCGCAGGAATCAAATTGTATAGTAAAATAACATTGAAGTTTTGAAGATAAATTAGTAAGTATCATAAAGTAAAAAATAATATTTTGTTATAGAAATTTAAAAATTTAATATAAAAGCTTTCTAATATTGATGTATAATTTTGGTGATGCTTATTTAGTATATTGTATTAACGTTTCCTCACGATGATCGTCATTCCCAAACAACGTCATATTGTAATTATTATTTTCACACTCGATTCAACTATATTGAAATTCCTAATGATATAAAACTTATTCTTAAAAAGAACTTTGTATTTATTCATATGGTTCTTCATTTTGGAAAACTATATTGATTTATGAAAATATCAAGGTAGTAGATATGTATCATGATCTATTTACTAACAATAATATGATATTAATATATAAATAGGAATTAAAAATTGTTCATTTGAGATTTTTTAATCATTAAAGAAGATAATTATAAGCTAAATGAAAGATTTATAAAATCAGTAGACTTGTTCTTATTATATTTATCTGTCACTGAAGACAGAACATTTTGTAACGTATATTCTTACTATTCATCTGTTGAATTTCTTTTATTTCAACAAATACGTATCCGTCATAAATAATATTTACATGTAGTAATGTACAACGCTAAGGGAAAAGGAAAAGAACATAATCACCAAGATTATCATGATTAGCTCCTATTTTGATTTCCCTTTCCAATATTTGTTTATTTATTTAAATAAAAGCATCAAACATAAAACATCGATAGATTAATGAATTAAAAAATACATAAAATCAATCATGTGTTAACCAACCATGATATTCTCTTTAAAGAATCAAACTTAGATTGGCGTAGATTTTGGATATATTTTGAACATACTGACATTGGCTTTTAGTGATGTTATGCTTATTTTCTAAAGTTGCTCATATTTAAATGTATCATTATTTATAAGTTTTATTAGTTAATACATAAATAGTTTGGAAGTCAAATGGTTGGAATTCTACCATAAATACAAATTAATTATCATAAGTTGAAATTTTAAATAATTATGTCATGTTAATAAAAAATACCAATCAATATCAAAATACATTTAAAAATTTATTATAGTTTCAAATGAATATAGTTGAAGGATAATGAATTCTATCAACAAAAGGAAAAATTATTCAAATGAATTTTTAGAGTTGTGGTTAAACAAAAAAATATATTATAGTCGTTAAATTAAAAAGTTAAGAAACCACAATACCTTTTATATAATTTACCCACTTATTTTCACAATCACAACATTTAAGTTACCTTGAACTTCAATATCATTTTTATAATTTGGATGATGTTTAAAAATACGACATTGCAATAGGAGATGTGAAAGTTCATCTATAATGATAAACACATCACTAAGTAGTTTTTCGTTTATTACATTTAACCATTTTTAAGCGACAACTTGATATGTATGAAAAATGAAAACTCTTCCAACATAAATTTATACAATATATCTTTATATGCTTTAGTAGACGTATGACATTATGAATTTCTGACTAAGTTATCATCACTTTAAAAGTATTTATAGGTAAAACCGAAACTAAATGAATAGCATGGTGGAGTTCTAACTACTTTATAACTATATATAGCTAAAATAAAAATAAACATATGACATGGTGGAGCACCCATGCATATATATTCAAGATTATGAAAAAGAAAATAAAATAGAAGCATGTTTTAGTAGTAATCATTTCTATAATTTGGTTGATTTTTAAAAATACCACATTGTAATAGAAGATAAAAAAGTTCACTTACAATAATCCATAAATCAATAAAATAGTTTTTTTTTATTTCTTACTTGTAACCATTTTTAAACTACAACTTGATATGTACAAAAAAAGATGTCTAACACGTTGTTTTTTTAACAAATTTTCATTCATTGGAAAAAGTAGACAACTTTCTCACCATAAATTTGTACAATATATTTTTATATATGCTTTAGTAGACGTACGGCATGATAGATTTTTCACTATTTTATATATATACATATATATATATATATATATATATATATATATATATATATATATATATATATATATATATATATATATATATTAGGTGAAATAAGAAGAATTTTGGTTAGGAGCATATGAAATAATCTCGGCCATT
This sequence comes from Cichorium intybus, assembly GCA_023525715.1. Classification (NCBI taxonomy): domain Eukaryota; kingdom Viridiplantae; phylum Streptophyta; class Magnoliopsida; order Asterales; family Asteraceae; genus Cichorium; species Cichorium intybus. Next base: position 28,528,780 of record CM042016.1, on the reverse strand, counting down.
AGACACACAAACATATATACATACACACATATATACATACATGTATAGGCATCGATAAAACTGCAACGTTGTGAAATTCTCACAAATTTAAAACTATATATATGCAAAACAAAAAATATACTTACAACATAGTGGAGTTTTCACCACTTTATAACTATGTATAGCTAAAATAAAATTAAATCTAGGATATGCTAGAGCTCTCATACATATATTCTACATAACAAAAAATAGAAGAGAAACAATTTTGAGTAATCAAATGTGGCATGTCATAGTCCCTTTTATAGGCAAGACTTTCTAATTGACCAAACAAAATTAATTAGCATAAGATGAAGAGTTGTAAGTTAAAAATGAATATTTAAGTTGTATAAGATGAAGAGTTGGGAGTTTCAAATGAATATGGTGCAAGATAGAGGCATATCTTTAATCACATTCATTTAGATGGCCTCTATTATAAGAGTTATATAGATGTTAGACTTTTTGAATTATTAATAGAATATACTTAATTTCTTAATTAATGTTTGGTGTTATTAGTATGTTTTATTTTAAGTTTATTTTAAATTTTGAGATAATTTATGTAAATATATTTCCATATATTTTTAATGTTGGACCATCTATGATAACTAACTACAACAAGTTGATTATGTTTTTTGGTTCGATGTTTGAATGAAGAATTACTATTGATATACATGTCATATGTTTGCTTTATTTTTAACTAGGCGAATCCCCGCGCGTTGCGCAGGAATACAATTACATAATTAATATATTAAACGATTATATATTGTTCAAAGTAACAAATAATCGTTTTCTTTGTAGGCCGTCGTACAATTTTACAGAAATTAAAATATAATTTTGGTAAATTAGTTATATGCAAGTTGAAAATTGTATTAGACTATATATTGTTGTAAATACAATATTTGTACTTAACTATAAAATAATTATTAGATAATAAAATATTGTTATTATTTTGAACAATCTGATAATAAAACTCGCGTTTATCATGAAATTTCTTGAGAAAAATGATATTTTATGTGATGAGATTTAATAACTAAAACTATTTTATGTATTGTCATTTCAATTTATAATGATTATATTGTTAGTAAGTTTTAATACACAACTTTTTTATACATGTGATCATTACTTTTTTTGCAACAAACGTTTGTTTCTTAATAGCTAACTTTAGGACAACATGTTTTATTTTAAATAATATAAAATTCAAGAAACTAAAACAATATAGAGAATATCGCGAATCGAAATACTTTACATAATATTTTAGATATGTTTATCTCGTTCGTAATACACATATGATATCGATTTATATAATGATGTAATCATAATATCTATTTTAAAATATGCATCGTCTTTTTAGTTTATTTAGTTACATGCTATACCATATCAAATTTTTGTAAAAGAAAAAAAATTAAAAATCAACATATATTATAAAAAAACATCAACTTTTGATATGAAATGAAAATAAATATAATCTTGTTTGACTTATTAGTGCCTTGAGTGTTACTTTCAAGAAAACGAATATGGTGGACGTCAAATTGATCTTGCTTGTATAGAATTGCATCTTCCAAATTTTTATCTTCTTCTTCATCATTCAATAAGAATATATGAAATCTCTCTCGGATGTAACTTTCAAGGAACCAAATATAGTAAACGTCGAGTTGATCTTACTTGTATAGAATTCCATCTTCCAAAATTTTATCTTTTTCTTCCTCTTCCAAAATTTTACATGAACTCCAATAAGAGTTTTATGTGTTCTCAAATAATTATTTTCTCACCATTTATATATCTATATAAACCAACTAACCAATTAAATACATTAATAATTACTACTTACTACCCATAAGTTAAAAAAACTTTTCACTTGTAGTGATTAATATGTAGAATAAATTATCATAAGTAGTATGACAATATCATTATTAAAATGCATTTGAAAAGTCATTGGAGTTTCAAATGAATGTGGTTGAAGTATTTTTGCCTCTTTTAATAGATATATATAGATTTTGCATGTTTTGATTAAATCCAAAATGTTTATGTTTATATTTGATCGATCAATATATTTTTACTATATTAATTTGCTCCTGCGCAACGCGCGGGAATACGCCTAGTAACTCTTATAATAGAGGCCATCCAAATGATGTGGTTGAAGGTATGTCTCTATCTTGCACCATATTCATTTGAAACTCCTACCTTTTCAACTTCCACTAATTAATTACTCAATTAAATGAAATATTTTGCCTATATAAATACATTATTTTCTTGCTTGATTAGTTACATTGAGTTTTATCTAAAGTGTATGAAGATGGAAAATAAGGTGCAAGAGATTCATATTCATCTAATCTCTAAAAGGAAGTGTTGAATGATGAAATACATTAGGAAAAAGTAAAGACAGATATGATAATCAAGCTTTTGAAAGGCAGGAAGCTATTTGGGTTATTTTCACAGGTTTAGTTTATATTTAGAGCCAAGAGAAAGATGATTCTTTTTCAATTTTTTATTACATTATGTTGAAAATGAATGTTCTTTGTTTTTAATATCATGTATAACTGTTTGATCGTGTTTCATCGTCAAGTATAACGAATATAATTAGAAGGGTATCATTAAGTTATTGATGAATACTTTACTTATATATATATATATATATATATATATATATATATATATATATATATATATATATATATATATATATATATATATATATATTATCGAAATAATACGACAACATGAAAATGTTTCCATTTCAATGTAGTAAAAAGGATTCGCAAACAAATGAAAATAAAATTCTAATTATTAAATCATCCATATTATTTTGTACTATTTGTTACATTCTAATCATTTGTTGATAATAGATACATCTCATACGTCCATATGTTAATGATAACTTTTATGTGGATAAGGAAATATATAAGTTAATTACAATGTCAAAAACTATACAACAAAAAATACAAATAAGACAAGTTTTAGCTTAAACGATAATGTGTAACAAAATAACACAATGAATGTATATGTACAACTATCTACAATCATAAAATTGTATCAACTAAAGAAGAACACTTGACATTTCTAAAGTATATATATATATATATATATATATATATATATATATATATATATATATATATATATATATATATATATATATATATATATAAAATATTGTTCAAAATAAATAACTTTCTTTGCATTAATTTATTTGCAACCCCCATAATTTTCAACTTGCAACTAATTAATTACTGCAACTCAAGAGTTTTTTTTTAAGTTATGTCTAAAATCATATTAGTTTTAATACTTGAGTGTATGAAATTTTGATTTTAATAATAAAACTTTCCAACTTTCTACTAATTTAATCACTACAACTCAAGAGTTTTTATTAACTTATGCTACTTAATTAGTACTTATGACACATAATTGTTGATAGAGGTGTGTGTGTGTGTATATATATATATATATATACTAGGCGAATGCCCGCGCGTTGCGCAGGATAATTTTTTATTTGTTAGAATATAAACAAATGCATGTTATTCTTATGCCAAATTAAAATACACATATATATATATATATATATATATATATATATATATATATATATATATATATATATATATATATATATATATATATATATATATATATATATATATATAGAAATCTCTTCATTATTTTTAACTATATGATAATACATAAATTTGGTTTAAGATAAGAAACTTTAACTATATATTTCCTTGAACTTTAATATTTGGAAATATTTCCAAGAGTAAAAAAATATCAAATGATTTATATAATTGTTTTAACTTGAGGGGGACCTTTATTTATAGAATAAAAAAGTTTCTTGAGTTGGTTTATCATGACAATGTGGGATCAAAATTTCCTTCATAGTGTGTTATTTTGTGTCATTTTGTTATCCCACATCGCTTAAAAAGACAATTGAAGATAAATCAAACATCTATAAGTAAAGAGACTAATATAATTTTCATCCCACATAGCTTAATAAACAAATTTCAAGGAAAGAAAACATCTATAACTATAGATGCTAAAATCATTTCTATCATATCTTTGTTCTTTTGTGTTCTTCATTGTAACCAGATTAGGAATCGGTTGCAACATTCCATGAACATTTGGTTTTAGTTTTAGGATCGTTTTCATAAAAGTTGGACGGGTACTAACCGATGTCCACTTCGATCTATTTTTTCTAATAAATTAAAATTAATGTGGTACATGATAAAAATTCATCTTAAACTATATTGATTAAATGACATCTATTATAATATTTATAGATATAAACATATTTGTTTGAACTTTGAAGGATTATGTTTGAAAGTTTGATGTGCATAGATCTTATGAAAGCGAAATAAAATATTTACAACGTTGTCATCACACATCAAACTGTGGCCATGACTTAATATGAACGTGCAACTCAATTGGTATTTTAATAGTTTTTAACTCATTTAAATATTCATCTTTCTAGTTTCGATGATTTTGAAATAGGATAATTGTTAAAACTTTGAGATAAAAATATTTTTTATGATAAATTGACCACTAATTAATAATATATTTTAATAGCATGTTTCTAGGTTTTAATGTTTGACTATCTATTTATAATTGAATTTAAAAAAGTGGTTATGTAACTTTTTCGAGTTTTGGATGCAAACATGATATCTATTATGATAACAATTTATGTTTAATATATTATACGTTTAGATTATATATAAAGTTCAATTTTTTTTTTAGTAATATTCATCTTCATTTTTGAGTTAATAAAATTTCTACATATATACATATTGGTAAATCAACAAATGTTTACACCAGTGTCACTTTTTACAAACGACACACTATAAACTTTATATTTAGTCAAGTTTTTAAAAGTTTGAAGTAAGGAACTAACTACGCATATACATATTGGTGAATCGAAAAATATTTATACCAATGTCACTTTTTAAAAACGACGTACTATAAACTTCCAACCTAGTCAACTTTTTAAAAGTTTTAACTAATTTTAATTTTATTTTTGAGTTTCAATACTTTTTAGAGTTGAAACTAAATAGTAAAAATCTTTTAAAACTTGCGATAAAATAAGGTTTCTATGATAAAATGATCATAAATATAAATAGACTTGAAAGATCAAGTTTGATGAATAATGAAAACAAATGAATTGTATTATATAAGAGAAAGAGAAGAGGTCATATATGTATGTGAAGCAATGTGGGATAAAGAAAAAATCTCAAATTAATGTGATAAAATATTTAAATTAGTAAATTGATTATATTAAGTGGGAATTTCAAAGGTCATGGAGGTTTCAAATGCATGTGGTGAGAGGAAAAATGCCTCCTTTATAAGAGATAAGATATATATATATATATATATATATATATATATATATATATATATATATATATATATATATATATATATATATATATATATATATATATATATATATATTGTAGTTCATGTTGCTCGAGTGTGAAAAATAATATAAAGAAAAGTTTTATTTCAAAACACAAAACTCTATTTTGAAATGTATGTATTTTTATTGAACAAAAAATAATATAGGCTCGACTTTAGAAAAATGTATTTTTTTTATTATATGAAAAAATAATGCGTATTTGGAATAGGACAATGCTATATATAAATAAGAGCTTTTTATTTTGTAAGTGTATTTTTTATGAGAAATAAAGAAATAGACGTTGATTTTTGTTTTGTTTTATACATAAATCATATTTTAAACCATAATAATTTATTTTTCTAATATTTTAATTATGTAACTTTGTTCCTGCGCAACGCGCAGGGATTCGCCTAGTATGTATATATATATATATATATATATATATATATATATATATATATATATATATATATATATATATATATATATATATATATATATATATATATATATATATATATATATATATATATATATATATATATATATATATATATATATATATATATATAGAGAGAGAGAGAGAGAGAATTAGGATATATTAAAAACTATAGTTATTGTGTGATTGTAAGACTTATTGTGGACCAATCATCATCTAAGGACAAATTAGTCAATTTCTAATTTATATATATATATATATATATATATATATATATATATATATATATATATATATATATATATATATAATTTCTATTGATTAATTAACTGAATTTCCTAAATTGAATGCTATATTTTTGGAATCAAAAGGAATATTAAATTCGGTTTCCATCTCTATTCTTATATCACGAACAACATATTGATCGGTAACACCATCGTCACCTGCCACCGTCTTCAACGTCACCCACCACCGTTACATTACAAGATTAGCCACCACTGTCGTGACCACAATTAGACGCCATTGAATACCAACACAACACCTCCATCACATGCCACCTTTCAGAAATCGTAGCTTCAACACGACGACAATCGCACCAGCACCACTCAATCTCACACCATCGCCATCCAATTCAGTAATTTCCTCTCTTTCATACAGTCACCACCATACGATGACTCTGTCTCTAAACCCCTCTCTAATTGAAAAAACTAAACTAACCTAGAAACACCTTACGTTGTTGCACCTTCATAAAGGTAACCAACACTCACTATGTATGTGTCTCTCTATCTCTCTCTCTCTCTCTCTGTCTCTTTCTAACAAAAAAAACACAATAAACGAATTTTTAACCACTATTTTTTTAGTGTTTATTAACTTTTAATAGGCCCTGAAGTCTTGCATACAAGGTGTTTGATATATTGCCTCAACGAGTTTCTTTTGGGTGTATAGTGTTTGTTTATTTTTCCAAGTTTGAATATCATTTTTTAATTTTATTTCCTGTCTACTAATGAATAAAGGTTTGAATCTGAAAATGTTTTTTATTTTATTTTCCAGGAGTTCTCTTTCTCTTGTTTAATTGACCATCTTTCTGGTTCTTGAACGCCATTGATGATAAACAGTGTCAATGAGGGTTTTAAGGTTCGGTGACGAGGCGTTATTGTAGATTGGGATTTTAGGGCATATGAGGGAAGGGTCTGGTTCTAAGTCACCTTTTATCAGTAAAGAAGGCATAGACGAATCTAGTAAAAACCCTAAAGTTTGATTTCAAGGCAGGCATTCTGACAGAATGTCATTATGACGGAATGCTATTTCACAGAATGTTATTCTCACATAATGATCTTCTTTTTGTATATTAGATTCTAGTATATATTCTTGTCATTTTGATGTTACACACTACAATTTTCTAGTTATTCTAGTTTTATATAGCAATAGTGTGCTCATTTTGTTTTGTATATCGTCTTCTAATATCATATTCTAGTCATTCTGATGTTGCACAATATAATATTCTAGTCTTTTAGATTTTGAATCTCTAGATTTTAAATATGTTTGCATAAAAAAATGCTTCATATTTGACAATGTACTTCATAGAAATCGAAATTTGAAATGTATTCTGTTAGAATGATTTTGGATTCTCTCAAGAATGATATGTCAAAATGAAATGTATTCTATCAGAATGATCATGTATTCTGTTAAAATATTCAAAATTTGGAGGATGAAAGATAATAATTTCGTTAATAATTTTATTATTAAATTGATTTGATTAGCTTTCCTAAAAATCAGTTACTTTCCTTTTTTTTCAATGATTAAAATGTCTAATTTACCCTTTTATAACCGTATTTTTAAAAATCATTCAATAATATAATAGATAATTACAATCATGTCATTCTAATCTAAGCCATTGGTATTTTGAATCCAACGCACCAGATTTTGTCTTACGACCACACAATAATTGTAGTCCTTAATATAACCTAGCCCTATATATATATATATATATATATATATATATATATATATATATATATATATATATATATATATATATATATATATATATATATATATACACTAAATTTGAATACTCCAACTTTTCAACTTCATTTTCAATTAATACACTAATATTTTTTTATTATTCTATTACCCAAATATCAAATAAACTAAAAATATATTTTTTAACAATAGTTAAAAATGTCAAATATTTTAAATATAAAATCTAAATCGTCATATAGAATTAACTAAAAGGTTTTAAAAAGCTTAATTTTATAATAATAGAAACTTTCCAATTAAGCGGTTCTAAAACCCTAAAAATGTAAATTATGTTCATTTACCTTACACACAATTGTTGATATATTAAATATTTATCATATGATCAAAATAAAAAGGGATAAAATACGTAAATCTATTTATATTATTTATCTATTTATCTTCTCTTATAAAAGAGATCATTTAAATCAATATGATTCATATAAATTATTTATCTTTTACCACATCAATTTAAAAAGAATCTTTGTCCCACATTGATTTACACACATATATGACATTTCCTTTTTTTCTTATATAATATAACTTATTTGTTTCTATTATACATCAAATTTGATCATAATATGACTTTAAAGTCTAATATTAATCAATGGACATTTTATCATGAAAACATGCTTTTATCGTAAAGTTTTGATGTAGTTTACTATTTGGTTTCAACTTCTAGAAATATAGAAACTCAAAAATTAAAATTAAAATTAATCAAAACTTTTAAGAACTCAATTAGGTTGGAAGTTTATATGTCGTTTGTAAAATATGAAATTGGTGTAAACATTTTTCGACTCAAGACTATGTATATACATAAATGTTTTCATTTGTGAACATTTTAAATATCTCATATAAAAAGACTATACAAAACAATGTGATTCAACATTAACAATTTATATTTTACCACATTATTTTGATTTTTTCTTTGTCGCACATTGCTTCATAGATATATCTAACATTTTATCATTCCCTTATATGATACCTTTATTTGATTCTATTATCCATCAATGTTGATCATAATATGACTTTTAAAGTCTATTATTAATTAGTTATCACTTTATTGTCGAAACACATTTCCTCAAAGTGTTACAAGATTATACTAGTTGGATTTGGCTTCGAAAAGTATTAGAACTCAAAACTATAGATGAATACTCCTAAAAACATATTAGATTAGAAGTTTTAAGTATGTCGTATTAAAAAATGACAATGGTGTTGACGTTTTTTTTATTCACTGCAATATTTGTATATAAAAATTTTGAATTTTATGTATGTATATATATATATATATATATATATATATATATATATATATATATATATATATATATATATATATATATATATATATATATATATATATATAATAACATAGAAACAATATGTTTCAAGATAAATTATTTATCATTCACCACATCAAGTTGAAGTTTTTTATTTGCGTCAGATTGTTTCGCACATTTATATAACCTTTAATATGTCTCTTATGTAATATCACTCATTAGATTCTCTTATACTTTAATCTTGGTCATACCACGGTTTTCAAAGTCTACAGTTAATTAGTGGTTAATTTATTTTAAAAACATATTTTTATCTCAAAGTTTTAATAGATTATACTATTTTGTTTTAGTTTTAAAATCATTGAAACTAAAAAGATGAATATTAAATTGGATTAATATCTATTAAAAATCGATTAGGTTTCAAATTCATAGTGTCATAGTTCAGTATGTGGTGACAACGTTGAGAACATTTTTTCGATTTAATAAAATTTATATACATCAAAATTTCAAACAGTACATATTTGAACATCGTTCAAAGTTTATACAGTTATATGTATCTACATAAATAATATAATATAGGCTATTCAATCAATGTAGATGAATTTTTATATCGTAACACATTGATTTAAATACTTTTAGAAAAAAATATAAGTGTGCACCGGTAAGTACCCATCCAAATTTTACGAAATCGATCCTAAAGCTTGAACCAATAGTTTGATTTACCTTGAAAATTGTTTTTTATATTATGTGAGATAAGAAGTATATTAGTCTATTTATTTATAAATGTTTGATTTCACTCAAGTTTTGTTTCTTAGCGATGGATTGTTGCAAATGATGTCGAAGTCAAATTTAATAAAACATAAGAACAAAGATATAGAGGAAATGATTTTAGCCTATCTAGTTATAAATGATTTTAGCCTATCTAGTTATAAATGTTTGCTATCAATAAACATTTTCATTATTAAGATGTAGTATCTTAATATTTTGTTTATAACCGATAGGACTATTTAGAAAATAAACATAATAAAACATTTGGAAATTTATATTTTGTAGAATTTATATTTATAGATTATTAATAGTCATGTGTGCTTATACATATATAAATTATTTCAAGAATTGTATTCATTTATTGTAATTTTTACATTTTTTTAAAAAATTTTAATAATTATATCTATTATCATATAATTGAAAATAATAAAGACGTTTTATATAAACTTTTTAAAAATGGTAGGATAATAACATGTATTTGTCTATATTATAACTACATAATCTTCTTCCTACGCAACGCGCTGCCATTCGTCTAGTTAAATATGTTGCTAAATCCAAAATGTAAATTAAATTTTTTGTTTTTAAAAACAACTTAATTACAATAAAACGGTTGCCACATAAAATCTTTCAAACTAAATTTAGTATTTTAAACATATGAAAACGTATTTACCAAAAACATTTACAACAATTATCCAACGGAATACTTAATCATTGAAATCCTCAGATGCGGTATCGTCGTGCCGTGCTCCAAGCTCAAGCCAGCAAGTTCCTGAAAAACAGTTAGGGTAAACGGGTAAGCACAAAGCTTAGTGAGTTCCTCAAAAATACCACACGATCCATCACATCAAATCATCGTTTAACAAATAATCACATGACTCTTCGGCTTGCCCCGATCCGTCCTGGGTCTCGGGTTTGTCCTGATCCGCCGGTAATCATCATCATCGACTTTTATCGACAAACATCGTCATCGACTTCCGTCGGCAAACATCGTCATCGGCTTTTTCCAGCAAACATCGTCATCGGCTCTCAAGCCCGCACTGTCGGCCCATAGTCCGACAGTCGTTGACTTTCTTCGGCAAACACGTAAAGCACACATAATCACATTATTACATAAAGTAATAAAGACTATTGTGTGAATATCATAATATATGTCCACAGACATTAGATTTGCAAACGAATTGGCTTGAATTTATCTGGTTTAGTTTTGTAACCTTTGGGAACTTATATAGTATGAATCTTTATCTGATAGGAAGATTATTGTGTAAATATCATAATATATGATGGGGAGTCGTCATTCATTAGTTCATCACTGTGTTCCAACTTTGCATGTTTTATTTAACTTCCTAAATACTGAGTTGTTTAAAACATCCACAATCAGCCATACTTCTGGCCATACTTCTGGAAGTGGGTAGTGATTCAAAACTGGCATGAGGTATTAGTACACTATCCGTAAAGATAAACATAAGATAGATATGTGATTAATACTCATATGTGCTTAATAGATATTAAGTATTGGAGTATCACGCACTAGGAGATTACATGGAAACTATCACGAGTGATTATAAGATGGTAATATCTTATATTCTTTAAATGGAGATGCATGAGATTCTTTGTTTTGCAATCTGTATGCAATGGTTTTCTCTAACGTGTCTGCAATCTTTTATGCCTTTGTTTTGCAATCTTTTATGCCTTGGTTTTCTCTAACATTTCCTTATATTCTATAAAGGAAATGTTCAGGTATGATATGACAAGTGGGAAGGATCTATGTAGTCAAAGATTATTTGTTCCTTTGCCCTAACAGGAGAAGCAATATACATGGTCCCCTCGATGACTTGATGTTGACATCAAATACATGGTCGTGCTCAGACTGAATTGAAGATGAATCAATATACAGTCTGTTTGGTCACCACAAATCTCTATCGTGAAACATAATCTTGAACGTCTGAGGTTGACGAGCTTCCATGTCTTACGTTCATACATATATCCAAAACAAAGGAATATTTGATCACTTACCTATAGGGCTATTATTCATAGCTTCTAGGTTTGGAACGAGTACTTGTCATAGAGATGGCATACATTGTGTAGTTTTATGAGTTCAACCATAGAGTTGTTGTGACATGTTTAAGTGGGAGCCTGTTGGAGATATGTCCATCGACACACAAATTTGAGACACCACTAAATACATAGACCTATTGAGTTATACACAAAGTACAATTCAAGTTCCAAATATCATGAACAATTATATGAGAGGCTAGTTTATTAATTCTACAATTATGTTGTAACTAATTAGAACTAGCAAATTTACTTGATCCAAATTGTAATTATGATTTAGTTAGATAATAGTATTATCTTTTAAATTAAAATGAGATTTTTTATTTATGAGACAATATGATAAGTGTTGACTTGCTTTTTAACTAATCACACATGATCTCATGGATAACAGATCAAATTATTAAAGTTTTAGTGGAAAATAAAATACTTTAAACCAATTCCACTAACTCTAATATAAGTCTTGCATTCTCTCATTTGATGGTATGTATAGAATTATTTGCTAAAAACACACACAAAATTGATATTTGTGATTGTTGTCCAAACAATAGAAAGAAGTTATTGTATTTTGTTTATTTGATTGAAACTTTGGGGTGCCATTACAATAGAGGAACTCTGCTTTTGGTTTTTTGATTTCTTATTGTAATAATATAGTTTAGTTGCATAAAGTTGAATAAATATGGATCCTATCTGTTTACGATGCTTCGTTTGTTTATATGATTAGGTTTTGTTGTTATTAGCATCACAATCCAACAAGACCATGTCTTACCTGGCTACTGGCTAGGACAACCTAATGGCACCATTCACGAGGGTGGTTTAGTAATCTCATTCTTTTATCTCATGTAACACGTTATTAGGGTGGAATTAGACGATAAAGGAAAGTAAGTATGCTCATGTACTACACATGTAGGGAACGCTATGACATTGGTTATGAGTAATATTGTGTGCCCTTTTTGTAGGTAATGCATATTGTGTTGATTCACATAACCTATTCAAATAGAAAGCTAAGATATTACCAAAAACTGGTATATATTTTGTGTTTCAAATTTTACAGAATTATATCTGCCGAGTGATAACAAACATTATAAAGAGTAAAAAACGAGTTAGATTTATATGAAAAATATAATCGTTTCATGGTATAAGTAATATTCAAAGAAATGCAATGTTCCCATTCCTTAAATTTATTTTTTCTAATAAATATATTGTCTAAGGTATTAATGATATTTGTTTTTTTCTTATTAAAGCACATTTTAATACGGCTTTCATTATACTACATATTGTATATTTTCTAGATCGTGTAATGCGATCTCATGAATATATAAGTACAAGTAACGATGCATTAAATACTATCAACAAAGCAAAGATCCCTTTACTCCGTGTATAAATGATTCTGTTTAAGACAGACCTTCAAACCTTTCTACACTCACATATTCTCACAGTCTCTCTCCGTACGTGTATATCAACACAGAAAAACGTCCAAAAATTTCATACTCTTGGGTTATCATTCACAAAATCCAGATTCAATCTTCCAATTATCATCAATTTTCGGATCAAAATTCCGGAAAATGATGGAACGATCGTCGTCGAGAAGAGATGCGGCCAGCAGTCATGATGATGATCTGCCGCGCAGTGAGAGCGACGGAAAGAGGAGCAAGGACGTCGGCGAGATGGATTCGATTGAGAGGATATTTGAGAGCAAGGAGGTGCCGCCGTGGCAGAAGCAGCTGACGGTGCGAGCATTCGTTGTGAGCTTTATTTTGGGGATTATGTTTACCTTCATTGTTATGAAACTTAACCTCACTACCGGAATTATTCCGTCGCTTAACGTCTCCGCCGGACTGTTAGGGTTCTTCTTCGTGAAGACCTGGACAAAGTTTCTCAATAAATCTGGTATGTTGAAGCAGCCGTTTACTAGGCAAGAGAATACTGTTATTCAGACTTGCGTCGTCGCTACCTCCGGGATCGCCTTCTCCGGTATGCTCAGTGATCTCTCTCTTCCTTTCTCTCTCACACACCTCACACACTCCATTTTCATGACTATTCCGCGTTTTTGTGAAGAACTGAGCTGTTCCGCTTAGTTCGCGTAAATTAAATCACGAGAAAATATGAAATAAATTGTTGTAACAAACCGATACGTATATTCAGTTCTAATTCATCTCTAACATATTTAATTGACTTTCTAATTTAAGTATCTTTTAGGGCACGAACTGAGTTTTAATGCATAGATTGTTATACAGTGAGATGCATATTTAGCAGTTTACACAATTCATTCCTTTAATTTATTATGTGTCTCAGTGTCTGCATGGTCGATCATAAATAACAGCATCATGCTCTTTGCAATTTTTTTTATCTTGGAACCTACATAGCTAAGTTGAAAATAGATTTAAACTATCATTTTTAGTACTATGCTTGCTTGTCTATAATCTAACATTAAATCATACATAGTTAAAGCTACAGTTCTACATTAAGGCTATGTTTTACATTCAGATTAGTCGATAGTTGAAAAGTTAAAGATAACTGATAAACTAGTTGTTATCTTATAAAAACTGACGTTTGGTAAAAACTAATTTATAACCTAGCTTACAAATTAAAATGACATAAAATGTTATAATTAATTAAATATATATTTGGGAAATTCAAATAATAACCAATAAACTCATTGAAACACTAGTTTGAATAGTTTTTTTTAAACATATATTTTATAAGCTATTTTATGGCTTGTCAAAAATGACAATTTAACAAACTTGAAAAATAAATTTAATATTTAGCTAATTATGAAGCAGCAAACATAGCTTTAACTTAGGACTCTTTCTCTTCCTCCATAAAGAGGTTCCAAGTTCTAATCTCACTCCCTCCCTTTCCTCATAGGGAGTGTTAGGTTTCAATTAGGGGATGGCCACTGGCCACCTCTCTACCCCCGTAGGTGATTGATCCGGACCACCCTGCTGTCAGGTGTGCGTGGGCCCCGAGGTTGCTTCATTAGGGTCATCCAAAGGATGGGTCGGGTGGGGTCCTCGGTTACCAAAAAAAAAAAAAAAAAAAAAAACATAGCTTTAACTTAATTATATAATAATCTCTACGAGCAATAAAAAACTTAATTTTTTTTATTTTTAACTAAATCTTTTTGAACAGCATAGCCCCAATGTGGGGCCGTCCTTGATCTTCTCTCGTCTATTTATCATGCTATTTTTGTAAACTATATAGTGACATTTTAGTTTGTTAAACGTATAGAAGTCGCTAGTATACATATAAGGAAAATTCTAGAAGCAAATCATTACTAATATTGTTACGATTAATCAATGGCTTACTTTTAAATTTGGTTAATCACATGAAGTCAAACTCTAAAAATTGTTCAAATATACCTCCTTATCAAACCCAAAATAACCATAGTTTATTCTTAAAATTATTTTATTCTATTACCTTTACATATACCATTAAATTTTGTTACATAACGACTTTATTACATTGTATTTGCTCAAATTGTACAAACATCATAAGCTTTGTAATATTTTAAAAGATTAGTCCAAAGTAACTTAAGCATATATTTTAATAATATATTACCATTCAAAAAGAAAAACTTAATTATTTTGGAAGTTTAAATCTATAATTTAAAGATTTTACGATATCACACTTTCCTAATTTTTTCCAAGTACCAAACCCACGGTTCCTCGTCGCTTTCTAAGTTGGGCCACGTGCGCAGTCGGACCGAGATTTCCTTTGTCGTGTTAGGCCGTCTTTTTCCATGATGTTTGTATTCATTTTTAGGGTTTGATTTTGCACTAAGATGGAAGGATTACAAAAATATTTATAAAGAAGAAACGCTACATTCACGGAATAAAAATGTAATTTACTTTTATAATTTTATTCTATGTGAAAAGGTAACTTGAGTTCTTATACAAACGATATAGAAGATGAGATGGTTAGTGCAAACGTTCTTACACAAACAACTTCGTAGATTTGAACTCTAAAATTATTAAATGAACATAATCGATAAATACTTCTTTTTAAAAATGTTAACAATTGAAAAAAAAACACACAATTAAAGTTTAATCACTTATTCAAAACCAAAAGTAGCAACTATGAAGTTTTAGGTTTACGTGTTAACAGAAACATGTACAAAAATAAACGTTAATACAATTTCTTTTAAATAATCATATTAATTCACCTTATTTCATCACATGTTATTTTACATTTTTACTTATGCTTTCTCAACCAATTTCTTGACTTATTCATTTTTAATTTTGTAACAGGAGGATTCGGTAGTTACCTATTTGGCATGAGTGAAGTCGTAGCGAAACAATCAAGCGAAAATAACTTCATGGAAAATATAAAAAACCCTTCTCTTCATTGGTTAATTGGTTTTCTTTTCGTCGTTAGCTTCCTTGGTCTATTTTCAGTCGTACCACTTCGCAAGGTATACACAATCCATTAATCCAATTACATCAAATTAAACCACACACACTTGCCTTAATTTCTTGTTAATTTAACGAGTCAGTTTTAATTTGTACATTTTACAGATAATGATCGTCGACTTCAAACTGATTTACCCTAGTGGCACAGCAACCGCTCACCTAATCAACAGTTTCCATACTCCCCAAGGAGCCAAGCTAGCTAAGTAAGTAATTATAAAAAGGAGTGTAAATTACAGTTTTGGTCCCTCTAGTTTACACGATTTTTCAGTTTTGGTTAAAAAGTATTAATATAAAATATAATAAACACACGTCGGTTTCCATAATCACTTTGTTTTTCAATTGTAGGAGACAAGTGCGAACTCTAGGCAAATTCTTCACCTTCAGCTTTCTATGGGGAGTGTTCCAGTGGTTCTTCACCGCCGGCGACGGCTGTGGTTTCTCAAGCTTTCCTTCACTCGGACTCGAGGCATACGAACACAAGTCAGTCCACTCCAATTCATCTCTCTTCCTTTTACCATTCTTAAACTCACCGACTAATTTCTTCCCCCAAATCCAGATTCTACTTCGATTTCTCAGCAACCTACGTCGGCGTCGGAATGATCTGTCCTTATCTCATCAACGTATCTCTACTAGTCGGAGCTGTCGTTTCATGGGGCTTAATGTGGCCGCTCATATCCCTCCGAGAAGGCGATTGGTACCCTGGCGGTCTCGGAGCAGGCAGCCTCCACGGAATCCAAGGTTACAGAGTCTTCATCGGAATCGCAATGATCCTCGGCGACGGCCTTTACAACTTCTTCAAAGTCCTCGGCTACACTTGCTTCGGTTTATACCGTCAAGTCCGCCATCGAAAATCCCAAAGCGATCTCCCGGTAAGCCACCACTCCTCCCCG
Source organism: Cichorium intybus (assembly GCA_023525715.1). Classification (NCBI taxonomy): domain Eukaryota; kingdom Viridiplantae; phylum Streptophyta; class Magnoliopsida; order Asterales; family Asteraceae; genus Cichorium; species Cichorium intybus. The sequence continues at coordinate 28,511,537 of CM042016.1, read as the reverse complement.
GACCAACGTCCGACTCTCTCTTACGACGACCAACGCCGCACACAACTCTTCCTCAAAGACCAGATCCCGATGTGGATCGCCATCGTCGGCTACCTCGCAATCGCCGCCCTCTCGATCGTCGTCCTCCCACACATCTTCCACCAACTCAAATGGTACCACATCACCGTCATCTACGCTTTCGCTCCGACTCTCGCCTTCTGTAACGCGTACGGATGCGGACTCACCGACTGGTCCTTAGCTTCCACCTACGGAAAACTCGCAATCTTCATCGTCGGAGCTTGGGCCGGCGGAGAAAACGGCGGCGTTCTCGCCGGATTAGCCGCATGCGGCGTCATGATGAACATCGTCTCCACCGCCTCTGACCTAATGCAAGACTTCAAAACCGGCTACATGACTCTAGCTTCACCTCGGTCCATGTTCGTGAGCCAAGTAATCGGAACCGCAATGGGCTGCATCATTTCCCCTTGTGTCTTCTGGTTATTCTACCAAGCTTTCAGCGACCTCGGAACCCCCGGTTCAGAGTACCCGGCGCCGTACGCTTTAATCTACAGAAACATGGCGGTTTTGGGAGTCGAAGGGTTTTCAGCTTTACCTAGACACTGCCTCGCTTTATGCTACGGCTTCTTCGGGGCGGCGATTGTGATAAACGGAATCCGTGACGCCGTCGGAAAAGATAAAGCGAAGTTTATTCCGATTCCGATGGCGATGGCGATTCCGTTTTATATTGGAGGGTACTTCGCCATCGATATGTGTGTTGGAAGCTTGATTTTGTTTGTTTGGTCGAAGGTGAATAAAGCTAAGGCGGCGGCGTTTGGACCGGCGGTTGCGTCCGGTTTGATTTGTGGAGATGGGATTTGGACGTTGCCGAGTTCGATACTTGCTTTGGTGGGTGTTAAGCCGCCGATTTGCATGAAGTTTCTTTCGAGGGCGGCTAATATGAAGGTTGACCAATTTTTAAGTTCTTCATGAGAATGGATTTTGTTTTTTGGTTCGGGGAGTTTAATGTTTGTTTTCGTTGGAGGTGGCAAATATGTAAAAGTGTGTCGATGCAAAAGTAGTTTGTATCGGCTACAAATAAGGATTGTCTTTGCTACACAGTTAATTTACATGCGTAGTACTTTGGTATGGGTATTAAGTCGACTTTTAGTAATTTATATATATTTTCTAGTCGAGTTTTAGCTTTATAATTTAAATTTTCTTTTGGTGTAGTTTCGTTTGAAAGGATCCAAACATATATATGTATCAAGTCTAGGCTTAAGCGAATCTAAATAAATATATTTGCAAACAATTTGTACAAGATGTTATACAACAAATGGTTGTCTTGTAAGGACTAGGTAGTTGAAATCGGCCCTAAAATATAGAGCAATTGGTTTTGCGTTGTAATACAATCGAATGAGAAGGTTAGAGAAGCAATAGGCTACCGATGTAAATAAGGTGGCTTTAAACAATAGTTCGCGGGTCTACTATGTGATTAATGACCATATTAGAGGACACTTATTCTTATAGACTTTATCATGAAGCATGATGAAGAAGCCAATGCATTTGGCAATTTTTTTTGTTCGATATTTGTTCCGGTTCCGTCTGTAGTTCTGTATACACAATTTTCTACACTTCTATTCAACAAATTGATATCAACGCTAAGGAGACGAGATTTTTCAATCAAATAGTTGATTTTCTGTGAGAGTTCTTGACTGTAATTTTTAAGGGATTGATCTAAGAAGTGGATTTCACGATTGGGTTGTTAAATATGAATGCTTGAAAGTCAACAAAAGCAAAAGGAGGAAGCAAATGGTTGAACGCCTGCTTCTCATGCCCATTTATTTGACTTAAATTTTCTCAAATTCACATTGTATTTTTTGTGTATAAATAGGTAGCTTTGGCTGACAGCAAAGGCACACCTCAAAAACCAAAACACACAATATCTATAAGGATTGAGTGTATCTCTTGTAATCTCCTCTGTTAAATAAAATCTAGTTGTAGCCCGTGGACGTAGGATTTGCACCGAATCCGAACCACGTAAAAATCCTTGTGTTCTTCTTGCTTTATTTTCGTGAGTTTGTGTGTGTGTGATGGAGTGTTTCCGCTGCGTGTACCCTGTCCGATTCCTAACAACTGGTATCAGAGCTTCGGGTTTCGGAGGAGGTCTCGGTTTTAGAAATTAGAGTATGCTCTGTGGTTGCAGTTTTATCTGATCTTCCACATCAGAAACTAATTTCTATTAATCGTATTAAAGGTGTCTCGGTATTTTGAAGGGAATTGTTCTGTCACACACGAGTACACTGAACGAATCGGTCAGGCCCGTGCCATTGTTGTGTCTGTTTCGTTGTCTCCATTTGTTTCTTGTTTGTCGTAATGGCTGAAGACAAGATTGTAATCAAGAAGTTCGACGGTTCTGATTTTAGTTGGTGGAAAATGCAAATAGAAGCATTGCTATGTCAGAAAGACTTGGATGTGGTACTCGGGGACAAGCCGGAGAAAATGGAAAAAACTGATGAAGATGTTTGGAACTCAAAGAACAAGAAAGCTAGGGCGGTTATTACATTGTCGTTGTCAAAGAGCGTTGCTTTCAACATCATGAATCAAACTACGGCGCGTGGTATGATGGATGCTCTGTCAAATATGTATGAGAAACCGTCGGCAGCTAACAAGGTGTTCTTGATGAGAGAGTTGTTCACTACAAGGATGAATGAGGAAAGTTCAGTTATAGTTCACATTAATAATTTAAATTCAATTCTGTTCAGATTATCATCTGTGGGAATTAAATTTGATAATGAAACTCAAGCTGCACTGCTGCTAGCTTCACTACCTGATAGTTGGTCCGGAACAGTTACGGCTGTTACTAGCTCTGTGGGAGCTAGTGGTATGACTTTTGAAGGGGTTAGAGACTTGGTTTTGGGCGAGGATATCAGACGCAAAAATCAAGGTGGATCATCTTCCTCTTCGTTATTGAATATGGACAGAGGTAGAAGGAATAGCATGAACAATAGGAGCCAAGGAAGAAGTTCGTCTAGAACTAGGAAGAATTTGAAGTGCTGGAACTGTCAAGAGGTGGGACATGTTAAGAGTCAATGTCCAAAGAAAGAATTGAACATTGCCGGTGCTGAGAATGTTTCTGAAGATGATGTATTGTTACTCAGTATGGAAAGTAATGTGGACTCTTGGGTTATGGATTCAGGTGCTTCATTTCATGCTACCCACAACAATGAAGCAATGATGAATCTTAAAGAAAGTGACTTTGGGAAGGTAAGATTGGGTAACGGTGAAACGCTTGAAGTAACGGGTATGGGAGACATTGAGTTAAAAACTACTTTAGGAACTACTTGGTGCTTACGTAATGTCAGGTTGATTCCAAAACTGGAAACTAAGTTAATTTCAGTTGGGCAATTGGATGACCAAGGACTGGACGTCAAGTTTGGTGGTGGAAAGTGGAAGGTACTCAATGGGAATTTGCTTATTGCCCAAGGCTTCAAACGAGGGTCGTTATACATGATGTCGGTTCCATCTAGGGATGTAACCCCCTGTTAAGATGAATGACAAAGTCGGGTTCGCTGAATCTAGTAGAGCTAAGAGGGTTCAATTTGCAGACTTGAAGCCTGGAGCCACGAGGATGTCAGCTGAGCGGGTTCAGAAGTCTAAACCAAATAGAGGTTTTGGCAACAGTGGGAGCATGGGTCGTGTTCTGGGTACTAGGCCGAAAATGAAATGGGTTTGTAAGACTGAAAAGCCGAATGTTAAAATCTCTCCTGGGAATAGTCTGCTGAGTTTGGAGAGTGTTTATCCACTGAAATTTTCTGGAACCAATGGTACGCGTTTGTGGGAGTCGGTTGAGATTGGGGATGTTTCTATGGCTGGTTTTGCCATAACTGGGTCTGATATGACCGGTGTTCAGTTAGGGCTCTGGGAAGCTTTAAATGGTCCCTTTGGTAGTTGATGAGAGGGGGCGGCTACAACTAAGAGAATTTAACTGAGTCTTAGCTTGTTCTTAGGAACTGGAAGCTTGGAAGACTGGTTATGTTAGGAGATTAACGAGAGAATGTGTGTTTAAGGATCGTTGCAAGATTTGGAAGGCAGAGAAAGACTAAGTTGTTCAAGTATTTAAGTGGGAGATTGTTAAATATGAATGCTTGAAAGTCAACAAAAGCAAAAGGAGGAAGCAAATGGTTGAACGCCTGCTTCTCATGCCCATTTATTTGACTTAAATTTTCTCAAATTCACATTGTATTTTTTGTGTATAAATAGGTAGCTTTGGCTGACAGCAAAGGCACACCTCAAAAACCAAAACACACAATATCTATAAGGATTGAGTGTATCTCTTGTAATCTCCTCTGTTAAATAAAATCTAGTTGTAGCCCGTGGACGTAGGATTTGCACCGAATCCGAACCACGTAAAAATCCTTGTGTTCTTCTTGCTTTATTTTTGTGAGTTTGTGTGTGTGTGATAGAGTGTTTCCGCTGCGTGTACCCTGTCCGATTCCTAACATGGGTGAGAGTCAAATTATGAATTCACATTGACTGTGAGAGTTCTTGACTGTAATTTTTAAGGGATTGATCTAAGAAGTTGATTTCACGATTGGGTGAGAGTCAAATTATGAATTCACATTGGTTTTCTTGATCAAAGAAAATTGCATAAACTTTCACAATTTGTGTAAGCATCTTCTAGGTTAGTCAGTTCTCAATAACGAGTTCAAAAGGGCAAGTTCAATTTGGTCTTCTTTCTTTGAAATGCTTTGGGTTTATGGTTGTGAATCGCCTTTAGGCCCCTCTATAAATAAATAAATTAGATTCTAGATTGAGACACACAAGATGTTTGTTAATAGTCCTCATAAATCCATCTGTGGGATTTTCAAGTGCAATTCTTGGAAACATTATTCTTCCACAAGTTGAGGCACAAGGCTTCAGGTAATGTTTTGGAGGTTTAGTCGGTCGATTTGAATATTTATTGTGTGTGTGTAGGGGGTGTTGTCAAAATATTGTGATTTGTGTGTGTGAATGCAAAAGGGGTAAATTTGGTTTAAGAATATTGTGACAATTTTGTGAACTGTTTGTACTTGTGGTTGTTTGATTTGTGATTATTAATGTCTATATGTATTAAGATATATTGGTATTGAAATGTGAAATATGAAATATAGGATGGGAATAATTAGACAAAAGCTAGGAAATTGTGTATGCATGGAATGTTGATCAGGAAAGAACGTAACACGTAATACGAACATTACACAATGCATCAAGTGTGCAACTTGACTCCATGGTCATTTCTACATAAACTTTTAAGTACATTGTTATTTTGGGATTTAAGGATTACGTGACGCATAGTCTCTAGATTAAACGACGTGTTGGCTACGGGAAAGAATCATGTAGCGCAAACGATAGTACAATGCCATTTTGAGAAAATATAGCACAATGTTAAAAATGGAGGAGATGGATTATGCGACGCGTGAATCATATCACACGATGCGTTGGTTAGGACATGACAATCTTGTAGGTTGTTATTGTTGACAGAGAAATCAAAGTACAATGCTAAAATGGAAAGGGACAAGGACACTACGTGTGTTTCTTAAATCATGCGTTGCAATGAGGAAAGGGAATGTGACGAGTCCAACACAATGCGTTGAATGTCATACAAGACAGCTGGTGCCAGTTAAAGTTGTCCTCCTGTCCTTAATGAACTTTGACATATTGACTTCACATTAATTCGGCCAGGGGGAGATAGAAATTAGATCAAATGCTTATTTTACTTCTAAAATACTCTCTGAGTCTCTCCCAAGAATATGTTTGTGTTCTTCGTGTGGTTTGTGTGTGTTGCTTGATTCTTGTGAATTCAAGGTTCAAAGGGCTTTTGGCTTCAAAATAATCACACCAAGATAATAATTCATCCTACATGCTTTGTTTAGGCAAATGTCAACATTTGAGAAACATCTTATGAACCTTAATTATGGGTTTTGAATGTTATGATGAAATATTCATCATAACATTGTTTGTTCCAATTCTTTTTACATACACTTTTTTATGCTTATGTTTCAACATTGTACCTCATAAGGGAATTCATGGAGTCCTAGATTTTTTTGAAACTACACCACTTCCTTCATAACACAACATGTGCATTTAGTAATGTTATATAATATGACATTTGTTCATCACATAGTCATTTGAGTTTGTTGTAATAAGATCTAACTATCATATCACTTAGCTTGTAATCGTAAGTGGTTTTCTTTGACATTGAAAATATAGACATTGTTGGTATGAAAAAAACACATTCCTCCAACTCGAACTATTTTTCATAGGGACTCATGTGTAGTATTTGACTTAATTCCTTTTATAAGGATCGATATATGGAAGACTAAGGAGACTCAAAAGAGTAACGTTGTGGGGCTGGGTGTGTGATTTTGTCACTATATGCAAAGCCACATAAGAGTGAAATATTAGGAACAACCGATGAATGTGAAGCGGACAGTGAGTCTTATGAATGTAGTTGTAATAGAAGATAGCAGTCTATGCATTGTTTTTTAGCTTTGAAAATTGAAGAAAGCGTTATCTCATGTAAGTCACAACCATTAGGACTTAAGTGTATAATAAAAAGTCTGCTAAATTTAATAACCATCTCATTACCCCCTCATTTCCTATATTGAATTTGTTCATGTCCATTATTGAAGTTTTATCGTGCATTGATGGACGTGTATGGTGGTTTCTCGATGGTAATACAGTATCTTCAATGAAACCCATTTTCTACTAGAAGTTGAAAGCCATTAAACATGGAATGTCCCCTAGGCATTGTACGTAGTTTCCTTCAATTAACGATTGTATAAAGAGAATGTTACAAGGTTTATCATAGTATTGAAGATAAGGAGTAGTTCATAAGTCTGTGCAATTAAATAAAGAAATATTGATGTTAGTTTGAATTAAGATATCCTTTTCCAAACTCAAATTGACAATCGTTGATTTTCTAGATTGTAACAAATTTTCAAATGATGTTGTATGACGCATCCATAATCAAAAATCATGTGTACTCAACGTACTTGAGGCCACAAAATAAACAAATCAAAATGTTTGGTAATCGGATCGAATTGTCCAGAGTATCAAGTAACACAAGTAAAGTGTTAACGTTAATACAAATGAACAAACGTAATTTAAAAAAATATAATGGATTTATATTTTGGTTATTTTAGGGGTTTTCAATATAAACTTCTACCTTAAATATAATCAGAGTAAATTACACGACTGGACCCTCTGGTTTGGGATAGTTTACGCGTTTAGTCTTTAAGTATTCTTCTAACTCTGACAATCCTTATGGTTTGGTTTTGTTACGGATTTAGTCCCTGTCAAACAAAAACTGACTATTTTTTCCTAATATATATTTTTATTTTGTTTTTTTATTATCTTAGGCCCTTAGGTGTGCCCTCTCTCCTCCTCTCATTTTTTGCCTGCCACCTCAGCATCTAGTCAGCATTTCTCTCTCCTCGTTTTACCCTCGGAAATGCTCACCTTTCACTACCTCTCACTTTTTAATTTAAAAACTAAATTTAAATTAAAATAAAACTAATAATTTCTAAATAAGATAATTCATTAAAATATAAAAATTAAATACGAAAATTACATTAAAAATAAAACCTAAAAATTTAAAACACACATTAAACTTAAAATTAAAAAAACTACATATTTAAAAAAAAACTAGGATCGTCACTCCCATTCTTCCTCCTCGATATCGGGCACCGGCCCCGGCTCAACTCTAGCCCGATAGATATGCTCGACCAAATCCGCACGAAGGTTGTTATGGATTTCTTTGCTTTGGACCTCGTTTCTGTTTTCTAGATATGCCGCCGATCCAATCGGTAGCGGCTCGTATGTTGGCATAACTTCGTCTGGATCATACGTACATATCGCTTTCCCCTCGTCTTCCAACATCATATTATGTAATATGATGCATGCGTACATAAGGTTTCGTATATGCCTCGGATCCCAAATCCATGACGGGTATTTGATCATGTAAAAGCGTTGTCGAAGAACTCCAAATGCTCGCTCCATATCCTTCCTAACCGCTTCTTGTGCGACCTTGAACATTATACGCTTTGGATCCATTGGACATGTGAATGACTTCACAAACACGGCATAATCCCGATATATACCATCGGCTAGATAATACCCGTGTTTGCAGTACGCTCGGTTGACCTGAAACGGACAAAAAGGTGTAACGTCTTTATAAATGTCGTTAAAAATCGGCGATTGGTCGAGCACGTTGAGGTCGTTGTTTGCACCCGAAACGCCAAAAAAGCATGCCAAATCCATAAATCGTGGGACGCCACTGCCTCGAGGATGATGGAAGGGTGCCGATGATCGCCTCGTGTGAATTGGCCAAGCCATGCATTGGGGCTAGCGGCCCACTCCCAATGCATACAGTCAACGCTCCCAAGCATGTCAGGAAAACCATGTTTACTTTCATGCGCGGCGTACAACGTTTGAATGTCGTTCGGCGTTGGTTTTCGCAAATAACGTTTGCCGTAAACATGGATGATAGTGGCCGCGAACTCGTATACACATTCCCTAACCGTGCGCTCCGACATCTTCAAATACTCGTCCCATAAATCAAATGCCGTGCCGGTTGCAATTTGACGAATCGCAGCGGTACATTTTTGTTCTACCATCATATTGCAATTGCAATTACGACACAACGAACGACGTTTATAAATTTATAAAATTATATCAAAACGGTTATGTCAAATTCGAACGATTGTATAAAAAATACAAAATAAATAATAATACTAAATCAAAGTTTGTCTTATTAATCAGATATAGTAAATGGTCCAGTATTACAATTGCGTGATGCGTTATCTGGATAACGAGCACAAGCATTTATTCGAGCAGCATACAATGTTTCTCATTCAATGTGATTATAAAAAAATACAGTAACTTGTAAATAAGCATACGATAACACGATATCTATTAGCGATGAGAATAGCAATGTCGGGCATTTGATAATAATAATAATAATAATAATAATAATAATAATAATAATAATAATGGAAAAGACGAAAAAGGGGTCAAACAAAAGACAACAAAAGACGAAAAATAGGTAAAACAAAATACCTAGTCAAATCGGGAGGGGTATTTGTAATTAATAATAATAAGAGAAAAGCCAACAAATGACGAAAAATGGATAAAACAAAATACCTAGTCAAATCAGGGGGGTATAAAATGTTGTGGAATGTGCCTTCAATTAAGTCAAAGGCTGCTAAACAAATGCAGCCCATGTGAAGAAGCTTTCAACAATTGATTCAAGCTTTCTAAAATGGCATGCAATCCAAGTTTTATTTTCAACAATGGCATGTAAACAATTTGCTATAAATAGGTTAGAAGATTAGTTTCAAAAATCACACCAAACCAAAAACATCTCAATCTTCTCTTCCTTTTAATACATAAGAGTTTTAACTCTTTGTATTTTTTGTATTCTCTCAACGTTTTGTAAACACCGCAAAATATAGTGAATTGGTTCTCGGCTTCCTCCGCCCGTGGTTTTTCCCAATTTGGGGTTTCCACGTAAATATCTTGTGTTCTTTCTTTTTACCGTTCGATCTATTCTTGGTTGATTATTCAATAGTTTTATATTCCGTTGAATCATTATCGTGATATTTGGGTTTTATACTTCGATCTTGAAGTTAATCGATTATTTATTGAAGTCGATTTTGTCTACAATTGGTATCAGAGCAATCCGGGTTTTCCGATAACGATTCGTAAAAACTATTTTCAACCATGTCATCGATGAAGTACGATATTCCTTTACTTGACAGAAACACAAGATTCCCTCTCTGGCAAGTAAAGATGAAAGATGTGTTGATCCAAATGGATCTCCACAAAGCACTATTAGGAATGGAGAAAATGCCGGCAACTTGGTCGACTGAGGAAAAAGAAATAAAAGATTTGAAGGCGTCGTCGCAGATCCGTCTGCATCTATCCAACGACGTTCTCCAAGATGTACTGAAAGAGACGTCTGCGGCGGCTCTCTGGCTAAAACTCGAGCAGCTACTTATGACGAAAAGCTTGCCCAACAAGCTACACTTGAAGCAACGACTTTTTAACCTAAAGATGAGTGAAGGTAGTTCTTTGTCTGATCACCTCTCTACCTTTAAAGAGCTTGTAGGAAATCTGGAGAATATGGACGTCAAATACGAAGATGAAGACTTGGCGTTATTTTTATTATCTTCTCTCCCAGACTCCTACGATCACTTTCGTGACACCATTATCTATTCTCGGGACACTCTTGTCCTTGACGAGGTAATGACTACTCTTGATTCAAAGGAAAAGATGAAGCAGATAGTTGGGAACAGTAGCAGCGATTCTAAAGCCGAAGGTCTCAACATCAGAGGGAGACCTAACGAGAGAGGTAGCTCTTCACAAAACCGATCTAGATCTAAGTCCAAAGCCAATCGCAAATATTGCAATTATTGCCACAAGAAGGGACATCTGATCGATGAATGTTTCAAGTTAAAGAACAAGGAGAAAGCGAAGGCAATCGCAAAGGGAAAAACAACCAATAACACCGTTGAAGCCGATGTTGCCGAAACTGGTTCCGATGGCGAGCTTCTATCCGTTTCGGACTACGGTTTAATAACCACGAATGAGTGGGTACTTGATTCAGCATGTACTTTTCATATGAGCTCCAACCGAAGCGTTTTTCATTCATATGAAAAGGTTAACGAAGGCCACGTTCTAATGGGTAACGACACTTCGTGTCGTATTATTGGACGGGGTACACTCAGGTTCCGCATGTTCGATGGCGTTGTTCGAACGATTCAAGATGTGAAGCACGTATCCGGTCTTAGGCGAAATTTACTAAGTCTCGGTACTTTTGAGAAGAAAGGTTACGAGTTTGTTGGCAAAGACGGGAAACTCCATATTTTCAAGGAAGGTTCTGTGGTCATCCGAGGAGTTAGAAAATCCGCAAACCTTTACATTATGGATGGGCAAGTTATCTCCGGCGAAGTTTCGGTATGTTCAAAATCCCTCTCCAACGTTGATCGCTCTCGTCTATGGCACCTCAGGCTCGCTCACATGTCATACCATGGTATGAATGAACTAAGTCGAAGGGGGTTGCTCGGGGAGCACAAATCAACCTACCTTGAATTCTGTGAAGATTGTGTGTTCGGAAAGCAGAAGCGAGTAAGTTTTATCAGTGGCAAACATACGACAAAAGGACCACTCGACTACATACACTCGGATTTATGGGGACCGGCAAAGGTTACATCGAAAGGTGGAGCCTCTTATATGCTCACTATTATTGACGACTTCTCTAGGAAGGTATGGTCATTCTTCTTAAAGACAAAGGGAGAAGTATTTTCAACCTTTAGGGATTGGAAAGTGTTAGTTGAAAAACAATCCGGTTTTGAAGTAAAATACCTTCGTACCGATAACGGACAGGAATTCTGCTCAGAAGAATTCAACTCCTATTGTCGTAAGGAAGGGATTACACGTCACCGCACTGTAGTCCACACACCACAGCAGAACGGCGTTGCGGAAAGAATGAACCGCACCATCATGGAGAAGGTCCGATGCATGCTCTCTCACTCGAAGCTACCAAAGTCTTTTTGGGCCGAAGCAGCTTCCACCGCATGCTATATTATCAACCGCTCCCCCTCACGTACTATTGGAAAGAAGACTCCGTTTGAGCTATGGTCTGGTAAGCCTGCTGACTACACAAAATTAATACCGTTTGGATGTCCAGCATATGCACGGGTTGATAATGGCAAATTAGAACCAAGAGCCATTAAGTGCATTTTTATTGGATACAAGACAGGAGTGAAAGGTTTCAAATTGTGGAGCCCAGAGCTTATGAAGGTCATTACATCAAGAGATGTGACCTTCGATGAAAAAGCCATGCTTCATCCTGTCTCCAACATTCAGACCAGAGAAAATGAAAATTCGCAATTACGACACAACGAACGACGTTTATAAATTTATAAAATTATATCAAAACGGTTATGTCAAATTCGAACGATTTTATAAAAAATACAAAATAAATAATAATACTAAATCAAAGTTTGTCTTATTAATCAGATATAGTAAATGGTCCAGTATTACAATTGCGTGATGCGTTATCTGGATAACGAGCATAAGCATTTATTCGAGCTGCATACAATGTTTCTCATTCAATGTGATTATAAAAAAATACAGTAACTTGTAAATAAGCATACGATAACACGATATCTATTAGCGATGAGAATAGCAATGTCGGGCATTTGATAATAATAATAATAATAATAATAATAATGGAAAAGACGAAAAAGGGGTCAAACAAAAGACAACAAAAGACGAAAAATAGGTAAAACAAAATACCTAGTCAAATCGGGAGGGGTATTTGTAATTAATAATAATAAGAGAAAAGACAACAAATGACGAAAAAGGGATAAAACAAAATACCTAGTCAAATCAGGGGGTATAAAATGTTGTGGAATGTGCCTTCAATTAAGTCAAAGGCTGCTAAACAAATGCAGCCCATGTGAAGAAGAAGCTTTCAACAATTGATTCAAGCTTTCTAAAATGGCATGCAATCCAAGTTTTATTTTCAACAATGGCATGTAAACAATTTGCTATAAATAGGTTAGAAGATTAGTTTCAAAAATCACACCAAACCAAAAACATCTCAATCTTCTCTTCCTTTTAATACATAAGAGTTTTAACTCTTTGTATTTTTTGTATTCTCTCAACGTTTTGTAAACACCGCAAAATATAGTGAATTGGTTCTCGGCTTCCTCCGCCCGTGGTTTTTCCCGATTTGGGTTTTCCACGTAAATATCCTCTGTTCTTTCTTTTTACCGTTCGATCTATTCTTGGTTGATTATTCAATAGTTTTATATTCCGTTGAATCATTATCGTGATATTTGGGTTTTATACTTCGATCTTGAAGTTAATCGATTATTTATTGAAATCGATTTTGTCTACAAATGTAATAGAGGGTATTAATAGCACAACACAAATGACAAATACCCCAAGGCTACTGTGGGGTCCGCTGGATACTTGCAGATCACTACGTCTTTCCCTGTTATTGGAGTTCTAGATGCATGCTGTAAATAGAAATAGCAACGTACTTTCATCAAATATCATTAATCATTTAGTATTTTGGTTTGATTTCATCAAAAATTTATTAGGATGTTAATCTAAAGTTATTAGATTGTACATCAAAAAAATAATACGATTTCTAGTTCTTTTTTCAAAATAAAAAAAATGACATGGGATAGCGTTTGGTGATGGTGTCAGGTGCCAAGTACCGATTTGCCAACCAAAAACAAATTAACTCTTAGGTTGAAGGGAGTGGAGAGCAAACTTGCCGGCAGCGTCCGACGTGGTAACCCTTGCCGCTGGGGAACACTGGGTCGCATTAGCGGCATGCCTTAAACGGCATCCCTCAACGACATATGTACGTCGTTTCTCACTCATGTATTTCTCTACTGGTTGCAACTATGTCTCTTTTCTCTATCTCTTCTTTCTCTCGTCTCCCTACCACTCCTTACTGTCAACACCATCGTCATCTTCGACGGCAAAGCTTAGTTAGAACATATGTGTAGTGCATGTCGCCGGTACCACATCTTATTATGTGAAAGAATCCACGACAACATGCAAAGTAAACTTTTTAACGAACGTTTAAAATAATAGTTTAAATATCTGAATTCTAATCAATTAAATATTTTGTTGTTTCTTTTGTAGGTTATCACAAAAAAATTATAATATTTTCTTTTTGCCTGGCAAAACAATTTTTTTTCTATAATTTTGGTTGGGAAACATATCGATTTGATTTATTCTAAATTCTCATAAAGAATATTTAACAAAACTATATAATATTCATGATATTTTTCAATAAAACGCATTAAATATTTTAAAACGTTGAAATGATTTATTTTTATAGAGACAAAACAAAAAGGAAGAAAATAGATATCGGGATATGTAACAAAAAGCTCCTTTTCGTTCAGTGGGCTACAACGGCAGTGAGGATCACTGTCTCCTAAAAACCCGTGTCCGCCATTTCCATTTAATCCACTCATACCTGCCATGGATCCATGCTTTCACTCACAAGAACATGAAAGAGCTGGCCGAGCAAGAACTGAAGATCCTAGAAGCTCAACACCCGACCCGTTTTCAACATCTGAAGCTCGAGCTCAAAGAATTCATACATCTTTTCGATGAAGAAGAAGAACAACAATCACCCAAACGAAAACAGCAGCAGCAGTTCCATCTATCGATCCTCACTGAAGGTTCTCTTTAGTTTACACATATGAAACATCAATCCAGCTTTAGTTTTAATAATATATTTCGCATTTGGACATCGTATTTTACGAAAAGAACTGGAATCGTTCTAGATTCTTTGTTGGTTAATCGCTCCTAAATGTGACGTCTACGTTTGAATTTTTTGATTTACTTATCGTCGCATGCATTTGGGTAGAATTATTCGAAATTCTTCATGATTTACTCATTCGAACATGGTATTTGCTAATAATGATTGATTGATTTGGTAATAGAATCATCAAGCAGGAAGCGGGAGAGGATGAAAGGAGAGAGGGAAAAAAGGAAGAGCAAAAGAGGAAGAAGAAGAAGAGCAGAAGGAGGGATAAGTAGTGCCATTAAGAAGGCTGAAGCATGTCTTCGTAAGATCGAAATCTTGAAGTCCCATTTTTGCCCGTCTAATGGATAATCAGAATTTAGACGCATGAATGTGGATATGAATTCAAGATTATTGAATCGATAATAGAAACAAAATTATCAAAATAACTCTTTGATATTTAATTGAGAAATATAACTCTAAAACTCAATTCTTACAATTGTTTCATACTCTTTTTCTTATGTCTAATATGATAAACAATTGATGTATTTATAGCTCTAATCTACCAACTTGTGATTAGAATCAAAACTAGAATTGGTCTTCTAATAGCCATCAATTTAGAACAATATTTCCAACTTGGATGGTAGCCATCTTCAAACTTGATGACTTTGAATTCCAACAATCACCCCCGAATTTCTAAGTCATCTTAGAAACATCTTTGACTCCAATCAAGCTCCGCATCTCCTTGAACTTGGTTCGAGCCAACGGCTTTGTAAGTATATCCGCCTTTTGCTTGTCACCGGGTACATATTCAACCTCCACCAATTCATTCTCCACACAATTGCGAATGAAGTGGTACCTTGTATGAATATGCTTACTTCGTCCATAAAAAACGGGATTTTTCGTGAGTTCGATAGCTGACTTGTTATCAATTCTTAAAACCACCTTCTCTTGCGCCTTGTTCATGATTTCTCCTAGCAAATCTTGAAGCCATATTGCTTGACATGCAGCTGCGGTGGCTGCCATGAACTCTGCCTCGCAAGACGATAAAGCAACAGTATCTTGCTTTTGCGAACACCAGGTTATCGGCGATGACCCATAGTAGAAAATGTGACCAGTTGTGCTTCTTCCGTCATCTGGATCAACATTGTGACTACTATCACTGTAACCAATAATTCTTTTTTGTCCCATCCTCTCGTACTTGATTCCGTATCCTGTTGTTCCACGTAAGTACCTTAGAATGTCTTTGATTGCATTGCCATGTGATTCCCTTGGACTTTGCATGTATCGGCTAATAACTCCAACCGCGTATGCCATATCGGGTCTTGTTTGCAAGAGATATCTAAGGCATCCTACCACCTTTCGATATTGTGTTGGGTCGATTTCGGTTTCATCTTCGGCCTTTGACAATTTTGTTCCTGGGTTCATTAGTATGTGGGTCGGATTGCACACATGTAAACCAGCTTCTTTTAGAATGCGTCGAGCGTATGCTTCTTGATTTATAGTAATCCCTGTTTCTTCTTGTTTAACTTCTATGCCAAGATAGTAAGTTAATTTTCCAAGATCTGACATCTCAAAGTTCTTGGACATCTCAGATTTGAACCTTTTGATCATGTTCAAATTTGTACCTGTGACAAATAAATCATCAACATAAATTGCTAAGATTAGCAAGTTATCTTCCTCGTTTTTTCGATACACTGATGGTTCTTTCATGCACTTATGAAATCTCATGTTCTTCAAGATACCGTCAAGCTTCGTGTTCCATGCTCGAGGTGCTTGTCTTAGACCATATAGTGCTTGTCTTAGACCATATAGTGCTTTTGTAAGGCGATACACTTTATGCTCGTTGCCTCTCTTTACGTATCCTTCCGGTTGGTACACATAAACGGTTTCTTTTAACTCTCCATGCAAGAAAGCCGTTTTGACATCCAAGTGGTGAAGTTCCCACCCATTAGTAGCGGCTAAGGCTATAAGAAACCTTATGGTTTCAATTCGAGCTACCGGAGCAAATACTTCTTGGAAATCAATGCCAGGTTGTTGCACGTACCCTTTAGCAACCAACCTTGCTTTGTGTTTGTTTATGGTGCCATCTGCATTTTTCTTCAGCTTGAACATCCATTTGAGTCCAATTGGCTTCACCCCCATAGGCTTGTTCACGAGAGTCCACGTATTATTCTTGTTGATTGAACTGATTTCCGCATTCATGGCTTTAACCCACTCCGGTTCTTTCTTCTCCTCTTCAACCGATACTGGTTCGTCATTAGTTGTTAGGAGAAGTTCTTCCAGGTTATTAAGATTAAGCACATAATCTTGAAGTCGAGCTGGAAGATTCCTTTGTCTCGAAGACCTTCGGTGTTGGACATTATTCACGTTGTTGTTGAGCGGACTTGGTTGTTCATCTTCTTGAGCCTGCACTCCGTCTTCAATTTCGTGGTCCGATTCAATCGGTTCTGTTTGATCATTGTTTACATCATTGTTCGTTTTATTCTCCGGATATTCCCATGGAACTATGAATGACCCTGGTTCTTCATTCTTGGTACTTGTTTCTTTGACCCAGTCCCACCATTTTGTTTCGTCAAAAATAACGTCTTGACTTACGATAATTTTTTGTGTAGCCGGGTTAAAAAGCCGATAGGCTTTCGTACCCGGTTCAGAACCAAGATGTACTAGTGGTCTTGATCTTGCATCCAACTTCTTGAGATTCACTGGTTCAACTTTTGCATATGCTAGACACCCAAAGATACGAACATTCTCTAGATTCGGTTTTCTTTTATACAACTTCTCGTAAGGAGTTGTATCACCAAGGACTCTTGTGTAAACACGGTTGATCAGATTTGTGGAGTGTTTTACCGCTTCTCCCCATAAATTATTTGGAACATGCATCGCCTTCATGATACTTCGTGTCATGTCCATAAGTGTTCGGTTTCTTCGTTCCACAATACCGTTTTGTTGTGGTGAATATGGGGCGGTAAGATGGCGTTTGATTCCATTTATATCACAAAAGGAATTAAACTCGAGCGAAGTAAACTCACCTCCTCGATCACTTCGAAACACCTTCAAAGACTTTCCGAGCTCATTCTCCGCCAAAGCTTTGAATTTCTTGAAGTGTAAAAACGCCTCACTTTTCTCTTTTAAGAGAAAAATCCACATATACCTTGAAAAATCATCAATTAATGTGAAAATGTACCGATTTTGACCTATCGTTGACGGTGTGATCGGACCGCATAAGTCACCGTGAACGAGCTCCAAAGGTTGTGTCGCTTTGTACGTCGTCATTAATGGAAATGACTTTCTTGTTTGTTTGCCCACCAAACAAGATTCACATAATTGATTGTCACTGTCAAGGTGTGGTAACCCTTTGACTAGATTTTTCTTGGACATCTTTTTCAATGACTCGAAATTGATGTGCCCAAGTCTTGCATGCCAGCGCCATGTGTCTTCACTTAGTCTCGAATGAAGGCAAATTGGTTCTCCAATATTCAATTTTATTTTATAAAGGCGGTTTGGAGTTCTTTGTACCTTCATTAATAAGCAGTTGTCGGCATCATGCATCGTCAAATAGTCGTCTTTCATCCGAATATCGCACCCGGCTTCAGTAGCTTGTCCGAGACTGAAAATATTATTTTTCAAATCCGGTATGAAATAGATCTCCGTCATCAATCTTTGTTGACCTGATTTTCCTTGGAAAATTATTGAGCCTTTCCCTTTGATTTCGACACTCGAATTATCGCCAAATTTAACTTTACCGGTTATTCCTTCGTTGAGTTCGGAGAAACATGAGCGATTTCCCGTCATGTGATTACTCGCTCCGTTATCCAAATACCACACATCGTTGTCTTGTGAATTGTATTTAGATGGTATCACCTTCGCTTCGTTCAAAAATACGGTCTCGTGAAAAAATACGGTTTCATCGGCATCGTCTTGTTCGGTAAAATGCATTTCTTGGAATTTTTGAATTCTTTCCGGACATTTAGACGCGTAATGGCCCGATTTATCACATCGGTAGCAAATAATTTTTGATAAATCCTTTTTCGCGTTTTGGTTTGAGCCCGAAGTCGAATTGGGCTGATTTTTGGGTTTGGTTTTATTTGTATTGGGCTTGGATTTGTTTGAATTGGACCAATGCCCACTAGTCGACCCGGATCCACCAGACCCGCCCGACCCAGACCTACCCGACCCGGATTGATTAAAATTAGGCGTAGATTGATTTTTTCCCCATTCCTGCCTACGATTTCCATCCTCTTCGTGATTTCTTCCGCCGCCTCCACCTCTTGAGCCGCCGGTGCCTCCGGTCGAGCCACCACCGCCATTCATACGGGTGAACAAAACTCGTTGCTGCTCTTCTCCACCCTCTTCTCCCCAAATCCTCTCTTCGTAAGCTTTCAATCGGCCCACGATATCTTCGAACCCCACCGACTTCAGATCGAGTACCTGCTCCAACGAGGCAACGATCTGAATAAACTTCGATCGTGGCAGTGTTTTCAAGAACTTCTTGACGAGTTTAGACTCTTCTATCGTTTCTCCGAGGGCTGCTGATTTGGAGGCGATACCGGACAACTTTCCGGCGTAGGAGTCTATCGATTCGGACTCTGTCATTTTGAGCCGATCAAAATCCGTCATTAAGGTTTGTAGCCTTGCTTCTTTCACTCTTTCAGCCCCCACGTTTCTTGATTTAATTGCATCCCAGAGTTTCTTTGCTGATTCTTGTTCACCGATTTGCATTATCAGGTTTTCTGGCAAGGATTGATATAGCAGTCCCATGGCTAAGCAATCTTTTTCTCCATTTTGGTCAGTTCCTGGATCGATCACGATCCAGACCTTGTGGATTCGAAGCACAACCTTCATTCTCATCGCCCACACAGTGTAATTTGTGGGTGTGAGCATCGGACATGTGACATTGGATGAACCGATCAACTTCTCCCTCACCTGAGGAGTAGCACCTCCAGTATCATCGACATCTGACATCTCTTACGGGTATGATTTCACAGCTCCTTAATCACGAGCTCTGATACCAATTCAAGATTATTGAATCGATAATAGAAACAAAATTATCAAAATAACTCTTTGATATTTAATTGAGAAATATAACTCTAAAACTCAATTCTTACAATTGTTTCATACTCTTTTTCTTATGTCTAATATGATAAACAATTGATGTATTTATAGCTCTAATCTACCAACTTGTGATTAGAATCAAAACTAGAATTGGTCTTCTAATAGCCATCAATTTAGAACAACATTTCCAACTTGGATGGTAGCCATCTTCAAACTTGATGACTTTGAATTCCAACATGAATATGATACCACTTTTGGTGTTTGAAAAAGATAGACAGTTGGTGTTTGACAAGGAAAATCAGTTATGTATAACTTTTGGGGTATCCTACTCTTTAATAGTTAGTGCTAGATGGCTGTTTCACTTTCGGTTTGATGATTTTAGTGTTATGTTTTTTTTTTTTTAGCAGCAATAAAAAACTTTATTAAACCAAGGGTACCAGCGGGGAGCTGGACCACAACAGAAGGAGAAGATACAAGGTTTATTTTTTTGAATAGATACAGCCACAATGTAAAACTAATTAAGACACCACCAAAAATGGCAAGCAACAATACAAACACTGAGAAGAGATCTATGAGATTTGTTGGGACGACTCTATTGAATCCAAACCATCTATATAACCATTCCCATACACATGGAGAGAATTCACATGAAGTGAATAAATGGACTACAGATTCATCCTCTGTCCCGCAAAATGCACAGTGTAGATCCGAGAGTTGAATACCCCTGTGCGAAATATTACATTTTGTGGGGATTCGGTTTAGAGCTAACCTCCAAATGAAGCAGTTCACTCTGCAAGGGACCCACGAATTCCATTTAAACAAAGCTGGAATTGAGTTCTTTTTTGCTTCTTCCAAAGCCCACCTTAACGACTTAACAAAGAACTGTCCATTCTTTTCAAGTATCCACTCCCAACTATCACTTTTTGACGATATCGGACCAAATGAACTTAGTATCGTAATCAGGTTTTGAAATTCAGTATCCTCCAAACGTGACAAGTTTTGCTTTCTCCATTGCCAGCTCCAAGAAGAAACATTTGAGTTGTTGTTTATCACCCGATCCATGACTAGGCAGTTTTTATCAACTTCCACTTTATATAATCCGGGTAACTTGTCTTTTAATGGGATTCCAGCTAACCAAGTATCCTTCCAAAAGCGACTTTTGTTTCCTATACCCACCTTTCTCCTAAACAAGTAATTGAAATGAACTCTAACGTGGATATCAAATGAGAACTTAAATTGTGATGTATACAAAATAGGTTGTATGAAGTGCACACTTGTATATAACACCAGTTTGATTTCGAACACAATGAAACACTGGGGTTCAAGGGGTCGTGCTCTTTGCGGGATCCAATGGGTAGAACCCATGATGGTGGTTGAAGAAAGAGACTCTTTGTGATCAGCTCGAAGGAAGCTTGACAGCTCCATCCTGAGCTGTTTTAAGTTGTCGAAATTCTAGAAAAACCATTTTCAACTACAAAATCTGCAAATTTTATTGTCATTATCCATTTTTTGAATAGATGAGTGTATATACAAATATTTCACATATTTGGTTTCTTCCCTATAATGTCTCCGGGTTACTCACTCAGAAGATTTATTTCTGAAAAAACCATTTTCAATTGCAAAATCTGCAAATTTTGTTGTTATTAACTATTTTTCGAATAGATAGTGTGCGTACAAATGCCAAAACTACAAATTTGGTCCTTGTGATATACAAAAAATTGTCATTTTAATCCAAAAAGTTTTAGACTAACATCATTGGTCCAAAATGAGTTTTTTATTTATTTTTTATTATTTTTATTATTTTTTGGTTTTGGTACGTGATAATCTTGGAATAATTTGAAAATTACTTTTTTGTTATTCTTATTTTCTTTTTCCATTTTTTACATTTTAATAATTAAAAAGAAAATTTTAAATATTCCATTATGAATCATCAAGAAACATGGTCATTGATTGATCATATTGAATGATCAGCCCTAAGTTGAATTTCTCTATAATCCAGACATTATATAGGGAAGAAATATCAAAAGAAGGTGATCTTATATGATGTAAGCAATCATGATTCTTAATTAGTATTATGTTTTCTTACCCTTATTTCTTATAATTTTGAAGGTATGAGTTTTCAGTTAAACAATTTATCAATACTAACATTATTTAATTAAATTTAGGTTAAGAAGATTGGTTAAGGTTTTCCGGTGGCATTGATTGGAAAAATATTCATATAATACAAATAGAATCAGAAACACAAGAAAATCGAAACTAATCTAAATATAGAAGATAATCCCACATACAATGATTATAAAATTAATATTTTACGACATATGATAACACCTCTATCACCGTATGATGTGTATAGAAGAAAGAGAGAGAATATTGTGTGCGGTGAGAAGTCTCTCATAAAGGGTTAATAGGCTGTGATGTACACCCCAGGCGGGGAGGTGTATTCACCGCGGCGGTGTATCCACGCGGTGAATGGGTGCCAACTAGGACACCACACGATGCTGTCTCTCCACTCCGTATTGTCTAAAAGTAAAAATAAAAAGTCTAAAACATATTTAATTTTTGTTTTCAGAAATTGAAGGTTACATGATTTTGTTATTTTCTTTGAATTAATGAAATGTATATTTTTTATTTTATATTTGTTATAATCTTATTTATTTATATTTGTTATTTGATTATTTAAAAGATATAGAAAATGTGAAAGGTGATCATTTCCTAGATTAAGGAGTGGGTGGAGATGAATATTGTACGGAAGGTGAGGGATGAATAGTGTATACAACTAATGTTAAAATTGATATACATTTCAGTTTATTCCACATATCTTTTATCCAAATAACCCAAAATGGAATAACCAAAAACCGACTTAATCAAAACTTATTTGATTTGGTTGCAGTTAACTTAAAGATGTTAAAAAACCAAATCAAATAACACCCTTAGTTATTACTTTTAATACTTTATACTTGTACAAATAAACTCGATGTTGGTAAACATGTTTGTCAACAATAATTTATACTTATACAAATAAACTCAATGTTCATAATTATACGGGAAAAATTACAAAAGTTGAATCAATCGAATTATAAATTTCTCGTCGCTATTGTGATATTATTCAATTAGTTATTATCAACGTGAAGTCGTTTGATTGAAAGCCAATAATCATGAACAATAACAGATTATAAGTGCCCCACGATTAAAGTGTTGTTGGTTGATGTGCGAAATTTCATACATCATGTCCATGTTTCAAACGTAGAACAACCAAAATATCACTAGTGTTTCACGATTGACCTCTCATGTAAGTTTTAGTGCTGGTTGACATAGGTCGCCCAATTGGTCTGATTTACCATTTTTTAAGAGATTATAGGCAAGTAGTCTAATGTTTTTAGTGCAAATTCCAAAAAAAATACTAAGTTTTCAAAAAAATCGATTTTGACACTGTTCTTTTTTCTTTTCAATTAAGTCACTAACTTTTCAACTTTTATCAATTAAGTCACTGTGTTTTCAATTTTGTTTCAATGTTGACCAATTGATCGGTCAACCCGGTTTTCAGCTGATGTGACATGGTGATGTATGAGATTTAGATGATGTGATGCTGGCATTGAAATAAAATTAAAAACATAGCTGACAACTGTGTCCATCCCTCTCAACCCTCCCATTCCACACGCCACATCAACATTTCTCTCTCATATCACTTCTATATTTCATCAATACACACAACTAGTAACATATATTTCCCAACTCTGTCAACCTTCAATGTCATATCAGATTTTCTATATTTAAATTAGTTAAATAAATCAGAAAATGAAAATGACATTTAATTTCATATTTAAAATTATTTAAAAAGTAATAATTAAAATAAAAAAGATAAATAACATTTGATTATAAAAAGCACACAATTACAAAATAAAATAAAAATCCTAAAAAGAAAATTTAAATCCTAAATATGGGAAACTAAAACCTAAATACGTTAATTAAGATCCTAAATACTACAATTTAATACATAAAACGAGCGGACCACCTAATTGAATTTTTCACAATATTCCAAACTTCGATGTTCGTAAAGTCTTTGTTGTATGACAACCGATATTCGTCTAAAGCTTGTTCCAAAATTCATCGTTGGTTGCCCCGTTTTGTCCGTTCGCCGATAAGTTGATATCTAATCCGATAAGGTTTGATACCCATTATTGTGTGAAACAATTCAACCATACGTTCCCATAATTGGCCGTTGGTTGCCAACGTCTCCTCCTCGTTGATGCCGACGAAGACGGTTGCCAAAGTCACCTCCTTGATTGGAGTCTAGGACCAACGGTTGTTTCCTAATGCAACAATTTTTTATTTTTTCAAATGTATGAAATGTAAAGAGATATGGTGTGTGGGGGGGGGGGAAGAAATGAACGATTTTTGAGGTGTTAAAGACCAGTATTTATAGGAATTTGATGGGTTAAATTTTAAAGAGTAATTTTTTATTGGATAGTGCATAAAGTCATCGGTTTCATGAACCCGGATACCACTCACCGCGCCTACCTGCAAGCCACGGACCAGTGAACCCGGCGTGCAGACCCACCCGCAGCCAACCCGATACGGTCCTGCCTTGCCTTATAAATTTGTCATAGGCAAGAGCCAAATATGTGAGGCCCCAAGTGGCACTATCGCTCTTTATATCTGTAGACAAAATCGACTTCAATAAATAATCGATTAACTTCAAGATCGAAGTATAAAACCCAAATATCACGATAATGATTCAACGGAATATAAAACTATTAAATAATCAACCAAGAATAGATCGAACGGTAAAAAGAAAGAACACGGGATATTTACGTGGAAACCCAAATCGGGAAAAACCACGGGCGGAGGAAGCCGAGAACCAATTCACTATAATATTCAGTGTTTACAGAGATAGAGGAAAGAAAACAAATATATCAAATATATATATTTGTATGAATATGAGAGAAAGATGAAGATGTAATTTGAGGTGTGTGTTTTGAGATGGTTTTCTATCCTATATATAGGATTTTGGTTACATGCCATTGTTGAACTAAACATTTGCTTAATTTTGTATTGCATGCCACAATTGAAAGCCATCTTTAAAAACCTTTGAATGTTTGAAGTTTTAGCAGCCATTTTGTGAAGTCAAATTCCACAATCTCCACCTTGACTTCAAAATGAGACAGAATGAAAAACTTTAACTTGCACAATGATCATGCAAAACGGTTTATCAACAGCTCATCATACTCCAAATCTCTATAAGAATCTACAAACACCATATGAGAAAAAATTGATCCTGAAAAATGAAATACTTCCTCCACCACGAGCCTATCAGGCTCAAATGCGATCAGAAACACCCACCAAATCCAAACATGTTTTGAACTTGGCTATTGGAAGACTTTTAGTGAACATATAGCAGGATTATCATTGGTGCTGATCTTGTTTACCGTAATTTCGCCTTTAGCAATAACATCTCTGATGAAGTGATAACGAACATCAATATGTTTCGTTCGATCATGGAACATTTGATCCTTTGTCAGAAATATTGCACTTTGATTGTCACAAAAAACAGTTTTAACGGATAACTTGTTTGAAAGCTCACCTATCAACCGTTTCAACCAGAGGGCTTCCTTCACTGCTTCCATAACAGCCATGTATTCGGCTTCGGTGGTGGATAACGCTACAGTAGATTGTAACTGCGCTTTCCAGCTAACTGCGCAATCACCCAAAGTAAACACGTACCCTGTAATCGATCGTCTTTTATCCAAGTCCTTTGCATAATCGGAATCCACATAACCAAGTACTCCACTATCGGTTTTGCCAAACCGCAGACATAAAGAGGAAGTACCTCGCAAGTACCAAAAAATCCATTTAACAGCAGCCCAATGCTCCTTTCCTGGATTCGCCATGTATCTGCTCACCATGCTTACCGCATATGACAAATCTGGACGTGTACAAATCATAGCATACATAAGATATCCTACAGCGCTGGAGTATGGTACCTTTGCCATGTATGCTATATCTTCTTCGGTGGTAGGACTTAAGGCGGATGATAGCTTGAAGTGGGCTGCGAAAGGAGTGTTGACTTCTTTTGCGTCATGCATATTGAAACGGTGCAGAACCTTCTCAATGTAGCTTTGTTGAGAAAGGTATAGAGTTCTTGCACTACGGTCTCGCACTATTTCCATTCCTAGAATTTTCTTGGCAGCACCCAAGTCCTTCATATCGAACTCAGCATTCAACTGGTCTTTTATCTTTTGAATCTCCTTTATATTCTTCGCTGCAATTAACATGTCATCCACGTATAAAAGTAGATAGACCATTGAACCATCGTCACACTTCTTGTAGTAAACGCAGTTGTCGTAGGTGCACCTTTTCAGCTTGTGACTGGTCATAAATGAGTCAAACCTTTTATACCATTGTCGCGGAGATTGCTTGAGGCCATAAAGAGACTTCTTCAATTTGCACAAGTAGCTTTCCTTGCCAGGAGCTACAAAACCTTCAGGTTGTTGCATATATATCTCTTCCTCAAGCACACCATTTAAGAATGCTGTAGTAACATCAAGTTGCTCTAACTCATAGTCATGAGAGGCAACTAATCCCAACAAGACACGTATTGACGTGTGTTTCACAACCGGAGAGAAAATGTCGGTATAATCGATACCTGGGATTTGACTATAGCCCTTGGCTACTAAACGAGCTTTATATATTGGTTTGTCACCAGGGTGGATAGCCTCCTTCAACTTGTAGACCCATTTGCACTTAACTGTCTTCTTACCCTTTGGAGCTGGAACGAGATCCCATGTGCCATTTTTCTGAAGAGATTCCATCTCCTCGTGCATGGCAACCATCCACTTATTAGAATGTTTGGATTTAATGGCCTCGTTGTAGCTTGTGGGCTCCAGAACAGACTCAACTTCATTGGCAACTATAAGTGCATAAGCGACAGAATTGGCTTGAACATATCTCTTTGGAGGTACAATCTGTCTGCGAGGTCTATCTCTTGCAATGGAGGGACTGTGAGGTTGTCTTGGAGCTTCGGCTGGCTCATGAGAAGAGGAATGTTGATTATTCGAGGGTTGAGAAACCTCGACACCTTCATGAGACTGGTCCTCGAAAGATGAATTTAAAGGAAGCTCCACCTCCACTCGAACTTTGTCTTTTTCCGAATTTTCATTTTCTCGGGTCTGAATGTTGGAGACAGGATGAAGCATGGCTTTTTCATAGAAGGTCACATCTCTTGATGTAATGACCTTCATAAACTCTGGGCTCCATAATTTGAAACCTTTCACTCCTGTCTTGTATCCAATAAAAATGCATTTAATGGCTCTTGGTTCTAATTTGCCATTATCAACCCGTGCATATGCTGGACATCCAAACGGTATTAATTTTGTGTAGTCAGCAGGCTTACCAGACCATAGCTCAAACGGAGTCTTCTTTCCAACAATACGTGAGGGGGAGCGGTTGATAATATAGCATGCGGTGGAAGCTGCTTCGGCCCAAAAAGACTTTGGTAGCTTTGAGTGAGAGAGCATGCATCAGACCTTCTCCATGATGGTGCGGTTCATTCTTTCCACAACGCCGTTCTGCTGTGGTGTGTGGACTACAGTGCGGTGACGTGTAATCCCTTCCTTACGGCAATAGGAGTTGAATTCTTCTGAGCAGAATTCCAGTCCGTTATCGGTACGAAGGTATTTTACTTCAAAACCGGATTGTTTTTCAACTAACACTTTACAATCCCTAAAGGTTGAAAATACTTCTCCCTTTGTCTTTAAGAAGAACGACCATACCTTCCTAGAGAAGTCGTCAATAATAGTGAGCATATAAGAGGCTCCACCTTTCGATGTAACCTTTGCCGGTCCCCATAAATCCGAGTGTATGTAGTCGAGTGGTCCTTTTGTCGTATGTTTGCCACTGATAAAACTTACTCGTTTCTGCTTTCCGAACACACAATCTTCACAGAAGTCAAGTTCGGTTGATTTGTGCTCCCCGAGCAACCCCCTTCGACTTAGTTCATTCATACCATGGTATGACATGTGAGCGAGCCTGAGGTGCCATAGACGAGAGCGATCAACGTTGGAGAGGGATTTAGAACATACCGAGACTTCGCCGGAGATAACTTGCCCATCCATAATGTAAAGGTTTGCGGATTTTCTAACTCCTTAGATGACCACAGAACCTTCCTTGAAAATATGGAGTTTCCTGTCTTTGCCAACAAACTCGTAACCTTTCTTCTCGAAAGTACCGAGACTTAGTAAATTTCGCCTAAGACCGGATACGTGCTTCACATCTTGAATCGTTCGAACAACGCCATCGAACATGCGGAACCTGAGTGTACCCCGTCCAATAATACGACACGAAGTGTCGTTACCCATTAGAACGTGGCCTTTGTTAACCTTTTCATATGAATGAAAAACGCTTCGGTTGGAGCTCATATGAAAAGTACACGCTGAATCAAGTACCCACTCATTCGTGGTTATTAAACCGTAGTCCGAAATGGATAGAAGCTCGCCATCGGAACCAGTTTCGGCAACATCGGCTTCAACGGTGTTATTGGTTGTTTTTCCCTTTGCGATTGCCTTCGCTTTCTCCTTGTTCTTTAACTTGAAACATTCATCGATCAGATGTCCCTTCTTGTGGCAATAATTGCAATATTTGCGATTGGCTTTGGACTTAGATCTAGATCGGTTTTGTGAAGAGCTACCTCTCTCGTTAGGTCTCCCTCTGATGTTGAGACCTTCGGCTTTAGAATCACGGCTACTGTTCCCAACTATCTGCTTCATCTTTTCCTTTGAATCAAGAGCAGTCATTACCTCGTCAAGGACAAGAGTGTCCCAAGAATAGATAATGGTGTCACGAAAGTGATCGTAGGAGTCTGGGAGAGAAGATAATAAAAATAACGCCAAGTCTTCATCTTTGTATTTGACGTCCATATTCTCCAGATTTCCTACAAGCTCTTTAAAGGTAGAGAGGTGATCAGACAAAGAACTACCTTCACTCATCTTTAGGTTAAAAAGTCGTTGCTTCAAGTGTAGCTTGTTGGGCAAGCTTTTCGTCATAAGTAGCTGCTCGAGTTTTAGCCAGAGAGCCGCCGCAGATGTCTCTTTCAGAACATCTTGGAGAACGTCGTTGGATAGATGCAGACGGATCTGCGACGACGCCTTCAAATCTTTCATTTCTTTTTCCTCAATCGACCAAGTTGCCGGCATTTTCTCCATTCCTAATAGTGCTTTGTGGAGATCCATTTGGATCAACACATCTTTCATCTTTACTTGCCAGAGAGGGAATCTTGTGTTTCTGTCAAGTAAAGGAATATCGTACTTCATCGATGACATGGTTGAAAATAGTTTTTACGAATCGTTATCGGAAAACCCGGATTGCTCTGATACCAATTGTAGACAAAATCGACTTCAATAAATAATCGATTAACTTCAAGATCGAAGTATAAAACCCAAATATCACGATAATGATTCAACGGAATATAAAACTATTGAATAATCAACCAAGAATAGATCGAACGGTAAAAAGAAAGAACACAGGATATTTACGTGGAAACCCAAATCGGGAAAAACCACGGGCGGAGGAAGCCGAGAACCAATTCACTATAATATTCAGTGTTTACAGAGATAGAGGAAAGAAAACAAATATATCAAATATATATATTTGTATGAATATGAGAGAAAGATGAAGATGTAATTTGAGGTGTGTGTTTTGAGATGGTTTTCTATCCTATATATAGGATTTTGGTTACATGCCATTGTTGAACTAAACATTTGCTTAATTTTGTATTGCATGCCACAATTGAAAGCCATCTTTAAAAACCTTTGAATGTTTGAAGTTTTAGCAGCCATTTTGTGAAGTCAAATTCCACAATATCGAGTCCCATCCTTATTTATATACTGTAACACCCGGCTTTTAAAACAAAAACACCCCTGAAAATTTTTTCATTTAAAACCAAGGTTTCAATACATAAAACCATAACAAAGGGGTATATTTTAATAAACACGGGTACAAGTGTATCAAGGAGAGTATAAAATACCAAAGTCTCCTTTGAAGCCGGGCTGCTACTGACAGCATCTACAAGTCCACTTCTTGAGTCACGGACTTTATCCTTACCCTCATCAGGGTTATGCTAACCTGCAGGGACATTTAACAAACCGTATGAGCTACAAAGCTCAGTGAGTAATCGTGTCTGCAAATAACATGTATAAAAATACAATCATATATCTATCTGGATATCGAATCCAAACTCCTAGCCTTACTGGCTGACCACATATCTCCTAGGATTTCACATCCTAGTCTGTAACCTTACAGGCTGAATCACCATAACCTGAAATCATCAAGCCACGTCAGTTATTTGCACATATAATTATGTCTAACCATTTCTGTCCCATGTTTATTAGTCTCAATGGACTGCATCATATATCATGGCTATATAAGCCGCACCATATGTCATAGCTATATAAGCTGCACCGGAACATTCTTAGCCTTTAAATCATAGCCCGAAGGCCGCACCAGTTTAGGTTCAACAACCCAAAATC
This sequence comes from Cichorium intybus, assembly GCA_023525715.1. NCBI lineage: Eukaryota > Viridiplantae > Streptophyta > Magnoliopsida > Asterales > Asteraceae > Cichorium > Cichorium intybus. The sequence continues at coordinate 28,481,663 of CM042016.1, read as the reverse complement.
ATGGTCCTAAGACCGCACCATTTAATTTCAAATATAATTATCATATCTAACCTGATATCTGCACATTAACTAACTCAAATCTGTTAGCCACATAAACCATACGTATATAAGAGAAAATAAACATATAAATTCCCAGTTACCGTTTCTGTCCCACGTTTCATAGTCACACTTGACTGCACCGGATATCATAGCCATAAAAGGCCGCTCCAAAATATCATAGCCCGAAGGCCGCACCAGAATATCATAGCCCGAAGGCCGCACCAGAATATCATAGCCCGAAGGCCGCACCAGAATATCATAGCCCGAAGGCCGCAACAGAATATCATAGCCATATAGGCCGCACCAGTTGGATATAAAATCCAGAAATCATGGCCATATAGGCCGCACCAGTTGGATATAAAATCCAGAAATCATAGCCATATAGGCCGCACTAGTTGGATATAAAATCCAGAAATCATAGCCATATAGGCCGCACCAGTTGGATATAAAATCCAGAAATCATAGCCATATAGGCCGCACCAGTTGGATATAAAATCCAGAAATCATAGCCATATAGGCCGCACCATTTAATGACATTTCATTTCATGATCATTTGTGGCTCACGGCTCCGTTCTTGTCATTTCATTGACTCACGGCTTATCCGGTATTGCCTTTTCACCATATTTTTAGATTATCATTTTCGTCCCCCAAACCTGTTTCAACCTGTAACAGTCCAATCAACATATATCATATGTGATATAAGTGAGATTACTCACCTGGAAGCTAGCTGCATTTACATTCCGGTTGTTTCTTGCCTTTGCGTGCACCACAACCATTTTGTCCCATACCTATATATTCATTTATATACCAAATGATAATAGGTTAATAACCATTCCAATTAACTCTAATACAATAGAGTTCAATACATTATCATTATAAACAATGCCTAGTTAATAAACTTTCCGTTTACTAACTTTTTATGAATTTTACTATTCACCGAGGCATTCGAATCGATCTACAGTGCCCCCGAGGGGTCGAAAACTCAATATAAAAATTTTCCCAAACTTAGACCATAACGAGCCTACGGTTCAAGTTTGAGCTAAAACGGACAAGCCAAACGAAAAATAGCATTTCTGACCCCTGCCTGGGAGGCGCATCGCGCCCAGGCTAAGGGCGCGCCGCGCCTGGCTCGTCGGGTCGCGATTGTTGAACAGCAGGCCAGAAACTCCGATTTTCAAGCTACAAAATCCCATTTTTCTCATTTTAAGCCCTTAATACTCGACTTAATGATTAGGGATTGTTCTAGGACCAAAACCTTTGATTAATAACAGGTTTTATGCCATTAAAAACACCTTAATCACACTAATTCATGATTTAGGGTTCTTGGCAAAATTCTCAATTTATCAAGAATGGCAACCTACTTCCATATTCTTTGATTAAGTCCTTTTAACATGACTTATTGGAAGTGTTAAACCATTTAAACCACATAATCATAACTGAAATTTACAAATTTCAGTTTCTATAAAATCCATTAAAAACAATCAAGCTAGAACTTGAGATACTTACTTCCAAAGCCTCAAATTCTTCAATTCCAAAGCTATGATCTGAATTGCAACTTGAATCCTTCAAGAACTCTTCAATTTTCTGGAAAATCATTCACAAAAGCCCTCTCCCGTAAGCTTCTAAAATCTGCACAAAATGGGAGAACATTCCCACTATTTATACTTCCAGATTTTGCAATTTGGTCCTTGAAGTTGCATATTTTGAACTTTTGCCACAATTTACACAATTAATGACAAAAAAAATCAGTTTTTATAGCATTTTAAGTCCAAGACTCAAAATATTATTACAACTAAGTTCTTTTCTGTCCAAAAGACCAATTTACCCTTCCAAGGTAAAATGACCATTTTACCCCTTTTATTATAATTATATAATAAAACATGTCTTGGCGTTACAAATTCTCCCATCCTTCAAAAGATTTCGTCCCCGAAATCATACAAGGAGTTGAGGGTATGTCTCCCTCAATTAGCTTTCGGTCTTCCACATCATCTCGGAATCTATATGGTATTGCCTAAGCACTTAACCATACTAGTCTTCTTATCTAGTGATCACATCACGACTTGCATATCATTCCTCTGGTTGTCCCGGGTACCTTATCTACTTATCTACCTCATTTCATCTTAATGAGTTTGTTGGAAATTATCAATACATAATTTCTTTCTTGTTGTCCCAAACAGACTTTTAACCTTTCCAAAGGATTACTTCCAATGCTACCATATTCCTTTACTTGGAATTTCAAAGGTTTATATTCGGTAATCCACATACCACTTTACAATTTCTTAACCATTCTTCAATGTCGTTCGTACTCATCAAGTCTTTTCTTCAGTTGGTGCAAGAATCTAGTACCTAGCCCACGGCTTTATCACATCTCCAATCCAATAAATCGAAGGATAACACGGTATTCCATACCATACTTCATGTGAATCATCAAACTACTAGCATGTAGGCTGCTATTTTTTTACAAATTCTATCCAAGATAGACAATCTTTTCATCTTCCATTAGGGTCTGCTGTGCTATTTTCAAGCACATCTTCTAAAATCTGCATCATTAGGTCACTTTGTTCACCAATACATGGTACTTGCAGAGACTTTATTGCAAAGTCTATAACAATGTTGTCCCATTTCTTTTCTGGGACCAACAATGGGTAAATTTCTTCGCATGATTCTAACGGTTTGACTTTACTTTGCGTACAAGTCAAATACTTTTCATGCATCTTTCAAGTGACCATGTTTTATATATAATTAACTTTATATGTAACACATCTTCCAGTTTAATGATTACATCTTTCATATCCTTCTCACCTATTTTCCCTCTTATTTCAGTATTTGTAATTCGAATCTACTAAGAGATTTTTTGGTAGCATCTAAATGATACATATCTGAATAATTGAAATATTGTAAATGAATATGTCTCTTAATGACTTTAAGGAAAAAAAAAAGATAAGAGTATTTTTTTTTAGAGGTAAAAATATCATACTCTGACCTCTTAATGGTTCAAACTCAACATAATATCTTAATCATTCAGATGCCTCTTAATGAGTCAGAGAGTCTGACGAACCAAACGTTCTTAATATCTGGACCATTGAGAAGTTGCCTTCGAATGAAATCATTAAGAGGCTACCAAAGATCCCCTAAATAAACTAATATTGGTCATTTTATCTTATGTTTTCCTTCTATATCCACAAGACACATCTTGTTTTCATGATTTATGAATTAGTATAATTTTATTATTTAAAAGAGTTTTATTAATTATAGATTCTTAAATAAATTTCTTTACCAAATGAAATATTACTATACATATATTAATTATGAACTTACGTTTCTGAGTAAGTTTTACTGTTCATTTTTGGTTGCTATTTTCAGAACGAAAATTGCTAAATAAAGATAATAGTATAATTGTTAAAGCATTTGATACAAAATGGAAATAAGCTTCTGTTTGGAAATAGTATTTTTCATTCTTTTTATAGCTAACTTTTAAATTTACGTTTTTTTCCCTCAACTAATTTCGAATTAATTGTTTTTATCCATATTTATTATAAAGTTATTTTAATGGTATTTTGTAAGTTGCAATTCTGGTCCCTTGTTATATTTTAAAGTTATAATTTTCGTCCCTTACATAATTTGTTTTTTGTCGAGCTGCGTTTTCCAATATACGGGTTTCCGCAGCATCGCGCGGACGGTCGAAACCCTAGTTGTGATTATATAGAGAAAGAAATTACAAAATGAATGGCATCTTGATCACTTTTAAAACATTTCTAGTTCGACTCCTATAAATTTGCAAAAAAACATCGAAAAATCACATTATATTAAATGTCAAACATACAAATGACAAATCCAAATCGATTCAGATTTCAGTTCATTCAAACTCCAATTCCTTTAAAAACATTCTGCGAAACCAATTCGACGGTTAATTTGAGAGACTTCTGAAATTTACTTTCTTAGAAAACATAAATCTTAAAACCAAAAATGGTGCTAAATTTGCTAGACATGATGAATTTACTTGTAGACTTATAAATTGCAAATCTTTAACACAAGGAATCACAAACTTTGCTTACATCTCTTCATCATCAAACTAAATCACAACATTGTTTAATTATCAGGAGCTTTTCTCTTTTGATTTGATGTTGACACACTTGTTTGGGGTTGACCAAAAGCTGACCTGTACTCCGAGCCCATAAATTACAAAAAATAAATAATAATGAAAGAGAAAGAGAAAGAGAAAAAAAGTAAATCATACTCACCCACAAGTTGAACATTTCTTGTGATGCTTACAGAAAATAGACAGACAAACAGAGCAAATATACCCCATGTCAATTGTATTTTTGTGACAAAAACACCTGCATTTTTCAAACAACAACTATTATATTAAAATTTAATTTCTAGAATTTAATAATGATGTAAAAATTATAAACCAACTTACGAAGCACGAAAATCTACACCAACAGGTTTAGGGAGTTGTAAGAAGCTTCTTGAATGCAAATCTGTCGCGAATACTGTCTGCACTTTGAAAAAATAATAATCTTTAATGTAGTTTTTTAAATAAATAAATATATGCCACCCTGGAATATTATTTCAACATACTGTTAGATACTGGAAAAGTCCATCTAGCTGTTGTGGCTTCAGATATACACCTCCAGTTATATAAGAAGCCTAACAAAATAAAAATAAGGGCAAAATGGTCATTTTCACAAATATCACTCGAATGTTAAAATTGACGACCTAGTAACCAAAAGTGTTATGGAACAGAAAAAACAGGGACTAAAATTGCTAAAAAGATTCCTTTTTGTGTCTAAACCAAAGATACAGATAAGCACAGGGGCAAATTTGTAATTTAATCATACCTGTTGCAGGAATGCAGAATGCTGTGACCCAATAACACAAGAATCTATAGGTACCATTGATCTTTGAGCAGAAAATATTGAATTCATGATAGCAACATATCTGGAAAATATAAAATATTGTTTAGTAAAAAAGAAATTTATAGAAAAAATAAAAGAAAGTTAGGAGACATACTGTCCAGGTCCATCTTGAGATCCATGCAGACACAAAATCTGTCATTGTAATTAATAGGTAATTTTTATATCATAAATTATTTAGGAAATGGAATAAATGCAAAATATAATTACCCGAGGTTGTGGATGAAGCGATCCAGAACGAAATACTCGCTGTATGTCTAATCATTTGTTGTTATTTCAAACAATTTAAAAGAGTTAAATAGCAACGTACTTTCATTGATATGTTTATTACAGAATCCTACTTTCATTTATCCTATTACTTTCAAAACTCTAAAATGTCATCCAACTACAAAGCAATTTTTATTGCTATAATTGGCTCGATTTTTTAAAGGATAATATTTCAACTAATAAAAATATAAAAAAAATTTAAAAGTACAATGTTATAAATGGGTAGTTTTTCAAATTAAGGAAAAAAAATCAAAAGTGGAAGGCTATAATTGGGTAGGTTTTACAATTCTATGATATAAAGAAATGAAAGTAGGTTGTTATTTCTTGCATTTAACCTAACATAAAAACATAAAATGAACACAAAATGATGCAAATAATGAAAAGGATACAACAAAGTGCCATTGAAAGAGATCCTGAAAGCAAAGAAGATCCAATTCCATCAACCGAATCTTCCTTATTAAGTTGTTCATCTTTAACAACAAATTCCTCTAATTTTTGTAACAATGTTTCAGCTCTTTGATTTGCATGTCCCAATGAAGAATCATAGATGTAATCACAAGAATTGAAGCCAGTAGCAATCACCACCACTTGATTTAGTTGATTTAGTAGAATAATCGAGTTCAAGAACGAAAGAACCTACATTAAATTATATTATTATAAATCTAACAACATTTTTCAATAGTTAAAGTACATTGCTATTTCTTGAAAGAGAAAGTGATTGTTGGTGTATTGTATTTTGAAAAGATTGTGTTTACTTGTGAAAGGAACTTGGAAAATGAGAAAGGAGTAGTGGTTGAACTCCAGAACAATGGATTTGTGTCGATTAACACCATTAGCAAGCTCACATCATCTGTGATTTTAGTACAAATGAGATGAATTTAATTGATGAATGAAGATAATGAAATGGATTTAGGGTGTAATATATGAAGATGATTATAGAAAGATAAATTTACCTGTGTATTGTTTAGATGAAACAGGGGTCATACTTGGTTTTTTGTGTTGTGTATGACAGATAAAGTTCTAGAATGAAGGGAAGTTTAACTGAAAATATGTAAAAAGAATTGCAAGGTTAGTCCCTCAAATGCTGCTTGTTGGAAAGTGGAAACCTTTTATAGAAATTCCTATTACCCTGAATTTATAAATCAACAATTGAATAATCTCAAAAGTAAACAGTCACATAGTAAAAAAAAAAAAAAAAAAAAAAAAAAAAAAAAACTGAATTTATAAATGAAGAATTGCAAGGTTAGTCCCTCGAGATGACCCTAGGAGCAAAACATTAACCAGGATGTGATTAATGGAATCAACTAATAGCATCTTACTTTGGATATGTTGCAATCAACCATATAAAAGAAACTTAGTCTTTAAGGAGCAAAGACTTGATGGAAACATAAAAATTCAATTTCATCAATCAATATTCGTAAGTGTGTTGGTTGGGAGGGTTAAACTATGTGTATGAGCAACATCAGAAAGAACCCAAATTCATAAATCAAAATCATAAACAATCTAAACGAACCAAACCTGGTTTCGATTCATAACCAAATCAGAATTCAGAATGAAATCATAAATTCAGAGAGAAATCACAAACCTGAATCAGATTATCATAAAGAAATCAAAATAATCCGGAATCCAGGAATGCAGCAAATCGAACTCAGAACCAGAAATCAAACTCAGAATTTGATAATCAAAAATCGAACTTGGAACCAGGAAATTGAACTCAGAACCGTGTTTCAATCTAACAACTTCAAACCAGAAATCGAACTCAGAAATTTAGAGCCATGTTTATATCTAAGAACTTCAGAGACGACCGTAGATTATGAGAAATCAGAACTCAGGAATCGAACCAAATCACTGAATCATCCAGAGATGGCTACTTGTATTTCAAAAATAAGAAATCGTGTACCTTTTGGAGAACCGATTACCGATTACTGTCAACAGTCTAAATTGATGCGTTTGATGTTTCACTTTCATTGCTTCAATGTGTGCGTGAGTCGACTGTGTGTCTGTCTGCGTTGGAAATGGCAGGGAAGAGAGCACACTGTTGGGCTAAGGTTTATAACAATTAGAAGTTAAGGGCCCTTTGACATTTCGCCCAGGTTGCCATGTGCGGGCTAAGGTTTATAACAATTAGAAGTTAAGGGCCCTTTGACATTTGGGGGCCTGGGGCAGTCGCCCAGGTTGCCATGCCTACTGGGCCGGCCCTGAGTAGGACATATATTTCGAAACTTCCAATTCTTTCCCAAGCAGAAACTAATCGTGGAGAATTGGAGAGTGGTGCATCAAACACTTTAGTCATTGAGGACTTTCATCAAACAGATAGAGTGCCATATGTTAAGTTTAGGGATTTCTCAGAAGAACGAGAATTTCTTTGACCATACCTTGTTAACTTGGAGAGGAAATGCAAAGTGGCTCTAAGATGGCTTGTTGCCACTTGATGTTGCTCACCTACTTTGTACTCGAATCCAACAATGGAGTTGTCGAGGAATCGCACTCGATTGCTCAGGAACCACCAAGGTCACGCAAGGATTTAGCTCGTTCCACTTTTACATGGACCACACTTTCACCCCTTGATCTTTAAATTAAGACCCAGGAAACCCCCTGACTTTTGGGTTAATCATCCAAATAAGTGGAGTTTTAATATAAAATGGCTTATTTTTAATATTTTTAGAACCAGATTTGTTGTATATGTTGTCGCATTTATAAGTCGTGTTATTGCAAGGTGTAGTCAATAGTCATATTAAAAAAAATTGTATCCATGGAGAATTTATATATGTCTTAAACATATATCAAAATATTATATTTGTCTAACATTGGAGAAGGAGACTCTTTAGTCATTGATGACTTTCATTGAGGGCATATTTGTCCAACCGAAACTTTAAATATCATATATACTCTTTATAAACTTCTAAAATATCATATTTGTCCAAAAAAAATTTAATTTTTAAAACATTTTTATAATATACTTTGTAATTCAAACTCATTATGAATATAAGGAAAATCTTTAAAGACCAAAATACCCTTACTTTTATTTGTTAGAATATTTTCAATATTTTATTCAGACTTCTCACACAATTATGTTGCTAGAAAGTAAAAACATAATCATCAGCACTTATTTCCATCTTTAGATTATTATCGATGATGACCAAAATACGACAAAAGACAAATAAATACGACGAACAATGGAAATTGGTGCTGATGATTATCAATGAATATGGAAATCAGTGATGCAGATGATTATTGATGACGACTAAGTACGACAAACGACGAGTACGAACGATGGACGGTAGACAATAACTATGGACGGTGGTGTCGCCTTTCTCCCAGGTTGCGTTGTTTTTTTTTTCACTTTCAAGTGATGTGTTTGTGCCAGAAATTTGATTGAAAATTTGAAAGTATTTCCAACAAAAATAGAATTAGGGGTATATTGGTCAATCTAGATTTTCTTTATATTTATAATGAATTTAGATATTATATTTATATATATATATATATATATATATTAATTTGTAACTTTCGTCTGTGAGACAAAGTGACTGTTCATTTGAGTTTTGTTATTTAACTAAATTAAGATCATAATATAATTGTTAAAGCATTTAATACAAAATGATAATAAGCTTTTATTTGGAAATAACATTTTTTATTCTTTTTATAGCAAACTTTCATATTTACGTTTTTTCCTCTCAACTAATTCCGAATTAATTGTTTTCACCTTATTTATTATAAATTTATATTGGTATTTTATAAGTAACGATTCCGGTCCCTTATTATATTTTAAAGTTACATTTTTCGTCCATTACATAATTTATTTTTCGTCAAGCTGCCTTATCTAATATACTGGGCTTCCGCAGCATCGCGCGGACAGTCTAAAACCTAGTAACTATAAAATGTTAAAAAAATTAGTTTGGGCAAACATAATATTTAGATATTAGGTTGGGTAAATATGATATTTTGAAAACTTATTATATATATATATATATATATATATATATATATATATATATATATATATATATATATATATGATATTTAAAGATTAGACTGAACAAATATAATATTTTAATATTTCTTTAGAATATATAAGAAAAATTTTCAATAAATTATGTTATTGCAAAGTTGGTGTTTTTTAAAATAAATATAAAACAATTTACAGATAACGTTTATTAAAGCTATTAGTAATCATATAATTTTATACTTATTTAACAAATCAACATTCTTATCGTAATGTTTGACCTAATTTTAGAAATATAAAAATTATTTTTAAATAGTAAAAAACACAAAAACATTTTGTTAGGTTTAACCTTGGTTATTAAGTTTGTGCGAGTTGATCAAAAAAGAAGAAACAGGGCCAGAAAGTCACATCTTATTCTCCAAAAGCGACTCTCAACCGCTTTCAAGCTCGAAGAATCTCCGGACGAACTACGGCATAAATGGTTTGGGGCCTCTTTCCCGCCGAACCCCTTCCAGGTTAACCTTTCTTCTTGTTCATATTTTTCTTCGCATTACCATTTCTTCAGAAACACAAGAACTCAAGAAGTTTATTTCTTTGTGGAATTTCGTCGAATAACTTCTGTGCATATAGTAGAATGCAAGATGATGCCAGCAATCTTAGTGGGTACTTATTTATTTAGCCAATTGTTCTCTACTGTAGAAAAAATAGAACCAATTATGTCGTTTGGGTATAGCATGTTACTCGTTTACACTTTAACTAATTATAAACGAGGGCTTTTGAAGGTAAATTGATCAGAGAAATGGGGCACAGAACGCTCTTTGATTTCGCAAGCAGCACTGTTTTGAGTTTTGGCACAAACTAGATCATCAAAAGAGAACAGTATAAAATTGAACATTTTAAAGATGAAAGTTGAAATTGGTGGGAAAAGAATCACAATTATTATCTGTTCAAAAATCGAACAGGAAAAAGTACAAAAAAACTAAACCTATTGAATTAGTGTTAGAATCTAGGGTTGTCAATAGTACTCTATGCTATTATATATTAAAACGATGGCATGTTTTATACTGAGATTAAATTCATTTTCAGGGGAAGAAAGTTATTACATCTTTAGCAAAGGGACATATAAAGTGGGGCGAAAAGGTAATTCACACTAATTATGTGTCATTTTTATACCATACAAGTTCAATTCTTGCTAATGCATGATATAAAAATATTGGGTTTCTTTTAGCTTTTATAAATTATAACGTAGAAACTACTAACCTTGAATTCTTTGTTCTATAGGATGTGATATAATCGTTAACAAAGATAAAGGGGTTTCACGTATCCATGCAGAAATAATCATTGATGCCATGATTTCAATTGACAATATAAAGAAGAAATCATCTGTTAAATCATCCAAAATTAGGATCAAAGATTGCTCAAAGTATGGAACTTTTATTAAAAAGCCAATTGGATCAAAAGAAAAAGTTCATGAATTTCCAAATAAGGAAACAACAATAGATGATTCAGACCTTGTTTCATTTGGAACTGGTAATGCTACTTACAGGTACACCAAATATATCTTTTAAAAATATTTAATTTTATTTTTTCTTCATTGATAGAGTATTTATATTTATTCATATTTCAGGTTAGAATTCATTCCAATTATGTTTTTTCTTTGTGGATTTGAACCTACTCGTTCAAAAGAACTTCAAGAAAAAATATCATCCATTGGTTAGTAAATTTCATTAAATCTCATTTTTTTATTTGTTAGAATAAATATATATATATATATATATATATATATATATATATATATATATATATATATATATATATATATATATATTGATGAATAATATATGGTGTACAGGTGCTTCCATGACTAATAAATGGAGCCCTAATTGCACACATGTTGTTCTTGATGATAATGCATCAGTGAATGGTGATATAATTGATGCTATAATGTCTAAAAAACATTTTGTCAATTATAAATGGATAGAGGTAACTTTATTATTTTTATTAACTTTATAGAATATGAACGTGATTTAATTTTATGGATGTAAATAACTAAATGTCTAAATGACATATCCAAATTTATTCAGTCACTTGCAGAAAAACATATTGACACCAAAATTCCCAGCTGCAGTTCGTAAGTATACTTGTAAATTTTAATGAGTTTACCTTTTCATATTTTTATATTTCTTTTTTTTTAATCATATAAATATATCTACAGAAATTCCCCTACATTGACATTTGAAGGAGACTTGGTCAAAGTTGTTGACCCTGAGTCTAGAGAAAATTGTTTAAGTGGATACACTTTTCTACTCGAGCCATCAGAAAAGGCAATCTACTTTCATTTCTATTTGAACTATTTCTCATTTTAGTTTTATAAAAATCTCACATTTATATACCGTTTTACAGTATAAAAATAAGGAAAAGTTACAGCCATTACTGGAAACATTTGGTGCAAAAATTGTTCATGTTGAAGAATTCATTCCCCATAGCCAGGTTTCTTTTTTATTAAGTCAAAAAAAACACCACCTTAGATTATTTATAAATTATAATAACGCGTTTTATAATAATAATATTTTTTTAGGATTTGGAGGAAGATGAAAATAATCATGTTTTACATGTAATTGAAGAAGATGGTTCTAAATGTACCCGTAATCTTGGTTCTTTAAATAAAGTTACTGAAATAAATTTGATTTTTGCTACTTTATCTGGACACCTGGATCCTATTGTTTTTGTATCACCACCTGGTAAGGTTTTCTAATTTATTTCCAAATTAAAAATACGGCTAAATGCAAGAAATAACAATGTACTTTCATTTATTTTCCTTATTACAGCATTGTACTTTCAAATTATTCCTATTTTAGGGCATTGTAATTTGTACACTTTTTATTTGAATTATAATGACATGACACACGTTAACAAGTTTCTATGATGACGTGGCATAAAATGTGTTAACTTGTGCCACATCATCATAGTTTATTAAATCAGCAGACTAATTTTATAAAGTACTAATAAGGAATAATTTGAAAGTGTAATGCTATGATAAAGAAAAAATAGAAAGTACATTGCTATTTCTTTCATCTAGCCAATTGGTTTATAAATTTACAAATATATTTTAATTTTCAATTGCAGTACATGCCACGTCATCATGTTCCACTGACGAGACAGTTGTAGCAGATTCAGAGCCAGAAATAGAAATAATTTCAGTTTCCACATCTTCCACGATTCAAAAATTAGAATCCATTGAAGATGAAAAAGAAAAAATATCCGTTCAAAATGAAGTGGAAGAAACAATTGTTCGTTCAATAGATCCGATAAAAATCGATAATTACGTAAATATAGCTACAAATGATACAAAAGATGATGAAATTATCACTCAAAATGGGATTTCAGATGTTATTTTCAGCCAAGATTTGATCATTCGAGATACAAATTTACTATCTTCCGTACCTTCTCCAACTAAAAATCAAGTTTTGGATTTTAAACGGTTCAAAAAGGTTAATTAATTAATTTTTTTTTTTTTTTTTGGTGTTATGTTGTTTGTGGGGTTTTGTAATTTGTAGTTTGTTTGTAACAATGAATTGACTCGCAGATGGAAACTCAATCGGGAAATAGTTTTCACAATCTTGTGCCTTTTTCAAAGAATCCGTACAAGTATGATGACATATGTATTTAATTTTGCTTTTCTTCGTTATATAAAATAAAAATATTGGAATGATTTTTTTATTTATTTGTGGTAGAGGGTCGGAATATGAGAATGAGGGAGTAGCCGAGTCTTTGAAGGAAGAAAGAAAGCGTAAACAGACAGAGGCTATTGCCGAGGATTTATTTAATAATGCTAAGGTACGTTTTACTGTGTCCCTGATGCATACTGTATGCATCAATGCATCAGGTACATTATATGTATCAGACACAAATGTGTCTGATATATTATGTATCAGACACATTATAATGTGTCTGACAGTTCGACGGACACATTATATGATACGTAACACGATGTGTGTGATACTGTATTTGTCGGACACATTTTGGATAACGCGTTTGATGATGGTTGGATTTTTTTTTTTTTGAATAATGTTTTTTAGGCGAAGAAACGTGGGGCGGCCGGTTTTATTCAGGGACTTTTTAATCGAAGATGATGTAAGTGAAACTTTTGCTACATAGCGATTGTTTTTATGTTGGTTGTTTATAAACCAAGTGTAGAATTATTGAAAAAAATGCTAAAAGATTTTTGTAAGATTGGTTTTTCTTGGGGTTACTGTTTTTTTCTATATGCAAATGTGCCGTTAATGAATCAGGATGCAAAAAGAGCGTCATTTTGTTAAGTATTTGTGAACATATGATTTAGTGGAATATTGAGTTATTTATTCGATGTGTAAATTACTATTGAATAATAAAGGGAAATAATATGGTTCATCCGTAAGTAAAAAAAGTTGTAATGTTTGTTAGATGATTGTAATGAATTAATGAATTAATATGACATACGAGACAAATTCACTAGCAAATAACGGTTTCGAAATATTTCATGAAATCCGGATGCATTAATTTACAGGTCGTATAATTGTTTTAGTCGTCTTGTCTTTGTGTAAATTTTAAATTACTTACCATAAATAATCATTTTGGAACACATTTAAGACGAAGGAAAACAATCTGATAGAAGAAGTATTAATCATCTTGATAATTCATGTTAAAATATTATATTAAAGTTTGACACAACTGATATAACTGTATGATTATTAAAGCATAGGTTATGTCCAAATATAAAAATATAAGATTATGTGTTCTTTAAACATTTATTGATACATGTTGGAGACCCAATTACCAAACGGCTAAATTCAAAGACAGAGTTGGACACCAAATCTCCCAACAATTAAAATAATTTAAAAATAAGATACATATATTCATTTTTACTTTCAGTTTTACCTGCTTAACTACAATATATTTGATTTTTCTATCAAGATATACTTAATCACATAAAAAAGATCTTGGGCGATTTAGTGATGATATAAACATATAGTCATATAGAGATGTTATAACGTGTTTGGATATATTCTCAATGGTGTGAAAGTTGTTTTCCTCAAAGGATTTAAGAGAAAATAAATATATTTTCATCACCATACACGGATTACTTCATAATCGCGTTTTATCATATACTAAATGACAAAATAACTTGAACTTTTTAAAATCGCTATTGCTTGACCAAAAGTCTGAAATATATTTGAGCTTGTAAGACAAAAGGTCCCGTATTTCTATGTCGATCTTCATCAACAAACACACATAAATAGAGTACAACAAAATGAGGAGGCAGGACCTCTACATGAATGGACCGTTAACTATACATAAAAAATATAAACATATGATAATACAATAGATATATGCTAACATCCCCTCGCAGTTTGAACGTTCGAATGAGCATGGACGTTCAAACTGAATCTAACATCGAGATACAACGTAGACGGGAGACCCATGGTGAAAATATTGGCATATTAGGAGGATGACGAAACATGCATCATGTGTATATGGCCCACGACAACTTTCTCGTGAAAAAAGTGTATGTCAATCTCAATGTTTTTAGTGCGATGATGTTGAACGGGGTTGGTGGAAAGATGGATGGTGTTGACATTATCACAATATACTAGAGTCGCGGAGTCGGGTGGCCTTCCCAATTCCAGAAGGAAATTGGGAATCCAACAAGTCTCTACAATTGCATAAGCAGCCACAAGGTACTCGGCCTCAGCACTTGATGGGGAGATAGTGTATTGGCATTTGGATGACCAATATAAGAGGTTGTGTCCCAAGAAGACACAGTTCCAGATGAAGAACGTTGAGAATAGGACACAATATAATAGGCCCAGCCAGCATCGAAATAGGCAGTTAGACCAAGCTAGGTCACGACTAGTATCGCTCTTTATATACATGTATTATTGACAACGCTATCGTCACACGCGTCAAAAACAATTTATAACCCACTTTTTACTATGTAGATAGGGCAAGCGGGGTCGAGTCCAAGGATTTAGTGGTTAACTTTTAATGAGTTGTAAAGTAGAATTTTAACGGTGATGGTAAAAATATTGAGATTGTAACTTGAGATTAAAGAGAGAATTACTTCCGGTTTAGTTATCAACAATTAGTTGCACATGTATTATTACAATGATTCCGATATAATTACTTTAACATAATTACAGTTTACTGACAATTACTATTACATAGGTAAATACATAATATGTTGAATCGATTATTTGTCTTTGTCTAACAATTAGGTAGATTAAGCACAAACAATGGTGTAGCAATATTATGTTTTAACTAGATGATAGTACATTACAACTTCTTTACATATTAATTGGGCACAAAGTATATTAACTGATTATCCGTCTTAACTCGTGATTTAAGTGAGATAGGCACGAATGATATGTTGGTAATACTATGTCTTGAGAATATGGTAATAAGTAGAAGTAAACACAAATGATTCACTAGTTGTATTTCAAGAGATAGGAGTTTAAGAGTTACAATAGCAAAACATTTGTCGGAATCAAAGTAAAAACATGCTATACTAAAAGTTGGATAACATTACCGGAAGTAATCTGAAGAGATTAGCCTTCCATTCGTGTGATGATCGTGATGATGGTCTTGGTGTTCCTCGTCATGTAACTTGATGCGTTTACCCTTCGAGTTTCTTGAATTACAACTAGAATTACCACCGAGAGAGGTAATCTTTTGATTCTAACAAATAGAGAAGAAATATTTCAAACTATTACAACTGATATAGAGTACTTAGTAACTTGGTGTCTAAAGGATGTAGAATGGGTGTCTAAATCCGTGCATAGAGAGCTTCTATTTATACTACTGGAGCACAGTGCTCGCGTCGCGACCAAGGGTCCCGTCGCGGCGCGAGGAGGCGTCGGTCGTTGCTTTTGGTCGGCCACTGGTCTGGCTAGTGCGGTTGTTGGTAGTCTCGCGTTCATGGAGTTGGTAGTCTCGCGTCCAAGGTCTTCGCGTCGCGACCGGGGTATCCGTCGCGGCGCGATCACTGTAGGTATTTGGGTCTTCTGTTTTGATTTTCTTCACGTCGCGACATAGGTGGTGTCAAGTCGCGATTGCTGTATTTTTATGTGTATTTCGCCTTTTTACTCTTCAGTTTTGAGCATCACTTCCTCGGGTTTGTTCTTTTATAGTTCTTGGGTCTTGTTCCTGAAAATAAACCATAATTGTTAACACACAAATCCCTCTTGTTTTCCTCACACCAGCAGCTCCGGAGAACTCTGTTCAAGTTAAACATGAATCGTAATTCATGTTCAGCCACCTGTTAATATAAGCCTGTTTTGATGTTGAGCTTATCAGGATTTCCTATGGTAAAACCATAGTTCTGGCAGATTTGCATCTGCGACACAGCAGTGGGCTGTGATGTGCAGTGTATGAAAAATGAGATATTCTCTCGTTTATTTTGCAATTTTGTGAGGATGTCTGGGGACGGTAGACAAATTAATCATAATTCTTTTGAGAGAATTAATGATATCATAATAGGATTTCCCCGTGATTTGTGAGATGTTTTCTATGTGAAAACAAATGGCTGGCTTGGGTTAGTGATGACCCGACAGTAGATCTATTATCACCGCCAGACTGTTGGGAGTCTGTGGTGTGCATCAGGAGCTGCCGTTGGAATGTGAGCTTTTGCCTTTTTGTTGTGAAAACATGCATTCTTATAAAATGTGACTGTTTGGTTTTAACAGATGGGGTAGGTTAGACGGGTCTGTCTGAGCCGTATCTGTTTATGAAGAAGCATTTTGCATGTTTTAAGGCGGTTTCTGGATTCTTTTATTTTGCACGGAAATATAGTTTTTGTGTGCCTCTGATCGTATTTATGCGATAAAACAGCTTTTAAATGATAGTGTTTTATTGTAAAAATAAAACACTATCAAAATACTACACACTTGAGGTTTGCTTGTCCTCAAGCAAAATTGAGTTTTTCGCAAAAATAAATTTTTTTTTTTTTTTTTTTTTTTTTTTTTTTTTTTTTTTTTTTTTTTTTTTAACAGTCGATCATTTGATTCATTTGGTCGCTGAACTGACTGCCAGCATGTTAGATTGCTTTCTGTAATAATAATCAACAACACAAACAAACGTCATTCTGAACAATCACAAAAATAATTTCACACCACACAACAGTTAAATTTAAACCAACAGTAAATAAACACAGAGTACTTGAAATTCACACTAAATTGGAAATAAAACAAACTAAATACTCACTCATCCTCCTCGTCATCGAAATGGGTCCCCGATGGTCCTGCCCCGTCTCCTGTGGAATGGCTACCTGTGTACCAGTCAGGTACTGGTGGAACGATGCTCGGGTATGGATGCTGTGGCTGGAATCCCTGATGGTGAAAGAAATCTGTCATGGAATCCGCCATCCACTGGTGCTGTACCTGATGAGCTAAATGCCACTCCTGATGGGTCAGATGCCAATCCTGCATCTGTCGATATATCGTCCCGAGATTGATCTCGGGCTCTGGATCCTGGGGTGGAATGGGAGACCTCTGGCGCTGACGCTGGCGGCGTCTGGGAGGTGGAGGTGGTGCTTGAGCAGCATCGGGTGCCTGCTCATCCTGATCTGGCTCTGCGAGTACGAATACTCCTGGTGGTCCTGCTGGTCTGATCACATGCATAGACTCCAGGTACTGACGTCCGATGGCTCTCGGCTCTCTCGGAGTCATGGATCGTATCCCTCGCAATGTGGTAACACCATATGAATGCGCCAGTCTGGTGATCAGATGACCACCACAAAGGGGGCTATTAGCTCGAGCCCCTGTGGCCTTGCGAGCCAAGAAAAACGCCAGTGAATATGGGAGGTTGCAGTGTCTCCCTGGTGTCAAAAGACACCACAGATAGAAGAGATCTGCTGCAGGAACCTTCTCGCTGCCCCTCCGTTGATTGACGGAGGTAGCAACAAGTCGGTGTAATAAACGATGAATCGGAGAGCGGATCGCACTCTCTACAGCAGTCTCAGGGAGGTATAAAGTACTGGCAATCCCTCCCCAGAATTCTTCATTAACCAGCTCCTCGGGTGGGCTGGTGATGCATCGAGCTAGATATGCTCTAAACTCCGGTGAACGAGTCTCACCATGCGGATATAGACCCAGTCTCCACCCTAGCTCGACAACGCTACACTGCCTCGGCTCTCCTCCGAGGCGAAAAGAGAGACCGGTACGTACAAACATATCCTCCTCGGTCGGATCGAATGTGACCGTGGAGAAGAACTCGAGCATCAGCTCTTTGTAGCTGTGCTCTCGTATCTGAAATAGATTTCTCCATGCGTAGCTGGTGTATGTACCATCAGACTTGACCAAATATTGGTCAAGTGCTGCTGTGATCCCTAGAGTATTAGCAAAGTTCCAGTCTAATACCAGGGCCGGCTCCACGTCTCTTTGTCTATATCTTTCTATGTTTGCTGTGTATACGTTTAGTCTTGCTGCGGGAAGAGTGTTTGGGAATTGTAACCACTCGTGTGAAGCAATATTGTTCCTTTCAACTTGTTGTTGACGTTGTTCTCTTCTGCGGGCCATATCTGTAAATTTCCAATTTGTAAAAATCATTAACCTAGTTTAACACGCAAGAAAAATAGCAAAAACGAGCAAAAATTTTAACCCCCTGCCCAGCCTTCGCGGCCTGGTCGCGTCCAGGTCGCGTTGGCCTTCAGGTCGCGAGGACCACCCTGGTCGCGATCGCGAGGGCGGAACGGACCGATCGGGATGGTCGATTTCACCTGTTTCGCTTGGTTTTGACTTAATGCATTCAGCCATAAGGGTTCCTAAGTGATATAGCTAGGTTGTACAAGCATTAATTCAAGGAAATAACAACATTTACAACAACCCGATCGGGAACCTAGGGTTCGAACCGATTTCACGCGATTTTGCTAGATTTTAACATGTAATAATCTTAATCGAGAGTAGAGAGAAGATATACATACCTTAATTGATGATCTACGCAAGAAAAACGAAGAAAAATCGGGAGTTTTGGTCGAAATTATGTCCGCCGTGAGAGAGAGTCGCGAGAGGAAGAGAGAGAGTGAAATGCGGCGGATGGCTTAAGTTAGGGTTTATACCTGACTTCATGCTCCTTCGCGACGGGGTGCATGGTCGCGACATAGGTGGTGGTCGCGGCGCGAGCACTGTAAAATGGATGTTCTTTGTCGCGTTTTTACCTGCTTCGTGGTCGAAAAATTTCCGTCTCGTCGCGAGGGGTCTCCAGAGGGCTATTTTTTTTCATTTTCCAACTTCATTTTTACCCCCTCTTTTTACCTGTATACCCGTACATTTAATACACACAAATGTTTATGTTTTTTAGGTTTTTAGAAAATAAAACACACTAAAATCAAATAATCAAAAATAATAACAGCAACTAATTAAACATACTGCACACTTATGCTTTGCATAAGTGTAAATGAGGGTTTGCAGTGAACACTCCCACAAAGTTCTCGGGTTGCCTCCCGAAAAGCGCTAAGTTTAACGTCTTCAGCCGGACGCAGTGCCTTATGTTCAAATGGTCAGAGTTGTGGGTTAATTAAAGCGATTTTTTCAAACACCACTTTTGAGTTATCTACCATTTGAACGTAAGGCTTTAACCGTTGTCCATTGACTTTAAACGGTTCTCCTCCCTTTTCTGGTTTGATTTCTATTGCACCATGTAGTGCAACATCGGTTATAACATATGGACCAGTCCATTTACTTTTAAGTTTTCCAGGGAATAATTTGAGGCGTGAATCGAATAACCACACTAATTGTCCTATATGAAATTGTTTTCGGACAATGTGGCGGTCATGAAAGTCCTTTGTTTTTTCTTTGTATATCTTCGAACTTTCATATGCCTCTTTCCTTATTTCTTCCAGTTCTGATAACTGGAATTTTCTTTCTTCACCTGCATCAGTTAAATTGACATTAGCATTTTTGATTGCCCACATGGCACGATGCTCTAACTCTACAGGTAAATGGCATGGCTTGCCATACACGAGTCTATACGGGGACATTCCTATGGGTGTTTTATATGCTGTCCGATAGGCCCATAAAGCGTCATCTAATCGAATGGACCAGTCCTTTCGGTCTGGTCTAACTGTTTTTTCGAGAATTCTTTTAATTTCTCTATTAGAGACCTCTGCTTGTCCACTTGTCTGTGGGTGATATGGTGTACCAATTTTGTGGGTAACACCATAATGTTTCAAAACTTTTGCAAAATGTCTGTTTTTAAAATGGGAACCCCCGTCACTAATGATGGTTCGAGGGATTCCGTGTCTAGAGAAAATGTTCTTTTTGACAAATTTGCATACGACACTGTGGTCGTTTGTTCTGGTGGCTTCAGCTTCCACCCATTTGGACACGTAATCAACAGCTAATAAAATATACAAATTTCCAAATGATGTGGGGAATGGTCCCATGAAGTCAATGCCCCAAACGTCGAATATTTCAACAATCAATATCGGGGACATTGGCATCATGTCTCGCCTTGAGATTCCCCCCATCTTTTGGCATCTATCGCAAGCTTTGACATAAGTGTAAGCATCCTTGAATAGAGAAGGCCAGAAAAAACCACTTTGGAGAACTCGGTGCCCAGTCTTTTTGGCACTGAAATGTCCTCCACAAGCATATGAGTGACAGTGACGGAGAATGTCCGTCTGTTCATCGTTTGGTACACATCTCCTGATAACTTGATCTGCTCCTATTTTGAACAGATCTGGATCCTCCCATAGATATTGCTTGGTTTGGGAGAAAAAGTATCTCTTTTGTTGAGTGGTCCAGTGTGGCGGTGTTTTTCCTGTTACAAAATAGTTAACCAAATTAGCAAACCATGGTAATTTTTGTACAGAAAATAGTTGTTCATCAGGAAAATCTTCTCGTATTGTTTCTCCTTGAATTTCATCTGTTTGAATTCTGGAAAGATGATCGGCCACCACATTTTTAGATCCCTTTTTGTCTCGGACCTCTATGTCAAATTCCTGCAACAGAAGTACCCACCGAATGAGTCTTGGTTTTGTTTCCTTCTTTTCCATCAGGTGACGGATGGCACTGTGGTCGGTGTACAAAATAACTTTAGATCCCCAGATGTAAGATCTAAATTTATCCAAGGCGTACACAACTGCCAATAATTCTTTTTCTGTGGTGGTATAATTGAGCTGTGCTTCAGAAAATGTTTTGCTTGAATAGCAAATGACCACTGGTTTCTTGTCCACCCTTTGTCCCAATACCGCTCCCACTGCATAATCACTAGCATCACACATTATTTCAAAAGGAAGAAGCCAATTAGGTGCTTGCAGAATTGGCGCTTCTGTCAATTTATGTTTCAGAATAGTGAATGCTTCTTGACAGTCATTATCAAAGACAAATGGTGCATCTTTTAATAACAGTTTACAAAGTGGTTTAGAAATCGTACTAAAATCCTTGATGAATCGTCGGTAAAATCCGGCATGTCCAAGAAAGGAACGGATGCCTTTTACCGAGCTTGGTGGGGGAAGGGTGGAAATGACTTGTACTTTGGCTCTGTCAACTTCAAAACCGCGTTCTGAAACGACATGCCCAAGTACAATTCCTTCCTTGACCATGAAATGGCTTTTCTCCCAGCTTAAGATTAAATTGGATTCGGTGCATCTTTTTAGTACCTTTTCTAGCTGTTTTAAACAATTATCAAAAGAGGAGCCAAATATTGAAAAATCATCCATGAAAATTTCTAGCGATTCTCCCACCATATCACAAAATATAGCCATCATGCAACGTTGGAACGTGGCGGGAGCATTACATAATCCGAATGGCATCCTTCGAAATGCGAAGGTGCCGTAGGGACAAGTAAAGGTTGTTTTAGCCTGATCCTCGGGATGGATGGCAATTTGGTTGTATCCCGAGTATCCGTCTAAAAAACAATAGAATTTTTTTCCAGATAATTTTTCTACTATTTGGTCTATGAATGGGAGTGGGAAATGATCTTCTGAGGTTGCAGCATTCAACTTGCGGTAGTCGATGCATACTCTCCATCCCGTGATTGGCCTGGTGGTCATCTTTTCTCCATCTTCTGTTTCGACTATTGTAATTCCTGATTTCTTAGGCACTGTTTGAGTTGGACTTACCCAATCACTGTCAGATATGGGGTAAATAATGCCAGCGTCCAACCATTTAAGTACCTCTTTCTTGACTACCTCTCTGAGATTCGGGTTCAGACGTCTTTGTGTTTCTCGAGCTGGTTTCGTTCCTTCTTCAGTAATGATTCGGTGCATACACGTCGCGGGACTTATCCCCTTCAAATCTGCTATTGTCCATCCAATAGCTTCCCTGTATTTTACCAACAATTCTAACAATATTTCTTCTTGAGCACCTGTCAAATCAGCAGAAATTATTACAGGTAAAGTTTTGTTAGGTCCCAAGAATGAATATTTCAAATGTTGTGGTAATGCTTTCAATTCTAAAACCGGTGGTACTTCAAAGGATGATTTTAACGGTGCTGCAAAGTTTGTGGGTAATTTTTCCACTTGAGGGATCCATGGTGTTTTCCATTGCTGTGTTTGAAAAACTTCTTCTATCATGTGTACTTCTTTCGTATCCCTGTCTTCAATCCTGGTATTGTTAAGGAAACTTTCCAATTCGTCAGATCTTAAGATGGTTGGTATAGTTTGATGTACTAAGTCATCAACTACATCAACTTGATAACATTCATGTTCCGTTGATGAGTTATTAAATGTATTAAAGACATTTAATCTGAGTTTTCTATTTCCAAAGGCGATATCCATTGCTCCTGTTCTACAATTAATTTGGGCGTTTGTTGTTGCTAAAAATGGACGTCCCAAAATAATTGAGGCTTGACTTTCCTTGTAAGTATGTTCAGTATCAAGCACCAAGAAGTCAACTGGATAGTAAAATTCATCCACCTTGATTATAACATCGGTCAACATTCCTCGTGGGATTTTTGTGGATTTGTCAGCTAGTTGTAAAATGATATCAGTATGTTCTAGCTTGCCTAGTTCATACTGATCAAACAAATTCCCTGGAAGAATGTTGACACTTGCTCCAAGGTCTAAAAGTGCCTTTTTTATGTTGATGTTTCCTATGGTCACAGAAATTAAGGGTGCTCCTGGGTCCTTGAGTTTAGGAGGAAGAGAGTTGGAGACTATAGAACTTGCATGTTCTGTTAAGTCTACTTTCTTTGGGAGACGCGATTTCAACTTTCTTTTCTGAATACATAAGTCTTTCAGAAATTTCGCGTATGAGGGGACTTCTCTGATCAGTTTGACTAATGGAATATTTATTTTGACTTGGGAAAAGACTTCCCACATGTCATCTGACTTGGTCCGTTTTGTGTCCTTAGAAGTCGACGGTTCAAGGGCTGAAGGATATGGTGCGATGTTGTTTTGTTCAATTTCTAATTCTTTTTCTTTTAAAATTTTTTCTAATTCCTCTTTTTCATTATATATTTCTTCGGTGTCACTTTCTTCTTCTAAAGTTGAGTTAGGAAGAGAACTTACCTGGTTGTCGACTTTCTTCCCGCTTCGTAAGGATATGACTTGATTGACTTGATGTTCTTTTCCCGGTCGTTGACTGTGAGAAGGATTCACAGTCGTATTGCTTGGGAATTTTCCTTCTTCTCTTTTCCCCAATTGTTCGGCTAATTGTGCTATTTGCTTCTCCATTGCAGCGATTGTTTTGGTATTAGTGTCGGTCTTCTGGTATGTTTGAGTGATGAATTCCATAATCTTGTCTAGCTTGGTTCCTTCATTTTCTGGTTCCTTCCTGCTTGTACTTCCTTCTCTTCCATTGTGGTTGGGTTGAAATGTTCGTTGCTGATTTTGATGTTGGTTTTGGTATTGTCCTCTCTGATTGTTATTATTAAAATTTCCTTGATTGTTGTTATGGTAGTTTCCCTGATTGTTGTTATTAAAATTACCCTGATTGCTGGGTCTGAAAGATCTTTGTGGATTATGGTGTTGACCATATCCATTTAAGTGATTGAGTTCCTCCCGAGTCTTTGTGCAATTATGTGCAACGTGTCCAGTGTTTCCACAGTTTCCACACGATTTCTGCCCCTGCAAAACATTAACACCCTTCTCTTTCCCAAGGCTTGTAAGTAATAAATCAACTTTTTTACTTAAAGCTATGATGTCAGATTTTACTCCAGTTTTCCATGTTTTATCGAGTGCAATTGTTGCAACGGTTTGATTTGGAATTTCTTGTTTTCTTGTGGAATAATTGGCTTTTGAGCCATTACTTAATTGTTCCAAAAATTTCCATGCATTCTCACTGTCTTGCAACATAAATGTACCACTTGAGGCAGCGTTTATCATGGATTGGTTCGTGCTATCTACCCCATCAAAGAAATACCGTACAAGTTGCCAACGAGGGAATTCATGATGTGGACACGATCGTAGTAATTCTTTAAGACGATCGAATGCATCATGGAATTCTTCGTTAGGTTTTTGTGTAAAATCTTGTATGGCTTTTCTTATTTCTGTGGTTTTACTAGCTGGGTAAAACTCTTGTAAAAAGTTGGTTCTCAATTGGTCCCAAGTATTAATACTTCCGGGCGCAAGTGATGTAAACCAGTATTTTGCTTTTTCTTTTAAGGTAAATGGAAACAAATGCAATTTAAACGTATCTCGATTGGTTTCTCTTGGTGTGTTAGCATTTGCTATTGCAAGAAATTCATACAAGTGATTATAAGGATCCTCATTTTTATATCCACGAAAAAGTGGGATTACCCCAATTAATTGTGGTCGAATTTCTACAATATGTTCGTTTCCGTGTGGAAATATTATAGGTGAAGGATCATCATAATCACCTGGTTGAAAGTGAGATGCTACAGAATGTCTATTTGGTTGATCTATATAACGAGGATTGTATTGAAAATGATTACCTTCTTGAAAACCACCGTTGTGTCGGTTCGTGCCATTCCAATTATTGGTGTTATCTCCTTGATAACCACCATTGCCATTGTTGCGGTATTGTGGAGGATTTGGTGGATGTGCTTGTAGTATGGGATTTTGCGGTCCCATTTGTGGAGGTTGCATGTGTGATTCATCGGGAACATCTTCTACCAATACTTCGTCCAAATTCATTGTTCTAAATAAGCGTCTTGCAATTCGATTGTTTCTAAAAGATCTTTCGGGTTCCGGATTGAATAAGAGTGGTGAATTATTGCTACTATGCCTTGTATGCATAAACAAGTGAGTTTGCACAAGAAAGATAATAAAAACAAAAGTAAAAATTGAACTTTAAACAACTCTTTAGAACTTAAGCGCACATAATCCCCGGCAACGGCGCCATTTTGACAACGCTATCGTCACACGCGTCAAAAACAATTTATAACCCACTTTTTACTATGTAGATAGGGCAAGCGGGGTCGAGTCCAAGGATTTAGTGGTTAACTTTTAATGAGTTGTAAAGTAGAATTTTAACGGTGATGGTAAAAATATTGAGATTGTAACTTGAGATTAAAGAGAGAATTACTTCCGGTTTAGTTATCAACAATTAGTTGCACATGTATTATTACAATGATTCCGATATAATTACTTTAACATAATTACAGTTTACTGACAATTACTATTACATAGGTAAATACATAATATGTTGAATCGATTATTTGTCTTTGTCTAACAATTAGGTAGATTAAGCACAAACAATGGTGTAGCAATATTATGTTTTAACTAGATGATAGTACATTACAACTTCTTTACATATTAATTGGGCACAAAGTATATTAACTGATTATCCGTCTTAACTCGTGATTTAAGTGAGATAGGCACGAATGATATGTTGGTAATACTATGTCTTGAGAATATGGTAATAAGTAGAAGTAAACACAAATGATTCACTAGTTGTATTTCAAGAGATAGGAGTTTAAGAGTTACAATAGCAAAACATTTGTCGGAATCAAAGTAAAAACATGCTATACTAAAAGTTGGATAACATTACCGGAAGTAATCTGAAGAGATTAGCCTTCCATTCGTGTGATGATCGTGATGATGGTCTTGGTGTTCCTCGTCATGTAACTTGATGCGTTTACCCTTCGAGTTTCTTGAATTACAACTAGAATTACCACCGAGAGAGGTAATCTTTTGATTCTAACAAATAGAGAAGAAATATTTCAAACTATTACAACTGATATAGAGTACTTAGTAACTTGGTGTCTAAAGGATGTAGAATGGGTGTCTAAATCCGTGCATAGAGAGCTTCTATTTATACTACTGGAGCACAGTGCTCGCGTCGCGACCAAGGGTCCCGTCGCGGCGCGAGGAGGCGTCGGTCGTTGCTTTTGGTCGGCCACTGGTCTGGCTAGTGCGGTTGTTGGTAGTCTCGCGTTCATGGAGTTGGTAGTCTCGCGTCCAAGGTCTTCGCGTCGCGACCGGGGTATCCGTCGCGGCGCGATCACTGTAGGTATTTGGGTCTTCTGTTTTGATTTTCTTCACGTCGCGACATAGGTGGTGTCAAGTCGCGATTGCTGTATTTTTATGTGTATTTCGCCTTTTTACTCTTCAGTTTTGAGCATCACTTCCTCGGGTTTGTTCTTTTATAGTTCTTGGGTCTTGTTCCTGAAAATAAACCATAATTGTTAACACACAAATCCCTCTTGTTTTCCTCACACCAGCAGCTCCGGAGAACTCTGTTCAAGTTAAACATGAATCGTAATTCATGTTCAGCCACCTGTTAATATAAGCCTGTTTTGATGTTGAGCTTATCAGGATTTCCTATGGTAAAACCATAGTTCTGGCAGATTTGCATCTGCGACACAGCAGTGGGCTGTGATGTGCAGTGTATGAAAAATGAGATATTCTCTCGTTTATTTTGCAATTTTGTGAGGATGTCTGGGGACGGTAGACAAATTAATCATAATTCTTTTGAGAGAATTAATGATATCATAATAGGATTTCCCCGTGATTTGTGAGATGTTTTCTATGTGAAAACAAATGGCTGGCTTGGGTTAGTGATGACCCGACAGTAGATCTATTATCACCGCCAGACTGTTGGGAGTCTGTGGTGTGCATCAGGAGCTGCCGTTGGAATGTGAGCTTTTGCCTTTTTGTTGTGAAAACATGCATTCTTATAAAATGTGACTGTTTGGTTTTAACAGATGGGGTAGGTTAGACGGGTCTGTCTGAGCCGTATCTGTTTATGAAGAAGCATTTTGCATGTTTTAAGGCGGTTTCTGGATTCTTTTATTTTGCACGGAAATATAGTTTTTGTGTGCCTCTGATCGTATTTATGCGATAAAACAGCTTTTAAATGATAGTGTTTTATTGTAAAAATAAAACACTATCAAAATACTACACACTTGAGGTTTGCTTGTCCTCAAGCAAAATTGAGTTTTTCGCAAAAATAATTTTTTTTTTTTTTTTTTTTTTTTTTTTTTTTTTTTTTTTTTTTTTTTTTTTTTTAACAGTCGATCATTTGATTCATTTGGTCGCTGAACTGACTGCCAGCATGTTAGATTGCTTTCTGTAATAATAATCAACAACACAAACAAACGTCATTCTGAACAATCACAAAAATAATTTCACACCACACAACAGTTAAATTTAAACCAACAGTAAATAAACACAGAGTACTTGAAATTCACACTAAATTGGAAATAAAACAAACTAAATACTCACTCATCCTCCTCGTCATCGAAATGGGTCCCCGATGGTCCTGCCCCGTCTCCTGTGGAATGGCTACCTGTGTACCAGTCAGGTACTGGTGGAACGATGCTCGGGTATGGATGCTGTGGCTGGAATCCCTGATGGTGAAAGAAATCTGTCATGGAATCCGCCATCCACTGGTGCTGTACCTGATGAGCTAAATGCCACTCCTGATGGGTCAGATGCCAATCCTGCATCTGTCGATATATCGTCCCGAGATTGATCTCGGGCTCTGGATCCTGGGGTGGAATGGGAGACCTCTGGCGCTGACGCTGGCGGCGTCTGGGAGGTGGAGGTGGTGCTTGAGCAGCATCGGGTGCCTGCTCATCCTGATCTGGCTCTGCGAGTACGAATACTCCTGGTGGTCCTGCTGGTCTGATCACATGCATAGACTCCAGGTACTGACGTCCGATGGCTCTCGGCTCTCTCGGAGTCATGGATCGTATCCCTCGCAATGTGGTAACACCATATGAATGCGCCAGTCTGGTGATCAGATGACCACCACAAAGGGGGCTATTAGCTCGAGCCCCTGTGGCCTTGCGAGCCAAGAAAAACGCCAGTGAATATGGGAGGTTGCAGTGTCTCCCTGGTGTCAAAAGACACCACAGATAGAAGAGATCTGCTGCAGGAACCTTCTCGCTGCCCCTCCGTTGATTGACGGAGGTAGCAACAAGTCGGTGTAATAAACGATGAATCGGAGAGCGGATCGCACTCTCTACAGCAGTCTCACGGAGGTATAAAGTACTGGCAATCCCTCCCCAGAATTCTTCATTAACCAGCTCCTCGGGTGGGCTGGTGATGCATCGAGCTAGATATGCTCTAAACTCCGGTGAACGAGTCTCACCATGCGGATATAGACCCAGTCTCCACCCTAGCTCGACAACGCTACACTGCCTCGGCTCTCCTCCGAGGCGAAAAGAGAGACCGGTACGTACAAACATATCCTCCTCGGTCGGATCGAATGTGACCGTGGAGAAGAACTCGAGCATCAGCTCTTTGTAGCTGTGCTCTCGTATCTGAAATAGATTTCTCCATGCGTAGCTGGTGTATGTACCATCAGACTTGACCAAATATTGGTCAAGTGCTGCTGTGATCCCTAGAGTATTAGCAAAGTTCCAGTCTAATACCAGGGCCGGCTCCACGTCTCTTTGTCTATATCTTTCTATGTTTGCTGTGTATACGTTTAGTCTTGCTGCGGGAAGAGTGTTTGGGAATTGTAACCACTCGTGTGAAGCAATATTGTTCCTTTCAACTTGTTGTTGACGTTGTTCTCTTCTGCGGGCCATATCTGTAAATTTCCAATTTGTAAAAATCATTAACCTAGTTTAACACGCAAGAAAAATAGCAAAAACGAGCAAAAATTTTAACCCCCTGCCCAGCCTTCGCGGCCTGGTCGCGTCCAGGTCGCGTTGGCCTTCAGGTCGCGAGGACCACCCTGGTCGCGATCGCGAGGGCGGAACGGACCGATCGGGATGGTCGATTTCACCTGTTTCGCTTGGTTTTGACTTAATGCATTCAGCCATAAGGGTTCCTAAGTGATATAGCTAGGTTGTACAAGCATTAATTCAAGGAAATAACAACATTTACAACAACCCGATCGGGAACCTAGGGTTCGAACCGATTTCACGCGATTTTGCTAGATTTTAACATGTAATAATCTTAATCGAGAGTAGAGAGAAGATATACATACCTTAATTGATGATCTACGCAAGAAAAACGAAGAAAAATCGGGAGTTTTGGTCGAAATTATGTCCGCCGTGAGAGAGAGTCGCGAGAGGAAGAGAGAGAGTGAAATGCGGCGGATGGCTTAAGTTAGGGTTTATACCTGACTTCATGCTCCTTCGCGACGGGGTGCATGGTCGCGACATAGGTGGTGGTCGCGGCGCGAGCACTGTAAAATGGATGTTCTTTGTCGCGTTTTTACCTGCTTCGTGGTCGAAAAATTTCCGTCTCGTCGCGAGGGGTCTCCAGAGGGCTATTTTTTTTCATTTTCCAACTTCATTTTTACCCCCTCTTTTTACCTGTATACCCGTACATTTAATACACACAAATGTTTATGTTTTTTAGGTTTTTAGAAAATAAAACACACTAAAATCAAATAATCAAAAATAATAACAGCAACTAATTAAACATACTGCACACTTATGCTTTGCATAAGTGTAAATGAGGGTTTGCAGTGAACACTCCCACAAAGTTCTCGGGTTGCCTCCCGAAAAGCGCTAAGTTTAACGTCTTCAGCCGGACGCAGTGCCTTATGTTCAAATGGTCAGAGTTGTGGGTTAATTAAAGCGATTTTTTCAAACACCACTTTTGAGTTATCTACCATTTGAACGTAAGGCTTTAACCGTTGTCCATTGACTTTAAACGGTTCTCCTCCCTTTTCTGGTTTGATTTCTATTGCACCATGTAGTGCAACATCGGTTATAACATATGGACCAGTCCATTTACTTTTAAGTTTTCCAGGGAATAATTTGAGGCGTGAATCGAATAACCACACTAATTGTCCTATATGAAATTGTTTTCGGACAATGTGGCGGTCATGAAAGTCCTTTGTTTTTTCTTTGTATATCTTCGAACTTTCATATGCCTCTTTCCTTATTTCTTCCAGTTCTGATAACTGGAATTTTCTTTCTTCACCTGCATCAGTTAAATTGACATTAGCATTTTTGATTGCCCACATGGCACGATGCTCTAACTCTACAGGTAAATGGCATGGCTTGCCATACACGAGTCTATACGGGGACATTCCTATGGGTGTTTTATATGCTGTCCGATAGGCCCATAAAGCGTCATCTAATCGAATGGACCAGTCCTTTCGGTCTGGTCTAACTGTTTTTTCGAGAATTCTTTTAATTTCTCTATTAGAGACCTCTGCTTGTCCACTTGTCTGTGGGTGATATGGTGTACCAATTTTGTGGGTAACACCATAATGTTTCAAAACTTTTGCAAAATGTCTGTTTTTAAAATGGGAACCCCCGTCACTAATGATGGTTCGAGGGATTCCGTGTCTAGAGAAAATGTTCTTTTTGACAAATTTGCATACGACACTGTGGTCGTTTGTTCTGGTGGCTTCAGCTTCCACCCATTTGGACACGTAATCAACAGCTAATAAAATATACAAATTTCCAAATGATGTGGGGAATGGTCCCATGAAGTCAATGCCCCAAACGTCGAATATTTCAACAATCAATATCGGGGACATTGGCATCATGTCTCGCCTTGAGATTCCCCCCATCTTTTGGCATCTATCGCAAGCTTTGACATAAGTGTAAGCATCCTTGAATAGAGAAGGCCAGAAAAAACCACTTTGGAGAACTCGGTGCCCAGTCTTTTTGGCACTGAAATGTCCTCCACAAGCATATGAGTGACAGTGACGGAGAATGTCCGTCTGTTCATCGTTTGGTACACATCTCCTGATAACTTGATCTGCTCCTATTTTGAACAGATCTGGATCCTCCCATAGATATTGCTTGGTTTGGGAGAAAAAGTATCTCTTTTGTTGAGTGGTCCAGTGTGGCGGTGTTTTTCCTGTTACAAAATAGTTAACCAAATTAGCAAACCATGGTAATTTTTGTACAGAAAATAGTTGTTCATCAGGAAAATCTTCTCGTATTGTTTCTCCTTGAATTTCATCTGTTTGAATTCTGGAAAGATGATCGGCCACCACATTTTTAGATCCCTTTTTGTCTCGGACCTCTATGTCAAATTCCTGCAACAGAAGTACCCACCGAATGAGTCTTGGTTTTGTTTCCTTCTTTTCCATCAGGTGACGGATGGCACTGTGGTCGGTGTACAAAATAACTTTAGATCCCCAGATGTAAGATCTAAATTTATCCAAGGCGTACACAACTGCCAATAATTCTTTTTCTGTGGTGGTATAATTGAGCTGTGCTTCAGAAAATGTTTTGCTTGAATAGCAAATGACCACTGGTTTCTTGTCCACCCTTTGTCCCAATACCGCTCCCACTGCATAATCACTAGCATCACACATTATTTCAAAAGGAAGAAGCCAATTAGGTGCTTGCAGAATTGGCGCTTCTGTCAATTTATGTTTCAGAATAGTGAATGCTTCTTGACAGTCATTATCAAAGACAAATGGTGCATCTTTTAATAACAGTTTACAAAGTGGTTTAGAAATCGTACTAAAATCCTTGATGAATCGTCGGTAAAATCCGGCATGTCCAAGAAAGGAACGGATGCCTTTTACCGAGCTTGGTGGGGGAAGGGTGGAAATGACTTGTACTTTGGCTCTGTCAACTTCAAAACCGCGTTCTGAAACGACATGCCCAAGTACAATTCCTTCCTTGACCATGAAATGGCTTTTCTCCCAGCTTAAGATTAAATTGGATTCGGTGCATCTTTTTAGTACCTTTTCTAGCTGTTTTAAACAATTATCAAAAGAGGAGCCAAATATTGAAAAATCATCCATGAAAATTTCTAGCGATTCTCCCACCATATCACAAAATATAGCCATCATGCAACGTTGGAACGTGGCGGGAGCATTACATAATCCGAATGGCATCCTTCGAAATGCGAAGGTGCCGTAGGGACAAGTAAAGGTTGTTTTAGCCTGATCCTCGGGATGGATGGCAATTTGGTTGTATCCCGAGTATCCGTCTAAAAAACAATAGAATTTTTTTCCAGATAATTTTTCTACTATTTGGTCTATGAATGGGAGTGGGAAATGATCTTCTGAGGTTGCAGCATTCAACTTGCGGTAGTCGATGCATACTCTCCATCCCGTGATTGGCCTGGTGGTCATCTTTTCTCCATCTTCTGTTTCGACTATTGTAATTCCTGATTTCTTAGGCACTGTTTGAGTTGGACTTACCCAATCACTGTCAGATATGGGGTAAATAATGCCAGCGTCCAACCATTTAAGTACCTCTTTCTTGACTACCTCTCTGAGATTCGGGTTCAGACGTCTTTGTGTTTCTCGAGCTGGTTTCGTTCCTTCTTCAGTAATGATTCGGTGCATACACGTCGCGGGACTTATCCCCTTCAAATCTGCTATTGTCCATCCAATAGCTTCCCTGTATTTTACCAACAATTCTAACAATATTTCTTCTTGAGCACCTGTCAAATCAGCAGAAATTATTACAGGTAAAGTTTTGTTAGGTCCCAAGAATGAATATTTCAAATGTTGTGGTAATGCTTTCAATTCTAAAACCGGTGGTACTTCAAAGGATGATTTTAACGGTGCTGCAAAGTTTGTGGGTAATTTTTCCACTTGAGGGATCCATGGTGTTTTCCATTGCTGTGTTTGAAAAACTTCTTCTATCATGTGTACTTCTTTCGTATCCCTGTCTTCAATCCTGGTATTGTTAAGGAAACTTTCCAATTCGTCAGATCTTAAGATGGTTGGTATAGTTTGATGTACTAAGTCATCAACTACATCAACTTGATAACATTCATGTTCCGTTGATGAGTTATTAAATGTATTAAAGACATTTAATCTGAGTTTTCTATTTCCAAAGGCGATATCCATTGCTCCTGTTCTACAATTAATTTGGGCGTTTGTTGTTGCTAAAAATGGACGTCCCAAAATAATTGAGGCTTGACTTTCCTTGTAAGTATGTTCAGTATCAAGCACCAAGAAGTCAACTGGATAGTAAAATTCATCCACCTTGATTATAACATCGGTCAACATTCCTCGTGGGATTTTTGTGGATTTGTCAGCTAGTTGTAAAATGATATCAGTATGTTCTAGCTTGCCTAGTTCATACTGATCAAACAAATTCCCTGGAAGAATGTTGACACTTGCTCCAAGGTCTAAAAGTGCCTTTTTTATGTTGATGTTTCCTATGGTCACAGAAATTAAGGGTGCTCCTGGGTCCTTGAGTTTAGGAGGAAGAGAGTTGGAGACTATAGAACTTGCATGTTCTGTTAAGTCTACTTTCTTTGGGAGACGCGATTTCAACTTTCTTTTCTGAATACATAAGTCTTTCAGAAATTTCGCGTATGAGGGGACTTCTCTGATCAGTTTGACTAATGGAATATTTATTTTGACTTGGGAAAAGACTTCCCACATGTCATCTGACTTGGTCCGTTTTGTGTCCTTAGAAGTCGACGGTTCAAGGGCTGAAGGATATGGTGCGATGTTGTTTTGTTCAATTTCTAATTCTTTTTCTTTTAAAATTTTTTCTAATTCCTCTTTTTCATTATATATTTCTTCGGTGTCACTTTCTTCTTCTAAAGTTGAGTTAGGAAGAGAACTTACCTGGTTGTCGACTTTCTTCCCGCTTCGTAAGGATATGACTTGATTGACTTGATGTTCTTTTCCCGGTCGTTGACTGTGAGAAGGATTCACAGTCGTATTGCTTGGGAATTTTCCTTCTTCTCTTTTCCCCAATTGTTCGGCTAATTGTGCTATTTGCTTCTCCATTGCAGCGATTGTTTTGGTATTAGTGTCGGTCTTCTGGTATGTTTGAGTGATGAATTCCATAATCTTGTCTAGCTTGGTTCCTTCATTTTCTGGTTCCTTCCTGCTTGTACTTCCTTCTCTTCCATTGTGGTTGGGTTGAAATGTTCGTTGCTGATTTTGATGTTGGTTTTGGTATTGTCCTCTCTGATTGTTATTATTAAAATTTCCTTGATTGTTGTTATGGTAGTTTCCCTGATTGTTGTTATTAAAATTACCCTGATTGCTGGGTCTGAAAGATCTTTGTGGATTATGGTGTTGACCATATCCATTTAAGTGATTGAGTTCCTCCCGAGTCTTTGTGCAATTATGTGCAACGTGTCCAGTGTTTCCACAGTTTCCACACGATTTCTGCCCCTGCAAAACATTAACACCCTTCTCTTTCCCAAGGCTTGTAAGTAATAAATCAACTTTTTTACTTAAAGCTATGATGTCAGATTTTACTCCAGTTTTCCATGTTTTATCGAGTGCAATTGTTGCAACGGTTTGATTTGGAATTTCTTGTTTTCTTGTGGAATAATTGGCTTTTGAGCCATTACTTAATTGTTCCAAAAATTTCCATGCATTCTCACTGTCTTGCAACATAAATGTACCACTTGAGGCAGCGTTTATCATGGATTGGTTCGTGCTATCTACCCCATCAAAGAAATACCGTACAAGTTGCCAACGAGGGAATTCATGATGTGGACACGATCGTAGTAATTCTTTAAGACGATCGAATGCATCATGGAATTCTTCGTTAGGTTTTTGTGTAAAATCTTGTATGGCTTTTCTTATTTCTGTGGTTTTACTAGCTGGGTAAAACTCTTGTAAAAAGTTGGTTCTCAATTGGTCCCAAGTATTAATACTTCCGGGCGCAAGTGATGTAAACCAGTATTTTGCTTTTTCTTTTAAGGTAAATGGAAACAAATGCAATTTAAACGTATCTCGATTGGTTTCTCTTGGTGTGTTAGCATTTGCTATTGCAAGAAATTCATACAAGTGATTATAAGGATCCTCATTTTTATATCCACGAAAAAGTGGGATTACCCCAATTAATTGTGGTCGAATTTCTACAATATGTTCGTTTCCGTGTGGAAATATTATAGGTGAAGGATCATCATAATCACCTGGTTGAAAGTGAGATGCTACAGAATGTCTATTTGGTTGATCTATATAACGAGGATTGTATTGAAAATGATTACCTTCTTGAAAACCACCGTTGTGTCGGTTCGTGCCATTCCAATTATTGGTGTTATCTCCTTGATAACCACCATTGCCATTGTTGCGGTATTGTGGAGGATTTGGTGGATGTGCTTGTAGTATGGGATTTTGCGGTCCCATTTGTGGAGGTTGCATGTGTGATTCATCGGGAACATCTTCTACCAATACTTCGTCCAAATTCATTGTTCTAAATAAGCGTCTTGCAATTCGATTGTTTCTAAAAGATCTTTCGGGTTCCGGATTGAATAAGAGTGGTGAATTATTGCTACTATGCCTTGTATGCATAAACAAGTGAGTTTGCACAAGAAAGATAATAAAAACAAAAGTAAAAATTGAACTTTAAACAACTCTTTAGAACTTAAGCGCACATAATCCCCGGCAACGGCGCCATTTTGACAACGCTATCGTCACACGCGTCAAAAACAATTTATAACCCACTTTTTACTATGTAGATAGGGCAAGCGGGGTCGAGTCCAAGGATTTAGTGGTTAACTTTTAATGAGTTGTAAAGTAGAATTTTAACGGTGATGGTAAAAATATTGAGATTGTAACTTGAGATTAAAGAGAGAATTACTTCCGGTTTAGTTATCAACAATTAGTTGCACATGTATTATTACAATGATTCCGATATAATTACTTTAACATAATTACAGTTTACTGACAATTACTATTACATAGGTAAATACATAATATGTTGAATCGATTATTTGTCTTTGTCTAACAATTAGGTAGATTAAGCACAAACAATGGTGTAGCAATATTATGTTTTAACTAGATGATAGTACATTACAACTTCTTTACATATTAATTGGGCACAAAGTATATTAACTGATTATCCGTCTTAACTCGTGATTTAAGTGAGATAGGCACGAATGATATGTTGGTAATACTATGTCTTGAGAATATGGTAATAAGTAGAAGTAAACACAAATGATTCACTAGTTGTATTTCAAGAGATAGGAGTTTAAGAGTTACAATAGCAAAACATTTGTCGGAATCAAAGTAAAAACATGCTATACTAAAAGTTGGATAACATTACCGGAAGTAATCTGAAGAGATTAGCCTTCCATTCGTGTGATGATCGTGATGATGGTCTTGGTGTTCCTCGTCATGTAACTTGATGCGTTTACCCTTCGAGTTTCTTGAATTACAACTAGAATTACCACCGAGAGAGGTAATCTTTTGATTCTAACAAATAGAGAAGAAATATTTCAAACTATTACAACTGATATAGAGTACTTAGTAACTTGGTGTCTAAAGGATGTAGAATGGGTGTCTAAATCCGTGCATAGAGAGCTTCTATTTATACTACTGGAGCACAGTGCTCGCGTCGCGACCAAGGGTCCCGTCGCGGCGCGAGGAGGCGTCGGTCGTTGCTTTTGGTCGGCCACTGGTCTGGCTAGTGCGGTTGTTGGTAGTCTCGCGTTCATGGAGTTGGTAGTCTCGCGTCCAAGGTCTTCGCGTCGCGACCGGGGTATCCGTCGCGGCGCGATCACTGTAGGTATTTGGGTCTTCTGTTTTGATTTTCTTCACGTCGCGACATAGGTGGTGTCAAGTCGCGATTGCTGTATTTTTATGTGTATTTCGCCTTTTTACTCTTCAGTTTTGAGCATCACTTCCTCGGGTTTGTTCTTTTATAGTTCTTGGGTCTTGTTCCTGAAAATAAACCATAATTGTTAACACACAAATCCCTCTTGTTTTCCTCACACCAGCAGCTCCGGAGAACTCTGTTCAAGTTAAACATGAATCGTAATTCATGTTCAGCCACCTGTTAATATAAGCCTGTTTTGATGTTGAGCTTATCAGGATTTCCTATGGTAAAACCATAGTTCTGGCAGATTTGCATCTGCGACACAGCAGTGGGCTGTGATGTGCAGTGTATGAAAAATGAGATATTCTCTCGTTTATTTTGCAATTTTGTGAGGATGTCTGGGGACGGTAGACAAATTAATCATAATTCTTTTGAGAGAATTAATGATATCATAATAGGATTTCCCCGTGATTTGTGAGATGTTTTCTATGTGAAAACAAATGGCTGGCTTGGGTTAGTGATGACCCGACAGTAGATCTATTATCACCGCCAGACTGTTGGGAGTCTGTGGTGTGCATCAGGAGCTGCCGTTGGAATGTGAGCTTTTGCCTTTTTGTTGTGAAAACATGCATTCTTATAAAATGTGACTGTTTGGTTTTAACAGATGGGGTAGGTTAGACGGGTCTGTCTGAGCCGTATCTGTTTATGAAGAAGCATTTTGCATGTTTTAAGGCGGTTTCTGGATTCTTTTATTTTGCACGGAAATATAGTTTTTGTGTGCCTCTGATCGTATTTATGCGATAAAACAGCTTTTAAATGATAGTGTTTTATTGTAAAAATAAAACACTATCAATTATACGCATTATCAGGGCACTAAAAGTTGTAATTTGGTTAGAATATAAGATATATTGTACTTATTTCTAGAACTCAAGACGTATTTGGAGAAAAAGAAGCTGAATTTGGACTTTATTCTTGCAAAACGCGACGCACCCAAATAAGCCACGTATCATGTAGGAGGATAAGCATGAATCATGATAACGATGCTCTACACGACGCATAGACTTAGCTTACGCGACGTGTACACATTCTCATGTTGGTTAAAAATCTATAGAAAGATAACCTTCGACTCCAAGAGAAAGAGAAACGAATTTTTATAGACAATAATCATTTTTCTGAGCTGGAGGTCATTACTAAATGCGATTTTGATCCTGGAAGAGGGATTCCAAGCAGGGTTTCTTAGGATCAAGCATAGAAGCATTCGATTTTTACTTAGGTTGTTAAAGTTACTATGTTTGACATTTTGATTATGAACTTTGTTTGTTTGTCTCTGATTATCGACTAAACGCCCTATGCTTTTGCTTGGTGTAGATGAACCTTAGTTTATGGTTTGATTACTTAGTTAGATATTGAAAGTTGTTTAATTTATTATGTTGGTTTAATAAAGATCTATATGTGTTAAAGTTATGGTTTTTATATCCTATTTCCGAGTTTACGTGATTTTGATGATCATTCTAGTCATATATAACTTGAATTATAACTCTTCTTGATCATAATATAGTTATAACCAGTGGTTGACCATTTCTTAGGGTTAGGTTATTAGAGCTTGGAACTTTAATGTGTATGAATATGCATTAGATGACCATTCGGTGTACTTGTTGATTTTCATGACCAATGATATTGATCAAATAAAATCCTGCATAATATGAACAAAAGACTGATAATAAGGACTGGTAATTCATAGGACCAATGTGATTGACATCCTTAGAATCATAGTGATAGTATTCAGACCAATAAGCTAATCAATTTATAAATCAGTAAACAAACTTCTAATATCCATTCCACCTTTTTTGAATTCAACCATGACTAGGCAGTAATCAAAACCGAGTAAAACACCTTCGTTGCCTGTTTGAATCCTGAATCCAGACTTGCTTTTGTTTTTCTTATTACTATTTTATTAGTCAATATTCTGTTACAATTTCCATTTTGCTTTACAATTTTGAGTTTAACCATTACGTGAGTTTCCTAAATTAAATCATACCTCATTCCCCAAGCATTCAACAACCTGGACTTGCCTCAACTATATTATGATACGATTAGTTACACTTGCCTAGTTGTCTAATAATTCTTAGTTTTGGTAAATTCCATTTATAAATTTAAAACAAGATTTTACATACATCAACAACATATAGTTGAAGGCCATGAGATGCAGTGCCTCGAATGTAGCAAAGAATTCTCTTGAGAGCTATATAGTGTGGTTCCCTCGGGTCATGCATATGAAGACAAATCTGTTGAACTACATATGTGATATTTGTCATGATAAATATAAGGTACTGAAGAGCACCTGCACGACTGCGAAGTCATAATCGAAGGGCCTAAGTAATCTACTTTGCCAAAGGTATCCGTCAGAGTTCTTCCCAGTTCGCAGTTAAGCATGTTAGCCCATTGTAAAATATCAATAGCATATTTTTTTTCGAGACAAATACATGTCGTGTCGATCCAAGTATTCATGTCTGAGCTTCTTATTTCCCTTTAAGCCATGCACATCTGTGGAAATATGAATACCACATCTTATGTCCAATCCCTAA
This sequence comes from Cichorium intybus, assembly GCA_023525715.1. Lineage (NCBI taxonomy): Eukaryota > Viridiplantae > Streptophyta > Magnoliopsida > Asterales > Asteraceae > Cichorium > Cichorium intybus. Next base: position 28,442,124 of record CM042016.1, on the reverse strand, counting down.
GAGTTAGAAACAAAAGAGCTATAGAGTTCAATCATAGATATACTTTAAAGGCTAGACCTCTTGGCTTGAGCTTCTTCAGCTCCTCCAAAAAACTTTGTATATATGTGCCTCTAATATCCATATTTTCTTGCAGTATAAACATATCACATCCTCATGATTTCTAGTTTGAGGTATCTGATAATTGGACTCACCCTTGCCCTTGGCCTTAGGGTCAGATTTGGAAGAACCAATTTAACCTTTCCCTTTACCTTAGGAGTGTTTGGACTCTTCCTCTTGATGCCTCCATCCTTGATTGCCAATATGGGAGTAGTTGAGCTTAATGATTTGGACGTGGCCATGGTGCACTCAGTCGTCTTCATCATGTCACGTAACTCCATGATAAACTTTTCCATATTGTTCATGCTATATTTTAAGATGAACTAACCATATTAACTACTCATCAAGTTAAGGATAAAGCCAATGGCCAACTCTTGATTAACACGAAAGCTTACTTGCTCCAACCAGTCAAATGTACGCCTTTAATTTCAAAGGCGTGAACATTGATACTACCCCCTCTAGCAACTTACACCCCATTAATGATTTCACAATCAAATCGATCCTGGCAGCTTGCTTTAGAACACGTCCTTAATTGGCTGATCATGTTATACACACCAATATGTTCTCAAGTTCATTTGGAGCTCAGGAATCATGGTGGCTAAATGAGGCTACAAACCTTATAAAACTCACTAATAAGTTTCATGTTTCTCTTTGATAGCCCTTATAACATAAACTAGAGGTGCCTTGGTAATAAGTTCCTCAATGGAACAAAGCTTCTTGTCAAACTTGAGTACACTTCTAAGGTGATGAAGCTAATCAAGATAATTCATGCCATTAAGCTTATCCTTTTCTAAGATCAGTTGTAGTGAAAAAAGATTGAAATAGGAAAATTTGCGTTTGACAACATCTATAAAAAGTAGAGTTAAATTTTAATGATTTGATAAGAATCATTCTCGAAATTAATCACCCAGCACAAATTATTTTAACAAGACCAAGATCTATATTTCATTTCTAATTACGAAAGGGATTGTTGTAATAGCAAAAGAAGTTATTTAGGTAGCTAACTATTTTACCACTTTCAATCTCCGGAAATTATTAGGTCCTTACATGATTCATTAACATTCATTATGTTATTTGACATGCTCCATCCCTTCCAATTAATCCTTTATTGTGACATGTTTGCCGTGCATCACAAAGTCAATATTATAAATCGACCATAACTAAACATGTGATATTGTACCCAAGACTCTCTGGTATCATCAATACCACATCAATATCCTTAATTTCTAGACGATGTGTTTGGCTTATGCACTTTCACACGCCGAAGACTATTAGTTAGTGTGTTATTCAAGATGGATAGCGTGAGATTTAGTTTTGATGAATGGGTTTTTTGTTTTCTTAGTTAAAACATTTTAACATTTATTTTATCAAAACTGAGTGTTTTAAACCATTTTAAAAACTCTGTGTATATTTTTTTTTAGAATTTTCTAATTTAGTCGAAACCGATATAAGTTAACTCATTAACATAATATTATTTTTTAATTATTTTAAAAAATATTTATAGCATTTTGTGATCCTGGATATGATATATAAATGCAAGTAACGTTAACAATTGTCTCATTCATATGCATTTTTCCATGAGCCACCATGCAAAAAAGAAAAAACTTAATGATTCTAGGGATAAAACAACCATAAGTAACGTGCTGACTCCCACCACTAAAATCTTCATCACCAAGTGTAAGCTAGATGGTCACCGTGTCAAAACTTTAGTCACCATGACTCATATTAGTCGTAGATATATAATGTTTATAGTTTAATTTATATAATTACAAAAAAAAAACACTATATTTCATCATTTTTTCTGGTTTAACCATCAATTTTTCATTTGTTCTAATAAACCACTAATTTTTAGAAAACGTTTTAGCACAACCATTATGACCGGAAGAACCGGTAATAATCGCTTCGATGAAATTTTTTACCAAAAATTGGTGATTTTTTTCCAAATCTTTTAAAAATTGGTGGTTAAGCCGAACTTTTGGTAAAATATAGTGCTTTTTGTAATTAACATTTTAGCTAATACAGTTTCTTATCCAATTTCAATACTTTTTTTGTATAAAAAATTACAATTATATAAAAAATATTAAACAACATGCAGGTGTTCAATATAAGTGTCAATCTTTTGATCAATTGATACATACAAGCTTGCCACATAAATTTAGGTCAATGTTTGTTTATATGTTTCAATGTCATCAAAATCATATTTAATGATACAAACATATAAACACACTCCTTATTTTTATTAATATGATTTTCATATCAAAATCATCCAAACAAAAATAAAAATGAATCTAAATATCCAGAAAAACACAATAAACGAATTTCAAACTCACCGAAATAAAACCATTTTTTATTTAAAACCCTTGAAATAAATGTGTGTTTCATACACACAATTTCCGATTATGTATACAAGAACATACCGCAAATTAATTTCTAAAAGAATAAGATTTTATGGTGTAAGAAAAATGTACATCTGACTTTGATACCACTATTGTATCATAATGGTTCCAAAACATAAAATCATGACAATGAAAGCTTAATAAATTGCATCATGATTCACTAATGGAACCGCATACATCGAACTGTGTGCAACAAAAGAAACAATAAGATGTTAAGAAAATATCTTACAATCTTGGATGATCTTGAGAAGCCACCATAGAGTTTCTCTTGTGTATCCATCCAAAGTGGCAATTATTGTTCTTATAAATGTTAGTATATGGAAATATCAAGCAACAACACATTTTCTCTAACCCAAAAAATGGACCAAGAAAGAATGTATCGCAAACCCACTTAAGTTTACGATTTTTGGTAGCCGTCGATTTCTTGGAAAGTAAGAAGACCAAAACTCTAGTGTGTGTTAGGTTGGAGAGAGAGAGAGAGAGAGAGAGAGAGATAGAGAGAGAGAGTATGCGTGTTTGTTTTTGTGCATTTGTAATTGCGACTTACGAAAGAAAGAATGAGATGAGGGATTTTATAGATATAGATAAACTTACATTATCTCTTAACTTGTCAATCATGCATAATTTGAATTATAGGATAATAATCAAAATAATGATAATTATTTTGCCATAATTCAAATATGATCAATTGCAAGTTAATCTCATTTATCGTGGTATCTAATAAGTCCTACATATTAATGGTAGAACTAATAAATAGTCCATTGTATAATTATTCTTGCACTTTAGAACTTGGATTGTGACTTGTGTTTGTCCAAAATATGTTTCCATAGGAGGGTAACTCAGTTGTATCTCCATTAGGTTCAATTAATGGGCGGCCATTGGCTCCCCAAAAGGATGATTCAAATGGTCCACGTGTGTTGTCGGAAGGACAATGACCCGAAGGTTGTTCTATTTGTATCATCCAAATGATGCGTTAGGTGGAGTGTTCCGTTACATATAGAAGCAATTGCCAATGTATCATTGACAATCTTAATAACTTATTGTGTCGGTTGACATATTTCCAACACATGTCAATGATGTATATGCACTCTTGTTGAAACTCGGGTGCTTATGTTATGTATAATAATATCGACAATAAATAAAAATAATACGATAAAGAAAATAAATGTGGACACAAGGATTTAACGTGGAAAAACCCTTACGGGAAAAAACCACGGGCACAACCGATGATAATCACTATATGAAGAAAATGAGGAGGTTAATGAGGAGGTTACAAGATCTGGAACTGAAAATATATATATCTCTCTTTTTCTTTTAATACATAGAGCCTCATAATATATATCTATGTATATATAACACTCATGGATTAAATGAATATTTTGTTTGGATGAAAAATGTTTGCAATATGAGCATCCATATATATAGGGATGAACAGCCGAAAACGTTGCCGAAGATGTTGAAAAAATAATTGTGTGCGCCGTAATTGTTGAAAATCAAATGTGTGCGCATGAATTGCTGCAATTGTTGAAGAATCATCGTTTTGAATTTTCCACGTGCAAAACTCAATTGCAATTTGAAATTGAATTTGATTACTATTCATGTGGGGTCCACATGAATTATTTCTTTTACTTTTTGCTTTTTGAAGGCAATGATTCACAATCTCCACATTGACTTTAAAAGCAATAAGTAATCAAAAAACTCCACATTGAGACGAATTTCCACTTGTAGAACTCCTCATTATAAAATCATCGTGTGCCGACAATCATTGGAATTATATTGTCATACCAACCAAGCTTGAGCAAAGCTCAAACTTAGTTGCTGGAACCGGCTTCGTCATCATATCCGCTGGATTGTCATGAGTGCTAATCTTTTGAACTTGAATATCACATTTGGAAATAACATTTCGAATAAAGTGATAACGTACATCAATATGTTTCGTTCTCTCATGAAACATTTGATCTTTTGTGAGATAAATAGCACTTTGACTATCACACAAAATCTTTGTGGGAGATGTGTCTCCACAAAGTTCACCGTATAAATTTCTTAACCAAATAGCTTCCTTACAAGCTTCAGAAATTGCCATATATTCTGCTTCAGTTGTGGATAAGGCAACAGTGGTCTGTAGACTTGCCTTCCAACTCACAGCACATCCACCAATGGTAAAGACATAACCTGTCAAAGATCTTCTTTTATCTAAATCTCCAGCATAATCAGAATCTACATAACCAACCAGTCCTTCACTAGAATTTCCAAATTGTAAACATGCATTGGAAGTACCGCATAAATATCTAAGAATCCATTGAACAGCTTTCCAATGCTCTTTTCCTGGGTTAGCCATATATCTTCTAACAACACTTAAAGCGTGAGATAAATCAGGGCGAGAACATACCATGGCATACATTAGAGAACCAACTGCACTAGAATACGGAACTTTCGCCATGTGGTTAATTTCATCATCTGTCTTTGGACAATATGCTGAAGACAGTTTGAAATGTGCAGCTAACGGAGTACTCACTGGCTTGGCTTTATGCATGTTGAATCTTTGAAGAACTTTCTCAATATACCTCTTTTGACTTAGGTATAGTTTTCCATGCTGTCTGTTACGAGTAATTTCCATACCAAGAATTTTCTTGGCTGGACCTAAGTCCGTCATTTCAAACTCTTTGCTTAGTTGTGCTTTCAGTTTTGCTATCTCTAGTTTATCTTTTGCAGCAATCAACATATCATCAACATAAAGAAGAAGATATATTGATGAACCATTGACTGACTTAAAATAAACACAACTATCATAATCTGATCTTTTAAAATTATGAGATAACATAAAAGAGTTAAACCTCTTATACCATTGCCTTGGGGATTGCTTTAACCCATAAAGAGATTTCTTCAATCTACATACTAAGTTCTCTTTTCCAGGGATAATGAAGCCTTCAGGTTGCTCCATATAAATATCTTCCTCCAATTCACCATGTAAAAATGCAGTTTTGATATCTAACTGCTCGTTATGCATGGCAACAATACTAAGTAAAGTACGAATTGAGCTATGTTTAACAACAGGAGAGAAGACATCAGTAAAATCAACGCCTGCAATTTGGCTATAGCCTTTAGCAACTAACCTTGCTTTAAATCTTGCTTCCTCATTAGGAGTAATACCTTCTTTTCTTTTGAAAATCCATTTGCAGCGGATACGCTTCTTTTCTTTTGGTAATTTCACCAACACCCAAGTGCCATTCTTTTCAAGAGATTCCATTTCATCATGCATGGCAGTTATCCATTTGTTGCAATGTTGTGAAGTAATGGCTTCCGTGTAAGTTGAAGGTTCTTTGATACCTTCAATTTCTTCAGCAACATTTAAAGCATAAGCAACAATATTTGCTTCTTCTATCAGTCTCTTAGGAGGATGAATGACCCTCCTAGGTCTATCAGTTGCTATAGAACATTGTGGTTGGTGAGTAGGAGTAGGAGTAGAAGACTCTTGCTCAACTGATGGATTATGATCAATAGAGTTTTCTTTTTCTGGTGTATGTTCTGAGTCAACAGATTGCTCCACCTGCACACTTGTCTTTTGTTGACTCTCAACAGGAATATTAGTAGGAGAATCTTTATGTAGCATACCTGATTCATTAAATACTACATTTATACTAATCACGACCTTTTTAGTTTCAGGACACCATAACTTATATCCTTTCACACCAGACTTGTAACCACGAAAGATACATTTAATTGCCCTAGGCTCTAATTTTCCATTATCAACATGAGCATAAGCAGGGCAACCAAAAATTCTTAAATCTGAATAGTTTGCTGGGGAGCCAGACCATACCTCAATAGGAGTCTTTTTATCAAGTGGAATAGAAGGTGACATGTTAATTAGATAACATGCAGTATAAGCAGGTTCTGCCCAAAAACGCTTAGATAATCCTACGTTAGATAACATACAACGAGCTTTTGAAATAATGGTTCTGTTCATACGTTCAGCTACACCATTCTATTGAGGTGTGTGGGAAAAGGTGTAGTGTCTAACAATTCCTTCTAGTTTACAATATGAATTAAATTCATTTGAACAAAACTCCATACCATTATATGTGCAAAGCTTTTTGACCTTCGTACCGGTCTGGTTTTCCACCATGACTTTCCATTATTTGAATGTAGAGAATGCTTCAGATTTAAGCTTCAAGAAATATGGCCAAACTCTTCTTGAATAATCATCAATAATTGTCAACATATAACGAGCACCTCTTAGTGATGCTTCTTGAGATGGTCCCCATAAATCAGCATGTACATAATCCAAAATGCCTTTTGTAGTATGTACCGAGGTGTTGAATTTCACCCTCTTGTGTTTGCCAAATATGCAGTGTTCACAGAATTCCAGTTTGCCAACGCATTGGCCATCAAGCAATCCTCTTTTGCTTAATGCTGTTAAACCAAGTTCACTCATATGCCTAAGACGCATATGCCATAGATTAGTAGTATCAGAAATAGAAGATGAATTTGAAGTAACATTTGAATTACCTGTTACTGTTGTACCCCAAAGATGATACAGGTTTGCTGATTTGATATCGGCTTTCATGACAATCATAGCGCCTTTTGAAACCTTTAAAACTCCACCTTCACCGGAATATTTGTACCCTTTAAGATCAAGAGTACTTAAAGAAATAAGGTTTCTTTTCAAACCTGGAACGTGTCGAACATCAGATAAAGTTCTGACAACACCATCAAACATCTTGATTTGAATGGAACCAATTCCAGTGACTTTATATGGTGCATTATCACCCATCAATACGGAGCCACCTTCTATAGGTTGATAATTTGTAAACCAGCTTCTGTTAGGACTCATGTGAAAAGTACAAGCTGAGTCAAGAATCCATTCATCAATGGTTTTTAGGATCCCTGCAAAAGCTACAAGAACATCTCCATTAGAATTATTTTCAGCAGCATAAGTAGCTTTTCCTTTATCATCTTGATTTGGTTTGGGGTTTTGATTAGCAGCTATTTTCTCCTTGTTCTTCAACTTGTAACATTCAGAGATATCATGTCCTTCCTTTTTGCAATAGTTGCATGAATTGGAATGTCTGGATCTAGATTTGCTTCTGGAATTTCTTTTGTTCTTGCATTTGGAATCATTCTTATCTGTTGATCTGCCACGAACTGCCAGACTTTCTCCTTTAGAACTTGAACATTCAGTGGATACCATGTCTTTCATCTTTTCTTTTGCATGCAAAGCTTCATAAACTTCGTGAAGTGTTAAAGTATCACAACTATATAATATGGTATCTCTAAAGTTTGAATAAGAACTAGGCAAAGAACATAAAAGAATTAAACCCAAATCCTCTTCATCATATTTTACCTCCATAGCTTCAAGATCAGTGATGATCTCTTTAAATGTCGAAAGATGATCCAACAACGATCCACCTTCTTGCATCTTAAGCGAAAATAATTTTTGTTTAATGTGCATCTTACTTGTGAGATCTTTGGTCATACAAATTTGTTCCAATTTTAGCCATAAAGCGGCGACAGTACTTTCTTTCATAACTTCCTGCAAAATATTGTTAGATAAATGAAGATGGATATGAGAGAGAGCCTTACGATCTTTACGATCCTTTTCTTCATCTGACCAAGACGCAGGCATTTTGTATCGGCTTAACAGAGCATCATCAAGGTCCAACTGAGCCAATAAAGCTCGCATCTTTACTTGCCATAATGAAAATCTTGTATCTCGATCCAACAATGAAATATTGTATTTCAAAGTAGCCATGTCGATATAATACTCAATAAATTGAGAATGAGTATAGAAAACAACGTAGCTCTGATACCACTTGTTATGTATAATAATATCGACAATAAATAAAAATAATACGATAAAGAAAATAAATGTGGACACAAGGATTTAATGTGGAAAAACCCTTACAGGAAAAAACCACGGGCACAACCGATGATAATCACTATATGAAGAAAATGAGAAGGTTACAAGATCTGGAACTGAAAATATATATATATATATATATATATATATATATATATATATATATATATATATATATATATATATATATATATATATATATATATATATATATCTTTTTCTTTTAATACATAGAGCCTCACAATATATATCTATGTATATATAACACTCATGGATTAAATGAATGTTTTTTTTGGATGAAAAATGTTTGCAATATGAGCATCCCTATATATAGGGATGAACAGCCGAAAACGTTGCCGAAGATGTTGAAAAAACAATTGTGTGAGCCGTAATTGTTGAAAATCAAATGTGTGCGCCTGAATTGCTGCAATTGTTGAAGAATCATCGTTTTGAATTTTCCACGTGCAAAACTTAATTGCAATTTGAAATTGAATTTGATTACTATTCATGTGGGATCCATATGAATTATTTCTTTTACTTTTTGCTTTTTGAAGGCAATGATTCACAACTTAATAATAATTTTGTTAGAAAATGCAAGAACCTTTGTTGAAACTTGGGTGCTTAATATTAATTTTATTAGAAAATGCAAGAACCTTTCGTTTATTTTATATCTGTAAATTTGAAAAAGGGGAACTATTTATTCGACTTAATTGCTATAGTAATAATATCATATATATTTATTATTTTGAATTAAGGTTTTATTATTTTGAATTAAGGTTTTATGTACCAAGAGAAAACAAAGAGGGAGTAAAAGTTTCCCATGTTAAACTTGAAATTTCAAACATTATCTTGACAAAGCCTACATGAAGCGCCTATTGCGTGCATTATAAATTTATGTATTGTGTATGATAGTCTTATATGTAATTAATATAAAATTATATTATTTTGTTTTATTGATAAAATTTGGTTTAGATATTAATCATGTGTTAAACATAAATTTTTCATTCTAAAAGTTCTTACAAATTCTGTTAAGAAATGAAACATTTAAAATGTCTTTTGATAAAAAAAAAAAAAAAAACAGGTAAAAAAACGTGTTGACCAAAATTAAAAATGATAATAAGCAGTTTAAACTTTAAACTGCAAATACGGTTTTCCCAACCAATTTTGGTATCAGCGGAGTTTATAAAATTGATGGTTGTAGGTAAGAAACCATCATTTAAAAAGTACGCCGACATTTTTTAGAAAAAAAAATGGAACCCGACTGATACCATTGTATACGAGTTCTAGAATCTTGCTATGGACTATTTAATTATTAGGGACTAAGGTCAAGATTATAACGTGTTTTCTTATTATATATGTTTAGGTTATTTAAATATTTTTTTCGTACGTTCCAAATAATCAAATTTAAAGAAAACGCTATATTCAAATCACTTGTTAACCTAGTTAGCCGATCTAACTTGTAATTTTGTTGATATAACATCTTTATGGCATATACTTTACATATCAATGAAGAGTTAACGTCATAGACTAAAAAAAAATTACTCCATTTCATTTGTCTCATCCAAGTTAAATAGCATTCCTAATATATACTAAGCGGTTACATCTACAAAACGATAAATTGCAAAAATTTCATTATGTTTACATAAAATTTTAATTTTGATAATATATATATATATATATATATATATATATATATATATATATATATATATATATATATATATATATATATATATATATATATATATATATATATATATATATATATATATATATATATATATATATATATATATATATATATATCTTCCTATTCTAATAAAACAAAGCTAACATGCCACGTGGCACTATTATAAGATGCCGTTTTTACACGTGTCGCTGTATAATTCTTTGCCGAGTTATTTTCCCGCCTAATGACGTCTAATGAAGAATTGCAACAGTTACCCGATTTTGAAGCACATTCAGTAAATTAGATAAATCTTATCCTTTTCTGAATTCGCAATATTCCTATCTTCATTCCAAAATCGGATCTCAATTCTTCTTCATAGTCCCGCTCATAGCTGTATTCCATATATTTCAACGTGATATCAGCCGAGATCTTGGGCTTGACTACCATTAAAATCAACCGTAAAATTATATATCTCCATCTTTATCTCTATGGAATACGCTACCTATTTCTGCCCTAATTCTCAGTTTTAGAAACCAAATCACAATTGTTATTCACAGAATCTTGATAACCAGAGGTGAGGTGTTCTTCTAGGTGATCGATCGCGATTTTTTCCCATAATTTTTTCTTCGATCTCAAATTCATATACATAGCTATTACGTCTTTAAATTTGAGTTAGGCTTTGTATAATTTGCTGAAAATCCAGGATTTCCTTATGGTGTTGAGAGATGGCTTCGAAGCGGATCTTGAAGGAGCTCAAGGATCTTCTGAAAGATCCTCCTACCTCTTGCAGCAAAAGGTATATCATCGACTTCGATCTGTTAGATCCAGTTTCCGATTCTTTTGTAAACTTTTCGTTTCGATCTCTTATCTTTTGTGCTAATTATCGATCTCTTAAGATGAATTGCCTCATTTGCATCGTTTATATTTTTTTCACTTATATTTCTGTTCTAACCCTCACTTTTTGTTCATGTTTAGTTCAGTAGCCGTAATAAGGTTTTGATGCAAGTAATATGATAAATTCAGATGTTATCGAGTAAAATTACCAGGTTTGACATCTTATTTCGTTGGTCTTCCATTGTTTTCTATTTTCCTACTTTTTTATCCCTGATTTTTATCTTTTTGTATCTGGTTCAATTGCATCATTTAAGCAAAATCAAAGATGGAATAAGTAAAATTACCAGGTTTGAATATATATCCTGACAAAATATTGAAGGAATATTTAAAATCAAAGATGGTTATAACCCTGCAACATGGATGTTGGAAGTTAGTTCATCAAAATCAAAGATGGAATAAGTACTTTCTATTGGGACGATTTTGTGAAGTTAGTTTGTGCAAAGATGAAACTGCATTGCTGTCTTCTTGCATTTAACCGTTTGTATTATTCTTTGGTATGTCACATTGTAAATGAAACCATTATTTGTTGTTGGTAATGCAACTGTAGATTTTTTGGGTTGCCCCTGATTGTAAATGAAAATATGTTGTTAATTTAAAATGTTTTGGGTTGATAATATTGCTAATGTAAATTTTTTGGGTTTATGATAGACGAGTACCTGACCAAATTACTTGGAACTGGAAATCGAGCCGAAACCAATGGTTCCTCGATTGTTGAAAACAAAACTGAAAGTGCTTATAATGGCTCTTTAGAGTGTGGAACCGGCAGGAGCAGTCTGAGTATTGTGTACCCAGATTTTAATTATTAAAGGTTTTATTGCCAAAAGGTACATTAATTACTTATAACAGAGTATGAAACATGCAATGTGAATTGCAGGAGAAAAATATATAATATTTATTGTCATCAATAAATGTTTTGTGTGTATGTATAAGCGTAATAAATAAGATTCATTTGTTTTTGAAAAAAAGTTGACATCACAATCAACATTAGTGCTTGCATGATTATATTCTCATGTTAATCAATTTTTATGAACAAAATGTTCTAATAATTGGTTAGATTAATTGATTAGAATCGTTTTCGGTGGGTATCAGTTCCACAACGATGAGAACCAGAACTGAAATTCAGCCTATCAGTTCCAACTTTAGGAACTGGAACAATTCTCATTCTGGTTTTGATTAATTAATTGCCGGTTTCCAACCGCTTTATTCCAGAAGTGGGTATTAGGTTCCGATTCTCATCCCTTAATGAATTAACAATAAATAATAGCATCATACTTTGAATAAATGACTTTTTTGAAAATCTTTTAGATGATTGGGAGAAGTTTTATTTCTTTTATATTAGAGTTCGTTCGTAGGACATTATTTTGGAAAATTTAGCATTGAACTTTGCAAAAAAATTATTAATAGCATCGTACTTTGCAAAAATGACTTTTTCAGAATCTTTTTGGATGATACGAAAAGTTCTATTTCTTTTATATTGAAGTCCATTTATAGGTTACTTTTCTGCAAAAAAATATCACTTTTAGCGTTGAACTTTGCAAAAAAGTTCATTAATAGCATCATACTTTGAAAAAAATGATTTTTTTCGAAATCTTTTTCACTGATCTGGAAATCATTTCTTTTACATTAATAGCATCATTTAAAGTTCGTTTAACCAAAACCTACAACATACTATTCTTTTAAATTGAAAAAGACGTTTAACCAAAACCTACAACATACTATTCTTTTAAATCGAAAAAGACGTTTAACCAAAACCTACAACATACTATTCTTTTAAATCGAAAAAGACAATAACCACACCATAAGTTACTGCTAAAGGTAGGTGTTCCGGTTATGTTACAAGAAACATTGACCAGAAAAATGGCTTATGCAATGGAACTAGGCTCCAGGTGCTTTCATTAGGTAATCGTGTCATTGAAGCAGTTGTCATAACTGGAAATAATATTGGCCATTGGACTTTTATTTCTAGATTGTCTTTGACGCCTTCTGATAAAAAAATTCCCTTCAAATTCAAAAGAAGACAATTTCCATTAGCCGTTTGTTTTGCTATGACGATAAACAAAAGTCAAGGACAATCATTGTCAAAGGTTGGGTTATTTTTTAAAGAACCGGTTTTCACGCATGGCCAATTGTATGTCGCGTTATCTAGAGTGAAGAGTCGAGAAGGACTAAAGTTATTAATCTTAGATAAATATGGTCGCCTAACAAACAAAACTTCAAATGTTGTATATAAAGAAGTCTTTCAAAATTTATGTTGAATTTTGTTTGTTTTTTATATCAATATTTTATAAATTAAAAGAGAAACCCATTGAACAATTCTGGAATTTGTTTATCTTTTTCAGTTTTTGAATATGTACATCTTCATATTAATTGTCATTATCGTTTATGTCATATCTCAATACATATCAAAGTTTATTATTCAATAAAATATTTTTTTCTTACTAATTATATAAAATAAATAGATTTTTTACTATAAAATTTTATTTAATTCCCAACCGTGTAACACACGGGTCTATAGACTAGTATATATATATATATATATATATATATATATATATATATATATATATATATATATATATATATATAAGCAAAAGTTCAACAAGGGACTAATATAAACCAAGGTACCAAGGGACTAATATCAGCCACATGATTATACACTTTACGGTGGACGTGCATTTACCGGATTATAAAAAAACCCACTTCGTTTTTTTTGTTTTTTTAATTTTTAGGGCTTATTTTTTATCGAAAAAAAAATCTGAATATATAGAAATTTATAACTTTTTATCCTCTACAAATAGAGATCCATATTAATATACAAAAAATGAATTTTTTTTCGAAATTTCCGTTAGTTGAGATTCACATGTGAATCTGAACTGTTATTCTGTTCATTGTTGGCATACACAATGACATATGATATTGTCATGTGAATTTGAATAAATTTTTGTGTGAATGTGAATGAAATTAACTTATAAATCATAGTATATTTATTATAAATGATTAAAATGTTGAATTGTTAAAAATTTTCTAACTAAATTAATCATATTTATATTTCGGAGTATATTTAAAATACCATATGATATTGATATATGAATCTAATTAAATTGTTGTGTGAACGTAAATAATTTATATTGTGAATGAGAGTAAAATGATTATAAATGGTTAAAATATTGAAGTAGTAAAAAACTGTTAAGTAACTTCTCAATACTATATGATTTTGATATGTGAATATGAATAAATTTTCGTGTAAATATGAGAAAATCCATTTGTGAATCAAGTATATTACTTATAAATGGTTATAATATTGAAATAGTAAAAGTTTTAAAAGTAAAATAATTACTTATATTCAAATTTTTACAGTTCAGATTCACATGTGAATCTGAACTCTGAACTGTTATTATGTTATTATATGTTGGCATTCACAATGACATATGATATTGTCAAGTGAATCTGAATAATTTTTTATGTGAATGTGAATGAAATTAACTTATGAATCATAGTCAATTCATTATAAATGATTAAAATGTTGAAGTGTTAAAAATTTCCTAAGTAGATTAATCATATTCATATTACAAAATATATTTAAAATATCATATGATATTGATATGTGCATCTGAGTAAATTGTTGTGTGAATATAAGTAAATTCAATTATGAATCAGAGTAAATTCATTATAAATTGTTAAAATGTTGAAGTAGTAAAAAACTTATTATTAAATTCTCAATAGTATTTGATATTGATATGTGAATATAAGTAAATTTTCGTGTAAATATTAGTAAATCCACTTGTGAATCAAGTACATTACTTATAAATGGTTATAATATTGAAGTATTAAAAGATTTAAAAGTAAAATAATTACTCATATTCAAATTTTTACAGTTCAAATTCACATGTGAATCTAGACGAGCTGTACTTATAAAAAATAATTTATTTTTTATATATCAATATGGATGTCTATTTGTAGAGGACAAAAAATTATGAATTTTTCTATATTCGGTTTTTATTTTTGAAAAAGAATATTGTCGAAAAATTAAAAAAAACCAAAAAAATTAAGTGGGTTTTTTATTATAATTCCCTACATGTGCGTCGACGTAAGAAGTTTACAACCTATTTTTTGGCCGTTGATGATTTTGATTCCGACGATCGAGATTAGTCCCTTGGTACCATGGATAATTTTAGTCTCTTATTGAACCCAACCCTATATATATATATATATATATATATATATATATATATATATATATATATATATATGTATATATATATATATATATATATATATATATATATATATATATATATATATATATATATATATATATATATATATATATATATATAGTAATTAAGTCACTAAGTTTTGTAAATTGTTGTAATGTTGACCATTTGCCTATCATCTCGGTTGCCAACTGATGTCGTATGGTGATGTGTTAGTATTTGATGACATGGTACAAACATTGCATGATGATATTTTCTATTTTAGTTAAAATATTCTTTTATTTTTACGTATTTAACTATTAAGATAAATAATGACCCAATTAACAAATTCACCTATATATAAATCATAATTACGACTTCTACTAAATATATACTGTACACTTTTAACATAATTATCAGTAGATATTAAATACAATCAACGTATATCATGTTACTTTCAAATCAAATTTTAAAAGCATGCTTTGAATTTATTTCTATAATTATCGGTATATAGTATATACAATCACTGTATATCATATTGCTTTTAAAATATTGTATTTGTATCATTAAAAAACTAAATAAAATATTTTATCACTTATAATTGTTGTTTTAAATCTTACTTTTCAAAGAAATTATGACCATGTCAGCATCAAGTTTGTGTCACATCACTAAAGACTGACACATTGTCATATCACATCAACTGACAACCGGTTTGACCGATCAAATAGTCAAAACTGCAACAAATTGAAAAACTTAATAAGGCCTTGGGGTGTACCCGCGTGATAGCATCCGCCAAAGGCTATGGCGCCGCCAAAGCCTTGTGAACACCACCCCCATTCAGCCGTTGTGCGCCATATGTGATAGGGCGTGGTCACTACTACGCGTGTTAACGGTTCTTTTGACCGTTGAAATCGACCCGTTGAGGGTTTAAAATTTTTTTTTCCTATAAATACTTATCTACTCCTAAATTTTTTTCACACCTCTATTTTACAAAATACTCTCTAAAAAATGGATCCTCTTCCAACAAATATCGACTTTGAATTCTCTTCCGATGAAGAAATGTCCGGCTCCTATGACGAAACGCTGGTTTTCAACGATGAAATGCCGGTTTCCGATTCTTCCTCTTCGGACGACGACATATTTATTCCACATTTTATTGAAGTTGCTACGAGTGTGTTGACGGCGTTGGTAGAACCCCCGGCGCATGTCCGAGCAAAGCTTACAAGAAAACAAAAAAAATAGAAATCGTTTAGCCGCACACGAGCGTCTAATGGCCGATTACTTCAACGACGATTGTTTGTACGACGATAACACTTTTCATAACCGTTATCGCTTGACGAAGAATTTATTCCTTCGTATAGCTACCGATTTGAATGCTCATTATCCACGCTTTCAATTGAGGTACGATGGTCGGAAGAGGCGGGGGTTCACGACATATCAAAAGATGACGGCCGCACTTCGACAATTGGCTTTGGGCGTATCGCCGGACTCGTTGGACGAGTATTTGAAGATGTCGGCGAGAGTAGCCCGAGAAAGTACGTATAACTTTTGTGAAGTCGTGATACAACTTTATGGTCCCGTTTACTTACGCATACCAGCAAAAAGTGAAGTAGAGCAATTATACGTGTTTCATTACGAGAAGCATGGTTTTAGAGGAATGCTTGGAAGTATCGATTGCACTCACATTCGATGGGAGCGATGTCCAAACGCGTGGCGAGGCCTTTACACACGCGGTGACCACGGACACCCAACGATCATGCTAGAGGCCGTTGTGTCCCAAGATCTTTGGTTTTGGCATGCATACTTCGGTATGCCGGGGTCTAACAATGACATAAATGTTCTTAATTCATCGCCGATATTCAACAAATATTTGCTCGGAAAAGCACCCGAGTGTCCTTTCGTTGTGAATGGACACAACTACAAGTATGGTTACTATCTTGCCGATGGGATATATCCGCGATACTCAACGATGGTCAAAGCGTATCAACATCCAATTGAGGAGGACAGAAAATATTTTACGAAGCGACAAGAGTCGGCACGGAAGGACGTAGAAAGGGGTTTTGGAGCTATAAAAGAGAAATGACACGTTCTAAAATACCCGGCTCGAGCATGGGATGATAAAAAAATACAGAAGGTGATGTACGCGGTGCTCATTCTACATAACATGATGATAGAAGAGAAGTGACGTAATATTTGTACGTATAATCCGAACAATGTTCTTCAGCCATCGGCAACAATTCAAATGGGTTCGGATGCGTATTACAACAAAATGTTAGAACTTTATGATGAAGACACGTATCATAGGCTTCGACAAGATTTGACCGAAGATCTTTGGGCAGACGCAGACGGTTCGGATGACTTCAATGAAACCCCCCCCCCCCCCCCCCAATTCAACGACATCAATGATATTTATTAGATTTTTTTGGTTTGGTTTTATTTAACGAATTTCTTTTTATTTTTAATGTTGCTTTTAAATTTTTAGGATTTTGTAATTTGTGTGTTTTTAAATTAAATGGTAGTTTTATTGTGAAAAAAAAAACCAATTAGCTATACTATTTTTGTATTTTCGGTTACCAAAAAAAAAAAAAGTTATAACACCACTTGCAATAACACCAGCACACCCCCACTTTTGGTGTTAAAGTTGGTGGTGACGTGGCATCACTTTTTGGTGTTAACACCATTACTATAACATGGATACTCCTCATGGCCTAACTTTGTGACTTTTTTACAATTTACATTTACAAAAGTATCTCACATAGGTCATTGGACAACCAATCGACCAAATTAAATATGTTAACATAATATCTAATGGCAATGATCTGTTTATAATTTGCTCAACTATGTTTTCTAATTAAATGAAAAATAAAAAGTAAAAAGTTATTGGTTTTAATTTATTGTTTACTTTTCTTGAGTTATTTGTTTGAAATATACTCTTATACTATTTCTTTTTTATACATGGGTTCCACCGTAACCCTTCCTTTATTTCCGACTAATCACTCTTTTATGATGATTCAACATTTACCAGAAAATATCACAACTGATATTAATGGCGAATTTTGACTTTAAGGTTTACTACCACCATATAGAATCAAAGTATTTAAAGAAATAGACCAGGAAACAAATTACAAGCCGTTGATGAAATAAATGTGATAGATAATTTGATACGTTGTGTGCAAATCCAATGACTACCGAGTATTGGTGTCAGCAAATTTGACAAACTAAAAGAACAAATAGAGGAGTGTCATGATGGTGGTCGTGACAACATGTTGAATGACTTCATATGAGGTTATTTTGCTTTGATTAATGGATAAAATTGATATGAATTTTTATAGAATAACATAAAGACTATTTGGGTATAAATATTTTATATAAAAAAAAATAGAATTAGGGATGATCTGAGACCGTATTTTGGACATTTTAGCTAGATGAATAAGATAACGATTTCTTAGTAATGTATCAAATAAATATCGGTAGATATCATTTTAGCAAACCCATCAATCAAATCGATCAACAAGTTAACAAGTGAACTGCATATGATGATTTTTTTTTTTTTTTTTTTTTTTTTATGTATATACGTATGTAAGAAGAAAAGTTTAGTGACCAAATATGAGACAAATGAGAAAATATGATGTTATTTTATTACCTTAATATTCCTAATTACCAATTTACGATGTTATATTTTGTAATAGAATGCCTTATTTATACAACAAACTTATATAATTAAACAAAGAATCTTTCTTCTCTAATAAAACAAAGCTAAAATGCCACTTGGCATCTTGCTAATGTGCCATTTTGCCACGTGTCAGCATATAATGCAAAACTGATTTTTTTTTTCCCGCCTACACTGTTTCTAAGGAACTCTTTGTTTTGTTTCCCAGTAATTGATATCTATCCCATAAATTTAGGCTTGAAATTTGAATCTCACGATTTCTTCATATCTCATTCATGATTTTATATTTCACTTCATTCCCCAATCACCGCTCCTTCAGTTTCGCCCTTTCCTTTGAAAATTAAATCTGCCATCTGTATATGTTAAGAAGAAAGAGGAGAACGACTCTCTTATCTCCCATTCCCTTTTTTATTTGCCTTAAGCACCAATATCTCCTCCATCGTTGTCCTCTTCCTCCTTCTGATGAACGTTTGTGTGTCCATTCAAATTTCAAAATCCATGTTCATCCGATTTCAAATTTCAAATACGAAGAACCCCAATATTTTAGCCTAAAATTGCGTCAATCAACATCTGTTTATTCTGGGGGTTTAGGATCCGGTCTGTTCTCTTACGTCCAAATTTAAAAAAAACCCCCCTCCTGCAAGTCCAAATTACGACTGCATCATCTTCGACCTCTGCTCTCCTCCGTCCAAGTCCAAATTCTGCCTGCATCATCTTTGACCTCTGCTCATTGGAATCGTCCTCTCATTCAACTTCTTTGTCTCCTACAAAAGGTATATGTATTTGATTTTGAATCCTCATTCTTCTAAACACGTGAAAAAAAAACTGTATTGTGTGCGCTGTGTGTAAACACATGAAATGGTTGATTATGTATGTATACAATAAACTATAATAAAGTTTCATCTCTCTGTGAAGTTTCAAAAACCCTAATGGCAACTGATCAGGGATGTATACGCATCAATTTCTTTCTATTTTGACAAGTTTCACTAATGAACCATTCTTTATGTGCAGATGTGTTAAATTCTACTTGAGGTTGAACTTCCCTTCCTCGAGAATGACATATACATGCACACCTTATGCTTTTTGACATAGTTTTGATGTTTTCATTGTTTGTTAATGTTAAATTATATTTAGGTAAAATATATCGCATTCAACGTGAGAATAAATTATACATATTGAAGAGGTGTTTGAGTTATTTTTAATAATTTTATCAATAAGCTTATAATAATTTATCTAATACTATGATATGTAAACATCAATTTTTATGCAAATTAAATTTAATCAAATAAAACAATTAACGTTAAAAGGTTCTATATACATTATGGAGTTTTAAAATACCGATGTATGTATATTACCAACTTTGTCTTCTTATAGTAAATTTCTTATACTAAATTACTATAAAAAAATTGTATATGTGTGTCAAAAAAGACCGAAGACAAACAATCCATCATGATGTATATGGTTCTTCAATTTGTTATTATAAGACATAATTAATATATTTTAACTTGGTCTTAGATTATATTAGAATTATTGTTTTAGAAATATTTTGTATTTTGTTTTTTTTATATATTATTATTTTTTTAGTCAAACCGTGTAAAACACGGGTTTGTAACCTAGTATGCAATAAAATAACTTTTTACCAATTTATATACTTATCTTTCAATTCTTCACCAATTTATACATGCTTTTATAAATAAGTCATTAACTTTTTATATAAAACATTATACGACGCGTTGTACTCCTGTATAATTCTACAATTTCATAATTTTATGAACCAATGTGCGTCGTGTTTGTGTTTTGTGCGACTATGTTTGTGCATGGTAATATACGATATTGTTGTCGTACAACCTAAAAATATGTCACACGATGATATTTTCAAAAATTGCAACATAAAGTAAACCCACGCGTCAATATTTGACAATAAATGCGCAAAAAAGGCACCAAGTCTTCAAGGGTTGTTAACCCAAAAAACATTTATTGTACAGTACAACTATATGATGCGTTATTTAATAGGTGGAATCTGGCCATTTAAGCTTAAATAAATGTAAACACTTTTAGCCGAGCCGTGTCTAAAAATCTACCAAGAAAGAGACCGCCCAACAAATTCGTATACATAGTCAAACTAGGAAGCTTCCAACCCTTTTACTTTGAGTGAATTACAAAACTCCTCCCTTCATTTTCTATCAACGAACGCGTTTAGTGATGTGGTGTGCATTTCTTACTTTTGGTTAAAGATTAACCATCATTTTTCATCTAAAATCATTAACCGTTAAATCAACTCTACGGATGACAGATACATACCGGACAAACATGTCAATTTAAGACAATAACTCGAAATAAATTTGGATGAAAAATCTTAATAATAACTTGTTATCGGTTTGGAAGACACTTACATTTTGTCTTTTCGGTTTTGGTTTGTTGATATTTTTATTTGTTCTATTGTTCTTTTTTTTGTTATTTTATAACTTTTTCTGTTTATGCATCAGCCATGGAAATTATGAATAAAGTTTAACGATTCACAAAACTACATGAAATCGAAATCATAAAGGCGTGTTAATTAATTAATTTGTAACATAACTAATGACGTGATTTTGATATTTGATTTATTAGCTTTTAGTTTCTATATTAAAAACCAAAGTAAAGTCAATATCTAGTGTCTGTAAAAAATAATAAACAAAATCATCATTTTTTTTACGAAACGTTCATGTTTTTACTTTTTATAGCACACCAATATGATTAGTGTGAGTTAATTGCAGTCTTTTAGACGAAAATTGCAATATTTAAAGTGAAAGAGACTAAAAATGTCATTCGGTGCATACTAAGGGGCACTTTGTGTAAAGTGTACTTCCTTATGACTATATCTACTCTTGTTCATAAGAAGTCTTATATAATACGAAGTTTTCCGTCATTCAAGAAGAAAAAAAGTGTCTTACTTTACTTCCTTTTCAAAACCTCACACTTCATCGTCTTCACATTCAAATGTCAGATCACCAGAGAATCCACCCAGACCCGGTCATTCCGGCGACCGACCTGGAATCACAACACAAACCCACCGCGCCATTAGTGCCCAGAGGCTCATCCAGGTCCGACCATGGCAATCCGACGGAGCCACAACCACCGTACCAGCGTACAATCCCGATCCAATACTCCAAACCGCCAAAGAAACGACACTGCTGCCGCCGGTTCCTCTGTTGCATACTATGCTTCTTCTTCATCCTAATCATGATCGTCGGAATCTTAGCAGCAATCATCTACTTCGGATTCGATCCAAAACTGCCCAAGTACTCCGTCGACGGCATGACCATCACTCAATTCAATCTGAACAACGACAACAGCTTGTCCGCTCAGTTTAACGTCAACATTACTGCAAGAAACCCCAACAAAAAGATCGGAATTTCCTACGAGGGTGGATCAAGGTTGACGGTGATCTACATGGGAACGACTCTCGGTCAAGGTTCGTTTCCGAAGTTCTACCAGGGTCACCGGAACACGACGGTTTTAAACATCCCGATGACGGGACAAACCCAGGACGCTACCGGTTTATTGAGTTCGTTGCAGGCACAGACACAGACCGGAATTGTGCCGCTGGTTCTGAGAGCTAAAGTTCCGGTAAGAATTAAGCTCGGAAAGCTGAAATTGCCGAAATTGAAGCCATTGGTGAGGTGTAGGGTGAACGTGAATACTTTGGCTGCTGATAACGTTATTAGGATCCGGGACAGTAGCTGCAGTTTCAAGTTTAAGCTATAATTTAATTAATTCTTTCCATTTATTATCGTATTTCTGTGTTTTTTTCGTATATTTTGATTCGATATTTGATGAGAAAGTGGAGGATCGTAGATCGGTTTTTTCCTCCCTTCTCTATGTATACTGGTATTTTGTTTACATTATTGTACCATACATATATTTAGATAATAAAGATCATTTTTCATTTATGAGTTCTATTTAGTTACTAATCGGAACTTGGAGCTAGTTCAAGGCAACCCGTTTTGGGATGTCTTAAAAGTATAGTCACTTTAAGTTGGCGCCGGAAAACGCCTGGAATGCGGCCAAACACCGTCCCTCTTTTCGTTTTTCTGCGTGCCCGTTCTCAGGAGTTCCCTGGAGGACCACTCGGGAATGCCGGTCACTCAACTCTCATTGGCTCTTCTTCTCTCTCTCTCCCCCCTCCTTGCATTCTTTGCGTCTGCACACCGCATGGCCTAAGGAGCTTTATATCTTTTAAAATTTAGAGAAAGACTCGGATTAAATAAAAGTTTGGTTACGAGCTTAAAACATATGAAACAAAAAATTATTAATCAAAAAGTTAATTCAAGTAGATTTTATTAGCTTTTAGTTTTTAGATTTTAAGTAGTTTAAATTTTTCAAAGGATCACGACTACTTTTTTCAAATAAATTTATACAAATAAAGTTATGATTTTCAACTATCAACTGTCAGCTAGTTTTGAAAAACGTGTACTAAAAAAATAATAACTAACATTGTCCTATTATTTTTATAACTTTTTTTATTGATATATGTATTTGTTTTATTCTTATTTTTTCTGTTTTATTATTACTATTTTATTACAACTTTTGTTGTTATTATTGTAATTAGTAATACAATAAAATTTAGAGTAAATTCTTCAAAACTCCAAAGAGCAAGATATATCTAATTCTAGAAACAGAGGAAGATGGTTGTTTATTGTGGGGGAGTGGGAATGCTATATTTTCACATAATCCAAAAGTCTCTAACAACTCCTATTCATATGATAAAAAAGAATGCGCAGCCACTTTTATATTTAGAGATGCATCCATCACTTTGCGAATGATTCAAAATTCTAGCATCACCGATACCTACTCCTATATAAATTTATCACACACGCGTATGTATGTACTAAACATATGCAATTGGCATGGATGAATTTTATACAAAGCTAGTGAGAAGTTAGCAAATAAAGAAAAAACAACATTTAAATTATATCCATGCATTTTAGTTTTTCTTAAATTTACGATTTGTATTGCAGAATCAAATAAGAAAACAAAACATATGCAAGTATCTAGTATGTGTTTATATATGTTATAAAATCTCAATGTCCATGCAACACTTTCTAATTTGAGGTATTTAAAAGAAGTAACATTATTTCCTAGTTCCTACTAAGCCATATTTACCTATTTGTCTACTCGATCACTATAAAAGGAGTTATCTAAGTTTTTTTAGTAAATATATTTTAGACATTTATTTGATTTTTAGTTTAAGCTCTAAGGCTTTGTTAACCATATACAATTTCCTTACGGAGAGAACGTATGTCTCTATCTATCCCCACACCCGTGGATTAGTTGCCTATGTATGCCCATGCCACGCTCATGCACACATAAGTATAATATTAGGTAATTTCACTAATTTGTAGGGGTGGCAATCCATGACACGACACGACAAAAATACACGACACGAAACGAAATTGAGACGAAATAGAATTTTAAATTCGTGTTCGTGTCGTGTTCGTGTCAAGTGTAAAAAAACACGGCGTCGTGTCGTGTCGTGTCGTGTTCGTGTTCAAAATTCGACACAATATTAACATGTTTTTGTCGTGTTTTTCGTGTTTTGTGTGATTAATTATTAATTAAATAAACTAAATGTTTATTTTATTTTATTTTTTTCGTGTTTGTCGTGTTGGTGTTTTTTATCGTGTTTTAATTGGGTCGTTTTCGTGTTAGCAAAGCAAAACACGACGTCGTGTCGTGTCGTGTTCGTGTTATATAAAAAATTATCGTGTCGTGTCGTGTCTGGAAAAACCCGACACGATTGCCCGATTTGCCACCCTTACTAATTTGACATGCTCATTCTGTGGAAATAGAACTCAACAATAGAGAAAACAAATATGTTCTTATTCTCACATTTTTTTTTAAATAAAGATAGTGAATACTTTGGATTAAAGCCAACAATCTCCCCCATAATCCAAACAATCACAAACCGCAAACCAGCACTTGAACGAACTTGATTCTCGACTTTTTCCGAACACCCGACCTCTACCTCGGTCACATCCAAAGTCTTCCATCAAAATACTGCTGATTCATCTTCAATTAGATTTGCCTCTTGCTTTTCCCACTTAGGACACTCATTGCTATAGTGACCAAATTCACCACACTTGAAACATTTAACGTGACTTTTATCCCGTTGGAAACGTTCCCCATCCCGACTTTTCCCGGACCCACGACCTCTTCCCCGGCCACGTCCAAAGCCATCCCGATTTGAACCTCCACTGCCACAATGCTTACAAATGTTTGAATTTTCTCCACTAGCCAACAATAAACTATCTTGAACGTCCTCCGTTTTTTCGGTTCCTTTTATACGCTCCTCGTATGCCTTCAATCTACCAATGGCTTCATCAAATAACATTGAATCCAACTCGAAACATTGTTCAATTGACGCCACGATTTGAAGAAACGACTTAGGCATCGAATCTAACAACCTTTTTACCAAATCACCTTCTTCAATCTCATATCCAAGACTCCTTGCTTTTGACGCCAACCCCGATAATTTTGTCACAAAATTATCAATCGTTTCATCCTCCTTCATGCGCAAACCTTCAAGCTTCCTCTTCAAGGTTGCAACCCGAGCCGTCCTCACCCGATCCACACCCAAATACCGTGTCTTCAAACCATCCCACACCTGTTTTGGATCTGTGTAACTCGCCATTTGCAACACCATCTCTTCCGGTATAGCTTGAAACAAGAAAGCAAGTGCTTGTTTCTTCTTCTTTAGATTCGTTTCTTCGCCTAACACCCTTACATCAACTGTCTCCCATATACCGTGAGCATCCATAATGGATTTCACTTTGACCGCCCACACCGGATAATTTATTGGGGTTAAAACGGGGACTTGATACGTCATCGGGCCTCCTTCTCTAGCTAGTGCCATCACCTTTCTAGTCTTCTTTTTGACAGCCCCAACCTCTTTGATCAAGCTTGTTCGGAGAGCACTCTTCCACCGGTTGACAAGACAAGGTCACACCCACCTTTACTGTCCTCCGTCACACCCGCAAAACGAACCGAATAAAAGCCACCTGCTTTGATATCTTCCCGTCCGTTTATCACGCACCACCGGTTAGTCTCTCGTTTGAACAAACCCGATCAAGAAACTGAGGCTGCTTTTAAGAGACTTCAAAATGAACTACACCTCCCTTATCGAACACGCTCTGATACCAAATGTGGAAATAGAACTCAACAATAGAGAAAACAAATATGTTCTTATTCTCACATTTTTTTTTTAAATAAAGATAGTGAATACTTTGGATTAAAGCCAACACATTCTATCTGATTAAAATTGTAAAGTTTTATCTTGAAATGTGATTTATGGGAGTTGGTAGAGTATTTGTTAAATATATAAAAACCTTGGATGAAAATAACATAAAGACATTTGTGGATTCAAATCAACACCATCAATTTTAGATGTTATAATGAAAATGCCATGAGTAGAGATGGACACACAATCGATTATTTGGTCTGAAAGCCAGATTGAACAAAAACTAGTTTTTGAGAATCGATTCAGTTTAATCTATTCCGAACGGATTTAACTGGATCACATTCTAGTTGGAAACTATTGAACCGAACTGGACACAAAACGGGAAAAACCCGTTGGAAACAACATAAGAGCTGTTACAAATTGTAACAGGTAATACAGGCTCACAATTTTCGGTCTCAAACCTAGTTAAGAATCCAACCGGATTAGCGGAAACGACTTTCATGGATTAGACTAAATAAACGAATTGGTTAAGACTGTCTCTAACACTAACACCATTTTATGCATCGATAATGGTGTAAAATGGTGCAAATAATAATTCATGTCCAACCCTCACACAATTTTTGCACTAAAGGAAACCAAGCAAGCATATATTTCTTTTACAAAAGTACCTTATCTCTTTTTGTTACAGTAACTTTATAAATTATATTATTAAACAAAAATAACCAAATAGATAACTTGTATGCGATTAATATGAAAGTATTGTAATATATGTCCATCGTAAGATATTCACAAAAATGACCACATAATTACTGAGAATTAATAATAATAACCAAGTTTTCCAAATTTTCAAAATGACCACCATGTTAGAAATGTGGCAATTCGTATCCCCTTTATTTGTTTCAGACAAACTTTTTAAGTCTCTGTTTAGAATGCATAAGTTAACTTATTTTTTTAAGTATATTACAATTTAGTTTTTGGTGAGACCGATAAAGCAATGTTTGACAGGCTAGCTGAAAAATTAATTGATAGCTGATAAAAAAATTACATTTGATAAAAACTAGGTGATAAGCTGGCTAAGAAATATAATATGACATACAAATGCATATAGAAGAATGAGCTTTTGTATAACAACAATACATAACAAAAGTTAGTGTTTAGTATTGAAGAAACATTAAAAGTCAAATACTGTTAATAATAATTACGGCTCGACCGCAGTGGACAGAAGTTTAAAAAGAGATAACACGGCGGAACATGAGATCACACATTAACATCAAAATACTCTCGAATCACTTATAAACAAAATCACATTTTAGAAAAATAATATACCATATTGAAACTAGGGAGTGAGAACTTGAGTCGTCGAACGTGGTTTTATCAATTCGAATTGTAAGAGTTAGTTACACATCGATGATTTCGTCTCCAACTCCAGCTCTCGCCTCCAGTCCCGCC
This sequence comes from Cichorium intybus, assembly GCA_023525715.1. NCBI lineage: Eukaryota > Viridiplantae > Streptophyta > Magnoliopsida > Asterales > Asteraceae > Cichorium > Cichorium intybus. Next base: position 28,414,681 of record CM042016.1, on the reverse strand, counting down.
TAATCTATAGGTATATGACTTAACCAACTCTTCCATTTCGAATTGATAAATCCATGCTTGACAACTCAAGTTCCTACTCCTGAGTTTCTATAAGGTGTATTATTTTTCAAGAACGTGTTAAGTGATTTGAAAGCATTCCGATGTAATGCGTGATCTCATATTCGAGCGTGATCCCATATTCGATTGTTTCGTTTCTTTTTAACTTATGTCAACTGCAGTCAAAACATAATTACTATTAGCAGTATTTGACCTTTAGTGTTTGAGTTTCATCACTACTAAACATTAACTTTTGCTAGGTACCATTGTTATACATTTTGAACAAATAAATTCGCACAAATTTTGAATATGTTAGCCGGTATCCTGTTATTTTCTATGAAAAAAATTTGAACTTTGAGATTTTTTCATAAACCAACGCTAAATAATAGATATTTACTGGAGATTTCAAATATAGAAAACCTAGATAGAATAAGTTAGTCGATATCCTATCTTTTTGTGTGAAAAAAAATAATTTTGAGATTTTTTTTCATAAACCGGCCAGAAATAGTAAGACTTTATTAAGAATTTCCCAAAACTCGAACCAAAAAACAATTCAATAAACTAGAAATGCATATAAACCTAACTCAAAAGGACGAAATTTGCATACATGATGCATCCATACCAAATTTGGTGTTAATAAATATAACACCCAATTGGGTTGTAATAACTTTACACCAAAATTTCATGTTGTGTACTTGTCGGAAGTGTCGTAATTTTGATGCAATTGAAAACACAAGAGGGCATCATTTTCACACAATAACTAGAACCCAAACCCAACATGATCCTGACCCTGGTGTATACAATACATAATTAACAGGCATTGTAAAAACAAAGCTCAGCAAATGAGTTGTTTTAACCTTCTTCAAACATTAAAACTTCTAGAACATGCACTCCGGTTTCAACAAAAACCTAAAAGAATCCACCCCAAACAAATACCTACATACCAACCACATCAGTTTCATGTCTCTGAATCTAATAATATTTTCTTTAGTACACATCACATTTACTTTTCCTTTAAAAAAAAACATAATTCCAATTAAACCCTCAGTGAATAACCGGCTTCAGAGGGTGGGCCCTCAGTTCTGACAAATCAAGACTTGCATCAAGCTCCTCATCCAGTTCCCCAATTATGCTTCTGCACACAAACATAACAACTATTCATTACAAACACCCCGTTTTCACAGACAGACAGTCTTGTACTGTATTTGACATGCATTGGACCGGAACCACAACCGATATCAATGAGACGAAAATTACAAATTTTTGTCCCACCCAAAAATGTGGGACAAGGACTCGCCCTCGATCTCTCGTCTGTGTAAAAGACGTAAATGCCCTCCTCATCCTCACCGTAAAAATAACCCTACAAAACTTGTCTGCTTTGTACCGTCCAGTCCAGACTGGACTGGGCGGAACTGAACAAGATTTTTAGGGTTATTTTAGATGGTGAGGATGAGAAGGGCATTTACGTCTTTTACACTGACAAGAGATCGAGAGTGAGCGCTTGTCCCGCCTTTTTGGGTGGGACAAAAAATTGTAATTTTTGTCTCGTTGATATCGGTTGTGGACCTAGTCCAATGCATGTCAAACACAGTACAAGACTATCGTGTGTTAACTTTTAAAAGAATAAATGTAAATTCATTTAAATGGGTGATTAAAAGAAACATACATATTATCGCCCCTTATGATGTAGAGACCTAATACAAGTTGTTGAACACCTTCCTGTGAGTTAAAAGAGATATTGAAATTGCTCAAAGAGAGAAATGAAAAAAAAAATATATTTTTTGAATTTTGAATTTATTAAAGAAGAAAAATATGGTAAAGATCAATGATATTTTCCTACCTTGGTGGAATAAACTCTTTCGTGAGATTCATCCAGAATTATATTTGTGGCTTGGTCAAAACCTTTTAGAACTCCCTGAACGTGAAAAATTCTAATTAGTACAAGAATTTATGCGTTGTGACTTGTGACCCCAAAGAAAAACTAAAACTTACCACTATGTTTCGTCCATCATTTGTGATAACTGAAATGATTTCTGTAAGAAGATAAATTTTATTAAATTGAGTATAAGGAATATTTTCTGAAAAGAGTACATAATGAAAGAAGAAGGTACTCAAACAAATCATTCAAATCAAAATTCAGTAGAAAGAATGGAATTGTACTTACGGTCAACAACAGATTCAAGCCCAGGGCCGCCCAGCATTTTGACAATACCACTTTAATTCAATGCCTTCAATTGGAGAAATCTAAGAGTAGAAAGTTGAGGGATGAGGTAAATGATTAGTGGCAGTTAACGAGAATCTGAATGATCTATAACCTAAAAAACACATACTAAACTTGCCAACATTGCATCAGTTTACACCAAGTGTTACTCGTATTATGGAACTATACTCCAATTCTTAAAGACGACTCTAATCGTGGAAAGGAGGGAGTGATATATCAGACGCTTTATTCATTGAGGACTTTCATCAAACAGGTAGAATGCGTATACAGTTTAAAAGATTTATCTGAAAACAACAATTGCTTTGTACATACCTCGTTGGTTTAAAGAGAAATCGCGAAATGACTCGAAGAAACTTTGTTGTCGCTTGCTTGTCTTCAGGTATTCTGTGCTCGAATTCGGAAATGGAGGTTAATCGCAAGGAAACGACGATCGTCGCACTCTTATTGCTCAGGAAAGCTGCCCAAGCTCAAGGTCACGAGCCAAGTCATGGGTTTAGGAAATGGAAATTGTGGTTTTTAGCTCCTTTTACTTTGATATAAACGCACATTGGTCCCCAAATGTTTATTGTAAGGACTAAAAATCCCCCTTAACTTTTGAGTTAGTTATCAAAAAGTCAAAGATAGATAATTGATGAGAATGACTAAATAAACACCCGATTACACTTGATATATAATTGTATTCAAAGTTAATTTTTTTTTTTTGTTAAAACTATATTGGTTTCCGGAAAAATTAAATAGGAGTGGCTGAAAATTATTTGACTTTTGTTATGTCAACTTTGTTTTACCATATCATAAAAGGTTAATTTCAAAAAACAAAATATTTTGACCAATTTTTTGTTTAAATGTAATTATTTTTTTTCATTCTAACCCTCAAGACCGTTTTATCTTTTTGTTTTGGTTTTTTTATCCGGTTACCATCCGATAAAAAGATTTTTCAAAAGGTAATAAAAATGCTGTGTATTTATATGCAAATTAGATTTTATGATTCTTTCGCAAACTAAATTACAAAAACGGTCTCCGTTGTATAAACTTGTAATTTCGGTCCAACTTTTTGTTCCAATCTTGTGACCAAGTTTGATCTTTGTCTCAATGTTGATTTTTAGCCCATGTAAATGATCTTTTTACCCTTTTATGATATATTTTATCTTTGCTATTTGAAACAATGGACATTTTGTAAGATTCATGATTGTACCTAAAGGAAATTTCTCTTTTTTTAAATTAAATCTCTAAGTTTCCATTGATTTTCATTCTTGCTATGAAACACATTGGAGTTAGAGGCAGAACTAGGGGTGGAATTGCTACGGTACCGACTCTTTTTCCTCTATACCGTGTACCGTACCAACTATAATTGGTAGATGAATTTAATTACCAGTACCGTACCAACTATACTTGGTACCAACTTCTTTGGCTACCAACAAGTTTGGTTGATACATGTTGGTATTGGTATATACCAAGAAAATTTATTTAATTTATATTTTTATGTTTGTCCTAAGATAAATATGAACGTGAGTAGTCTCTTTTAATATTGTTTGCCCTAAGATAAACTGGTTGTCGCTTAGTCGCTTGTGTTAGTAGTTTGATATTAATATCTAGTGTTGTTTGAAAAAAGAATTAGTATTAACAGTTGTTTTAGTAATTCATTTCTAAGTGTGACTTGTTAGTTATTACTCCTAATTAAAACATAAAAATATAAGAGATGAAATTGATATATATATATATATATATATATATATATATATATATATATATATATATATATATATATATATATATATATATATATATATATATATATATATATATATATATATATATATATATATATATATATATGTGTGTGTGAATTGGTTGGTACGGTAGAACCGTGGTATTCAAAATTTTATACCGTTACCGTACCAAGACTACTTAATTGGTATGGTATTACCAGCCAAACGTATTGGCTACCAAACATGTTGGCTACCAATTTTGTTGGTACGGTTGGTAACATGTTGGTTGGTTCTCCGTGGTACATATTTGCCAGCCCTAGACAGAACTCAATGAGAATTGAAGGTAAGACAGAACTCAATGAGAATTGAAGGTAAGGGGAACTCTAAGTTTCCATTGATTTTCATTGCTCGTACAATTATAATAAATTTCTTTATACAAACAAGAAAAAAATCAATATTAACAAAATATTTAATTTTAATCTTTAAAAGATTTCTTTAGCCAGAAATTGATCAAAATTTTGTTAAGCTTTTAAAGTTGAGCATGATTACTATGCCAGTTCAAAATAGAAAAAAATGGTTGTCAAGATTCAATAATAATATATAAACTTTTATTTTATTTTAATTATATAAATGATAGTTTAGGTTCGCAAACAACTCATTGATTGATGCTTAGGCTTGAATTCCATTTAGACCCGCTCCACTTGATCTCGAGTCATCATTCTAACGATTCGATCCCGAGCAGCTCGAATCGCTCTAGTACCCAGCTTATGAATGACTTATTAGTTTTAGGCTTTGAAAGGGATCTTGTCTAAAATATTAGTATAGAGGCAATTGTGCAAAACTTCAAAGACGTAAAAGATCAAAAAGTTCCAATTTGATGAGCGATGTAAGAATAACTTACATTAATTGTTTTTAAAACTATTTGATGTCAAACCTTGAAACATATTAAACTTGTTGATACATTTCTATTTTGAGGTTCTAGTATCGACCCCCCCTAATTCTATTGCTTGTGATATGCCCCTGATTAGAGTAGGGGTGTCATCGGTTCCGGGACCGGGGCCGACCCGGTGTAGGAACCGACCCGATTTTGAGCACGGAGTGGAACCGGGAACCGGACCATATATAGTGCAGCGGTTCTGGGTTTTTAACCGGTTCCGGTTCCGGACCGGGTAGAACCGATTTAGCTATTCTCACTTCTTTTGCTCAATTTCATCTGCAGTAAACAAACCTTGACATTAAATTAATCGGCCCACTATTCTCACTTCTTTTGCTCAATTTCATCTGCAGTTGTAATAAAACCTTGACTATAATTGTTCAAACTTCAAACTAATAAACGATTACATACGGCTCTTCATTCCCAGCCAATTTCAAGAAAACTACATTGAGATACGATCGTTTCTTCAAAGCACAGCTCTTAATTCATCACAATTAATCAAATAGTTCACGTATTGGATAAAAGACTACTAACGTAATCAAACACCTAGAATCGATTCAAACAAAAGATCAAACATTGAGATACGATCGGTTCTTGAATTCACGGTTACTTACTAGATCAACTTTTGAGGGGGGTTGAACCCAATTTTATATCACCATTGAACCAACTTTGATGTTTCCACGATCGATTTAAGTTTTTCGGGGGAGGGGATAAAGTCGAGTGCAGCAGAGCCGATGAAGAAGGAATACGAGGGGTTTTAATTAGGGAATGGGACATAAGGGCCGTATTTTGCATGAACCCAAATAAAAGGCTATTCAATTGCTACATCCGGTCCGGGTCGGTTAATTCACTGGTCCCATCTGGACCAAACCCGAGGAATCGATAACCCGTTTTTCGCATATAGAGGAACTGAGAACCGTCTCGTTTAAAGTATATCCGGTCCGGGTCGGTCCGGTTTTGGGTCGGGTAACTGGGTCGGTTCGGTTTCCGGTACCAACCTCCCATCCCCAGATTAGAGTAGCACTTGGGACTCTTTTTTTGGTGTTTTTTTTTTCGTCCCCATCCATCTTTATTGTAGAAAGCCAAGGAGGAAAATCAAAAATATTGTTGTTTATTAAATACAAACTGTTGGTGCAGGCTTTTAACACTAGCCATGGAGAGAAAGTGATTTTCTATACTAACCAAAGTTGCTCTTCTATAACTGAAGTTGATATAAATATACAATTATGCTGATTATAGTGAAAATTTTCTTGTAGGATAGAGGAGTCCATCATCTTAGAAATCCATGAGCATAAAATGATGTTCGCATAAAAAAAACCATTATACTGTTACTACCAAAAGTCAAAAAATATGTAATTACAAACTTAGTCCCTATAAATTTTAGTTTAGAATAATTATAGTTTTAATCCCTCTATATTTTAATTTTTATTAGTTTTGTTCTTTGTAGTTTTTAGTTTCAATAATTACAAATTGGGTCCCTATAATTTTATATAGTCCTTTTAATTATAAGAAAATGGATTCACTTCCTGTAATTTTTTACTTTAGGAGGTTTATAACTTTAATCCCTAAAATTTTAATCAATATTAACTATCGGTTTTTGCTCCTACCCTTTTAATAATAGTTACACGTTTGGCCCTTTTGGTTTTTAATTTCAATAATTTCAATTTTAATCCATATAGTTTATAATTTGTATTAGTTATGGTTTTGGTCCTGTAATACCAAAATGATCTCGGAGTAATAGCGATATTTCAAAAATAGTCCCTGTGTAATAACGACATTACAAAATAGTCATTACATATGAGAAAATAACAGTATTAGTCCTGATTTAATAGCAAAATTACAAAAACGTCTCTATGTAAAACAACATTGCATAAATGGTTTTGAAATGTACGATAATAAACCTGTCATCACGTCATCACATTTTTTGATCAATCTTTTTGTGCCAACTTCTCTTCATCCACATCAAAAGCTTTCCTAGCTTGTTTTAATTCTTCATTCATTGACAACAATTCTTTACAACGGTTTACCTTTGGCAAGTCCTATAAACACAAATTAATGCAAAATTAGTCCATGGGTGAAATTTGATTTTAATTTTAGGTGTATGATATGTTTAAAAAGAAAAAAAGAGTACATTTCTAATCAAGAACAAGAAATCTTCAGTCAAAAGCTTTCCCCTTTTTGATGCAATATCTTGAGCTTTATGCGCCTACAATTAGTTACAAACAGATTCAAAATCTTATTATGTAACAAGAATGAAATATTTTTATTCTGAATATAGTTTGGAAGTCAAATAAGCTAAATACATACTTATATAGTTATAATGTTATATATGTGTAATTTTTGTTTTTTTTGGAATAAAATAAAATTTGAATGGAAAATAAGAAAAAGAAAAATGTAAACTTACCATATCTGTGACATACTCCATTACTATGTCTTCCATGAGAGCAACAGTCTCTGGTAATGGCTGTAAACACATTTGTTATTATAATTTATGATCAAATCAAAATTGTTGGTATTAGATTGTATGCAAAAGGTTCATCTTGAACCGAAAAGAAATTGGGATGAATAAAATGGTAGTAAATAAAAACCAAATATGAAAAGTTTATGCTCACATTGGAATCGTCTCCAAAACCATACATCATATGCTGCACTGTTCAATCCAAAAGAGAGAAAAATGACAAAAACAAAGTTAGGTTTATTTACAGAAACTGAAAGGTAAAACTTTCAGCGAGAAAGTTAAAAAAGTTCACTCACAATCTTTCTGAAAAAGTCCTCGTTTGCGCTTCAATGAGGTTTCTGATGGATGGGACGAGCCAGTTTTGGCTTTGGACGAAGGTCCTGCTGTAGCGTTGCTCATATTATCTGTGAATTTTTTAAACTGAAAGAAGACAATTTGGGATAAGAGACATGGTGAATGGTACAAAATGGGGATATCTATGAAATTGATTCGAAATATCGAGCATATTACCAAAATAACTTAAGATCAGAATATTTTGGAACTTGAGATGAAGAGGTAGTAAATCAGACTCTTTTCATTGGGGACTTTCATCGAACAGGTAGCATGCATATATAGTTTAAGGGGTTTGCGCCTTGCGACGTTAGTTGCATTGAACTTACCTCGGTAATTGGAGAGAAGACGCAATATCACTAAGGAAAGGCTGTTGCGGATCGATCGCTTCTACACACGAACCCTGTGGTCGAATTCCGGAAAGGAGAATCGTCGCACTCTTCTTGCTGCTGCACAAAGTGTGCCCAAGGCAGCAAGCAGTAAAGAGAATAGTTTGGAAAAGAGTAACGTACACTTTTGGTCCCTGTGGTTTGCGCAAATCTGCAGTTATTTATCCAAGTTTTGCAGTTTTGACACCAGTGGTCCCTGTGGTGGGCAATTTCATTAGATTTTGTCTGATCCCATTTAACATCTAACCAGCTCTGTTAATTACGATTAAGGCACCATATTTTATTAACTTTTTCGGTTTAACCAATATATTTTTATTTGTTTTAATAAGCCCATCATTTTTTTGGAAGAACAATTTAAAGAGACCATTATGACCGGTTTCTTCAGGTCAAACATGTTAAAGTTGATGACAGGACTTCATTTATATGGTGTGTCTTAGTTAAGCTGATGCGGCCTTCATTTAATCTAATATGGTCTTCGTTTAAGAAGCAGCAAATCGATTTCTACACCCAACCAACAAAGATAAAATCAGAAAAATCAATTTCTACACCCTGCAAGTCAATTCAGCAGGAAAAATAAAATCAGATCCATGAAAAATAATATCAGAAATCGATGAGCAGGAAAAATAAATTCAGATTTCTACACCCTGCAAATTAATATCAGGAATCGATTTCTTGTGGAATCAGATGCTTTTTCAGAAAATTAATATCAGCAATCGATTTCTTGTGGAATCAGATCCATGCGTGAACTAATAAATTCAGCAAAAAATTAACATCATGAATCGATTTCTTGTGGATCCTTTTTCAGAAATTGTAACATAATATCAATTGATCCTTGAGGAAGGAGAGAAAAATCGATTTCAGGCAACAATGAGGAACAATGCGTGAACTAGGTGCGAAAAATCGAGCAGTGAAAGCGAGAAACAGATGCGTGAAGGAGGAAACCAACGAGGAAGGATAGAAATCGTACCTTTGGAGGACTGGAGGTTCCCGATCGGAGGCGTGGAGGTGGAGGTTTCCGATCAGCAGGTGCGTGAAGGAGGAAAGATCGATGGGAGCTGCGTGATGAATGGAGAAAAACGGCGCACAGAGGAGAAAAGGACGAGGGTAAGCGGCGGGGTCTTTTTTGTCATAAGGCATAAGGAGGTTTCATAAGTAAGGTCTCCCTTACTTATGAAAAAACGACTTATTAAGTAATAAGGAAAAGTCAATTTCAGAAGTCCTTATGCTCTAGCCAAACACTATTTTTAGTTCTTTCATTAACTTAAATAATTTAGAATTTTTGTTTTATTATAATAACATAAAAAATTAAATTAACTAATTTGTGGTTTAATAAACTTTTATCGTGTTAAAATTTTTCTTTTTGTTGATTATAATCAAGATAATGCACAGAATAGATTTAAAAGTAGGGCTTTTGTCATAAAAATCCTTAACTTTTTCATAAATGTTCGGTTTTGTCCTTCTATGGATTTTATGTCCACTAAAGCCCAAAATTTGCAAACTTTTTTCCATCATTGTCCCTTAAACCTGTGATAACAGGTTTCCGGGTTAACTTGAAAGTATTTTCGCATAGAAGTCCTTGAGTTTTTCGAAAATGTTCAGTTTTGTCCTCCAACACCGCCACCACCCACCACCACTGCACCAGAAGTGGTGGTGGTGGTGGTGGGCTGTGGCCGTGGTGGAGGGCATACCCAAACATTTTTCGAAAAACTTAAGGACTTTTATGCTAAATTAACTTCATGGTAAAAACGTAAAAATTTGCAAACATAAGGACTTTTATGTGAAAATAATTTCAAGGTAACCTGGAAACCTGCTATCACAGGTTTCAGGGACAAAGATGGAAAAAAGTTCGCAAATTTTGGGCTTTAATGGACATAAAATCCATAGAAGGACAAAACCGAACATTTACGACAAACTTAAGGACTTTTATGACAAAAGCCCTTAAAAGTATATATTGTAATAGTGGATCTACATATAACATAAAAACGCATATGAAGATCCATTCAATTCCCACGTGTCAATTAAACATGATTATAGAAAACAATGACTCATTCCATTACCTTGCTTATTCCATTCCATCCAACAAAACAAACAACAATAAAATCATAACTTTTAATCCATGATTGCTAAAAGATTTAAATTAAAGAATAAATAATAAAGTAGGAAACTAAACCTCTAAATCATCAAGTTCAAGATCATTCATCCTTTCGGATTCTTCTTTCACTCTGTTAGAATATCTGTAAAAAGGAAAGGAAACAAGCTTAAAAATAGATACTTTTCAATTGTAGGAAGGGTATTTTTGTACTTTTTGTACAAGAAAATTTAATTACCTCATATAAAGCTCCATAAGCCTATCTATCTTTTCATACTCATTTTCAACAAAACTCCACCTGTCAATTCATATGATGTAAATCAGAGTCCAAGGTTTGACTAATTAGCAATCGAAAGAATATAGAAAAACGATGAACTTCATATATTTTATTTGACGGTACCTTGATATTCCATTAAAATATTGAAAACCAGTGACTCAAATTAGATCTCTTCTTGTTTTTGGTTGTTGGAATCTGAAGTAAAACACTATCAAATTATAGCAAGATAGAAGATTGCTAGTTACAGAATGATAAAGCATTGAATTCGAAACAAAATAAACCAGAAAGGAAAATGAACTTGCCTTACCCATGAAAGCAGGAAAAGCAGTTTTAAGCCCCATTACATCCTCGAAACTTCACAAGCAGGTGGATAGTTCGTCATTGCAAAATCAAGAGCCCTAATAGCTGAACCATAACACAATTTCTTCTGATTCATGATAACAATCATCAATTCAACTCCTTCAGCTTTCAAAAAGCTCTCTTTGTTCTCCAATGGCATCAACAAACAACACAAGCAATCAAACAGATTCTCAACCATCTCCTTCTCATCTAAACTCCTTGCATCCCTCAACTTATACATAGCCACAGCCTGCAACCCTACGTCAACACCGTTCATTTGACCTAACCTCTTCTGTAATAAGGATCCGAGCACGTTGTTTTCGATTACGAGCAGGTTCATCGATTTCATCTGTAAGGTCTTGGAGAAGACCAACGACGTCGATGGCGGTATCAGTATTATCGTGAGTTAGGAGATCAAGAAGGGTTGGAATTGTGTCGTGTTGAGGTTAGCTAGGGTAGAGTTCTGGAGCTCCGGCGAGGGTTTTGAGTTTCTCGATCTCTTCGTGAAGCTCGATTTCAGAATCAGCGAACTTCTCGGGCTGGTCAGGGTACTTGAGGCGGGCGGCAATGTTGTCGAGAACTTCAACAGACTGTTGTCACTTCTCGATTTTTTGAGGGGTGTTTGAGATTTTGGTAGAAAATAGGTTATTAATTTATTAGTTTTTTTTAAAGTTAATAAGTTAAAAAATATATTTAGAAATAAATAAGTGTTTTTAAAATTTTATTTTTAAAATCTTTGTTGTCACTTCTCTATTTTTTGAGGGGTGTTTGAGATTTTGGTAGAAAATAAGTTATTAATTTATTAGTTTTTTTTAAAGTTAATAAGTTAAAAAATATATTTAGAAATAAATAAGTGTTTTTAAAATTTTATTTTTAAAATCTTTGATAAGTCAATAAGTTAAAAGTAAGGGAAGTATAACTTATTGACTTTTGGAAAAGCTAGAAGTTTTTTTTAGACAAAAATACTCTTATTTTTTACCCAAACACATTTTTAACAACTTGTCAATTTTTAGCTTCCTACCACCATATAAGTTAATTCAAACACATTTTAAAAACTAATTTTTAAAAAGTCATAAGTTAATAAGCATTTTTCACCAAAAGTGCTCATTAAGGTAAATAAGCAATCCAAAACACCCCCTAAAAGGCAAAGGTCGCCACCGTTTGCAACGACACGGGAATTTATTTAAGACAAAACTTTACAAATGGTCATGTGGTTTCACAAAATATTAAGTTTCGTCCCTAATTTTTTTATCTCAATGATAATCATGTGGTTTCATTTTTTTATGATGGTTGGTCCCTCACCCAAATGAAATTAGTTATTTACCCTTTTTAATATCTTTTACATTTTCTTTAATTGAAACTATATAAAAAGTAAAGAACATCCCACCCCTTTCTCGATTTTTTGAGGGGTGTTTGAGATTTTGGTAGAAAATAGGTTATTAATTTATTAGTTTTTTTTAAAGTTAATAAGTTAAAAAATATATTTAGAAATAAATAAGTGTTTTTAAAATTTTATTTTTAAAATCTTTGTTGTCACTTCTCTATTTTTTGAGGGGTGTTTGAGATTTTGGTAGAAAATAGGTTATTAATTTATTAGTTTTTTTTAAAGTTAATAAGTTAAAAAATATATTTAGAAATAAATAAGTGTTTTTAAAATTTTATTTTTAAAATCTTTGATAAGTCAATAAGTTAAAAGTAAGGGAAGTATAACTTATTGACTTTTGGAAAAGCTAGAAGTTCTTTTTAGACAAAAATACTCTTATTTTTTACCCAAACACATTTTTAACAACTTGTCAATTTTTAGCTTCCTACCACCATATAAGTTAATTCAAACACATTTTAAAAACTAATTTTTAAAAAGTCATAAGTTAATAAGCATTTTTCACCAAAAGTGCTTATTAACGTAAATAAGCAATCCAAAACACCCCCTAAAAGGCAAAGGTCGCCACCGTTTACAACGACGCGGGAATTTATTTAAGACAAAACTTTACAAATGGTCATGTGGTTTCACAAAATATTAAGTTTCGTCCCTAATTTTTTTATCTCAATGATAATCATGTGGTTTCATTTTTTTTATGATGGTTGGTCCCTCACCCAAATGAAATTAGTTATTTACCCTTTTTAATATCTTTTACATTTTCTTTAATTGAAACTATATAAAAAGTAAAGAACATCCCACCCCTTTCTCGATTTTTTGAGGGGTTGTTGTGCATTCTGACATACATATAAAACACCCAAAAAACGTCACCAAGAAACTTGATGTGTTATTAGCGTTTATAAGATTTTCGAAAATGATTTCACATTAGTTTTACATTTATGAACAGGGAAATACCATGTATGAATAGAACAACACAATTAGGCAAGTGTACCTAGTCGATTGTAGTATAGTAATGGTAAATCCGGGTTGTCGACCCAAGGGAAAACGGCTATCTTTAAGTTAAGAAAATCAATTATCAATTAATAATTATTCAAAAAAATACTCAGGGGCGAGTTTTAATGAAAACTCGTAAAACTTTGATTATAAAATAAATGACGAAATAATAAATGATCGTAAAAAAAATAACAAAGGAAACTTTCGTCTAAAATCTGTTGATTCATATAAACCTATGTTGACTAGTTTTGATTATGTGCAATGAGTTTAAATAAGTTGCATTAAGTTGTAGGATCGTATGGTCAAGTCACCAATTCTATGACTAATAAGTTAAAATAGCACAATGGTCATGTAACTATTTAACTTATAATCATCAAGTATTAATACAATCTAGCATGCAAACATAGCCCATATCCTAATGGTCAAAGTGATATGTTCATACAATCAATGGTCATGAGTTGCAACTAAATGTGATATAAGTTTTATTTCACTAATCGAGTTTATAACTTAGATAACCTTCCTAGTTAAATGGTCAATAACTAGTCCGATGATATATAGTTGTCAATTATACATCATGATGGTTCATGTGATCAATACGTTTAAATGGCCATTTAAACTTAATCATATGAAGATGGTAATCAAGAATACAAACCGTAACCACATTTAATATGTATAGCATGCAAGTTATATATCCTAACCGATATTAAACTCGAATCAAGAACTAGATCAACACATATTATATTAATGAATCAACATCACCTAGGCAAAAGTTACGGGAAATATAAATTACAAAATATAAAAGTAAACATTACTTAGATTCGATTGAACTATCTAGTTATGTTTGATATGTTATTAGTGCAATGGATATTGAACGTTAAATACCGATTTCTATAATGATTAGATGTTTTGGTCCAACTACCTAATCCTATGATTATAAGGTCATTAATGGCAATGGTCATGCGATTATGTATTCTAAATAATCATGTATTGGTTCGTATCATACAAGGTTCATTCGAGATTTTGATCTCAATGGTCATGATAATCAAATTGGCGTCAAATGAATTATGCGAGATAAAATATAAAACGTTCAATATCCGATAAATAACAATCAAATCATAACTAAACGGTAATCAAATCTAAGTAATAAATAATACAGATAACATAATCTGAAGAATACGGCTTAGGAAATCATAATAGAATGCAATATATATATAAAGCAAACCGAATGAAGTCCCGGCCGAACATTCTTCAAGCTCTTGATTCCATAGGTTCCCCTTTGATTCTACAAGTCTTCTGGCCGAGTTTGGTGGTGTGGAGGTGCAGAGAGACAATCTGGTCTGAAGGTGGTGTGTGTGTTCTCAAAAAGAAGAGCTGAAGGGCTGAATTTATAGTGGTCGCAGGAGTTAGGCGGGGTGCGCCCAAAGTGAGGCGCAGTGCGCCCAAAAGTAGATCTGTGCACGTGGTCAACTGTCGCACGAGGGAGCACGTGGTTTGCAGCTTTAATGTTGGATCTGAGGCGCGGTGCGCCCAAAAAGTAGGCGGGGTGCGCCCTTGCACATGCTTGGCAGGTCGGTTGAATAATTGGATAAACGCACGCGCTATTATTTTAATCAAAAGTCTGACGAAAAGCGGGATCTGGTCTCTCTTTGGGCGCGGTGCGCCTGCATGTGGGCGGGGTGCGCCCTTGGTGTCCGGCAGATTTTCGCTTTGCTTCTTTTTAAGCTCAAATGTTCGTGTAATTCGTTCTTTCGCTCCAAACGCGTATTTTTAGCTTCAAAACGAATATTTAAGCATATTAGGTATCTTTTAGTTCATAACATGTATAAAATTAAACTAAAATCACACTGATATCGTGCGGAAAATATGTATAATTTACGCGATATCAAAATACCCCACACTTGAACTTTGCTTGTCCTCAAGCAAACTACAATTTATAACCAAGCCAAAACGTTTTGATGCTCAAACAACTTTTCATACGCTACCACAGATCTAGCGTTTATTACCGATGTTAAGAATAAAGAATTAAGAATAAACATAGTAGATTATACCTAGTCCTATGTACATATATTTATCTTTTCAAAATATTAAATAAACTCTCTTTCTATAAACGACAAGTCTTTTAGATTGATAAAAACTCATTTTTACATAACATCGAATATACCCATTAAAGATTCTTCCACCTCAAGACTTTTTGTTAAATTTCCCATATTTAGAATAAAAATAATGCTGTACTAAATTTATCAAGTTAAGTTATTATTTCCATTTTTTCGTACCTTTGAAACTCGTGACTTTCTATGGAACTTTTGATTACAAATTTTCGACTCAAGACTGTACAGAGTCTACTAATTCAAATTCCAAAGGCCACTAAGGAAATTCCATGACTTTCGATGACACCCGTGTAGCGAGCTTTCGACAATATTATCCCAAACCAGTTGGTTTTAGGTAATAAGGAGTAGAAATGCCCGTAGGCCCCATTTTATGTCTACTTGCTCGAATGCCAAAGGCCACTGATTGAATTTTCCTTCCTGAGTCTCAATCTTATGGTATAACATTACTTGACTTCTATTTTTAACACATCAGATTTCTTGAGAATTTTTCTCATTTTAAGTTCATTTATAGAGGCTTATTTTCCTCAATTTAGTAACAGCATATAATTCGCACATCTTTGCAAGTAGGGAAATTGACTCAATCTATTTTGGCAAAAACTCAATTTTTAACAATTGATAAATTTTCAATGGGTTTATTTCATTATTTATGCAAAACATTTTGTAACTACCATTCTAAAAACTTGTCCTCTACAAAACTAGACTTTAGATAAAACAATGAAAAACAAAAATACATACATAAAATTAAATGTAACCTACAAATTTATTTTCAAAATATTTTTCTTAACAATTTTCTTTTTAGCGTTCAATTTTGGAAAAGATGTTTAAGATAACAAAAATTTTAATTGGCTCAGTTAATCATTGCAGTATGACGCCTTAACCCTACACTTATATTATACAATAATTCTATTGTATAAATAATTCAAAACAGTAAAGGGAGCAAAATGGAACAGACTCCCCTTGGGTACCGGTCGACGTCATATATGAGGCTCTTTCCACATAAAAGAATTCATTGAACATGCTGCCAGCATTGAATCTTAGCAAATCTGCATATGCATCACTCGGACAAAAATTATTCACATACAAATAAAAATGCAAAAAAAATTAAATCACAAAAGTAAAAATAATAACAACGAAAGAAAAATATCACTCATTTTGTGGTCCCTGAAGTTTCAAATCCGTGGCTACAGGTTTGCGGGTGTAGTGTGGCTGTGCGACTTTTGACCGTCGTCAGTATCGCTGCCCCTACTGTAAAGAAGCGTCCCTCTTCTCAGTAGTGGCTGATTTTTAGCCATGTATCATTATGTACGACCAGTGTCTGCCTCGGGTGTTTACGCGTCATCCATGTTTCCGTGTCGCGTAATTTTTGAAGTTGTCTCTTTGTCAACGCGGTTCAGATTGTCGACGTGTTGCGTCCGGATGGCATACACGTCGTATTGCGTGAGCAGAAAAGACTTCAAATTTTTGTTACTTCATTTTTCCCCAAATATTCACCCCACACTTAAAATATGCTTAAGGTGTGCAAATATCTATTTTGTGATTAGTGATATTTCAATCAAAACAATACATAACACAAAAACAAATTTAAAATCACACAAATATTAATTAATAAATTAATTTTCTATAAAATAAAAATAAATCCGAAATTCCCCGGCAACGGCGCCAAAAACTTGTTGTGCATTCTGACATACATATAAAACACCCAAAAAACGTCACCAAGAAACTTGATGTGTTATTAGCGTTTATAAGATTTTCGAAAATGATTTCACATTAGTTTTACATTTATGAACAGGGAAATACCATGTATGAATAGAACAACACAATTAGGCAAGTGTACCTAGTCGATTGTAGTATAGTAATGGTAAATCCGGGTTGTCGACCCAAGGGAAAACGGCTATCTTTAAGTTAAGAAAATCAATTATCAATTAATAATTATTCAAAAAAATACTCAGGGGCGAGTTTTAATGAAAACTCGTAAAACTTTGATTATAAAATAAATGACGAAATAATAAATGATCGTAAAAAAAATAACAAAGGAAACTTTCGTCTAAAATCTGTTGATTCATATAAACCTATGTTGACTAGTTTTGATTATGTGCAATGAGTTTAAATAAGTTGCATTAAGTTGTAGGATCGTATGGTCAAGTCACCAATTCTATGACTAATAAGTTAAAATAGCACAATGGTCATGTAACTATTTAACTTATAATCATCAAGTATTAATACAATCTAGCATGCAAACATAGCCCATATCCTAATGGTCAAAGTGATATGTTCATACAATCAATGGTCATGAGTTGCAACTAAATGTGATATAAGTTTTATTTCACTAATCGAGTTTATAACTTAGATAACCTTCCTAGTTAAATGGTCAATAACTAGTCCGATGATATATAGTTGTCAATTATACATCATGATGGTTCATGTGATCAATACGTTTAAATGGCCATTTAAACTTAATCATATGAAGATGGTAATCAAGAATACAAACCGTAACCACATTTAATATGTATAGCATGCAAGTTATATATCCTAACCGATATTAAACTCGAATCAAGAACTAGATCAACACATATTATATTAATGAATCAACATCACCTAGGCAAAAGTTACGGGAAATATAAATTACAAAATATAAAAGTAAACATTACTTAGATTCGATTGAACTATCTAGTTATGTTTGATATGTTATTAGTGCAATGGATATTGAACGTTAAATACCGATTTCTATAATGATTAGATGTTTTGGTCCAACTACCTAATCCTATGATTATAAGGTCATTAATGGCAATGGTCATGCGATTATGTATTCTAAATAATCATGTATTGGTTCGTATCATACAAGGTTCATTCGAGATTTTGATCTCAATGGTCATGATAATCAAATTGGCGTCAAATGAATTATGCGAGATAAAATATAAAACGTTCAATATCCGATAAATAACAATCAAATCATAACTAAACGGTAATCAAATCTAAGTAATAAATAATACAGATAACATAATCTGAAGAATACGGCTTAGGAAATCATAATAGAATGCAATATATATATAAAGCAAACCGAATGAAGTCCCGGCCGAACATTCTTCAAGCTCTTGATTCCATAGGTTCCCCTTTGATTCTACAAGTCTTCTGGCCGAGTTTGGTGGTGTGGAGGTGCAGAGAGACAATCTGGTCTGAAGGTGGTGTGTGTGTTCTCAAAAAGAAGAGCTGAAGGGCTGAATTTATAGTGGTCGCAGGAGTTAGGCGGGGTGCGCCCAAAGTGAGGCGCAGTGCGCCCAAAAGTAGATCTGTGCACGTGGTCAACTGTCGCACGAGGGAGCACGTGGTTTGCAGCTTTAATGTTGGATCTGAGGCGCGGTGCGCCCAAAAAGTAGGCGGGGTGCGCCCTTGCACATGCTTGGCAGGTCGGTTGAATAATTGGATAAACGCACGCGCTATTATTTTAATCAAAAGTCTGACGAAAAGCGGGATCTGGTCTCTCTTTGGGCGCGGTGCGCCTGCATGTGGGCGGGGTGCGCCCTTGGTGTCCGGCAGATTTTCGCTTTGCTTCTTTTTAAGCTCAAATGTTCGTGTAATTCGTTCTTTCGCTCCAAACGCGTATTTTTAGCTTCAAAACGAATATTTAAGCATATTAGGTATCTTTTAGTTCATAACATGTATAAAATTAAACTAAAATCACACTGATATCGTGCGGAAAATATGTATAATTTACGCGATATCAGGGGTGTTTGAGATTTTGGTAGAAAATAGGTTATTAATTTATTAGTTTTTTTTTAAAGTTAATAAGTTAAAAAATATATTTAGAAATAAATAAGTGTTTTTAAAATTTTATTTTTAAAATCTTTGATAAGTCAATAAGTTAAAAGTAAGGGAAGTATAACTTATTGACTTTTGGAAAAGCTAGAAGTTCTTTTTAGACAAAAATACTCTTATTTTTTACCCAAACACATTTTTAACAACTTGTCAATTTTTAGCTTCCTACCACCATATAAGTTAATTCAAACACATTTTAAAAACTAATTTTTAAAAAGTCATAAGTTAATAAGCATTTTTCACCAAAAGTGCTTATTAAGGTAAATAAGCAATCCAAAACACCCCCTAAAAGGCAAAGGTCGCCACCGTTTGCAACGACGCGGGAATTTATTTAAGACAAAACTTTACAAATGGTCATGTGGTTTCACAAAATATTAAGTTTCGTCCCTAATTTTTTATCTCAATGATAATCATGTGGTTTTATTTTTTTATGATGGTTGGTCCCTCACCCAAATGAAATTAGTTATTTACCCTTTTTAATATCTTTTACATTTTCTTTAATTGAAACTATATACAAAGTAAAGAACATCCCACCCCTTTCTTCCCCTCCCTCTCCACTCCTCTCTCACCTTACCACCACCGTTAAAACCACCGTCCACCACCACCGTCCACTCCAAAATCTCTCGCTTCTTTAAAAAGATCTGTTGCCTCATTTTTCAAGTGAATTTGAACACAAGCAAGCCCCATTTGATTCAAAGCCACCCCAAAAAATGCCGATTTCTTCTCCCCACCGCCCTTAACTTCCCAATCACCGCCCGTACGGAGAATGCTATGTCGTTTCAGCGCCAGGTTGCTGAATAAATGGTAAGGAAATTGTAGAGGTCGAGAATGGTGCCGGATTTGATTTTCGGTAGGGTTGATTCTCCGACGGAGATGGTGCATCTGAAGCTGACGAAGCTACTACTTAACGTGATGGTACAGAGAAGCCTAGGTTCATTGCACGTATTGATTTCACCCGAGTCAATCATCAATAACCTTGTCACCGCTGCTCTACGGCAGTACTTGAAGGAAGGCATACGACTGATCTTACTTTCACGTGATCCTTCTGGTTTCGGCCTCTGTTACTCTCAATTTAGCTTAGAAAGTAAGCTAAATTCTCTTCCATTGATTCACTTAATTTCATAATTATAAGCACTAACACGCATCAATTGTTTTTACTTCATATACTTGATTGTTGATGCTTGCAAATGATTGATGCATATTAAAATTGTTCCAATAAATTACTCAACGGTTGTAGAATTGATTTCTTACGTATTAATGATCAATAGGTTTGGATCCAGATGGGAAGTTAATCGAGCTAGGTTCAAGTAAATTCTTTATCTGCCCTAAACAAACTGCCACCGCCGCCGAAAATGGCGATGACGAGGTTAGAGTCAGATTTGACTATAACTTAACAACGTCATCAACACCAACATCGTCTACTTGCTCAAATGAAGCAGAAAAGCAACAAAAGTTGGAGTAGGTTGGCTTCGATTCATGAACTTCTTGCAGTAAGATTTGATGTTATTATAGTATTACAGATCATATATTGATTCTACCATTTTTAGCGCTAATTATCACGCCCTTTCAAGTTCTCATCAAGATAATAGATGGTTAATGATTAGGCTTGCATTTGTTGTATAGTGGCGAAGTAATTTAATTTTGGAATGGAGGGTGGTGGTGGACAGTGGTTTTAATGGTGGTGATAAGGTGAGAGCGGGGTGGAGGGGATAGGGGAATAAGGGGGTGAGGTGTTATTTTTTTTCTTTTTTTAAATAGTTTTAATTAAAGAAAATATAAAATATATTAAAAATAGTAAAACTCCAGGAAATTTTAGAAAAGCTCACTATAAAACCTTAGAGAGGGATTATAGATTCTGCTTGAGAGCGAGAAGAGAAAAACTCCAGGAAATCCTCTGGAATTGGCATAGAGGTTTTGAGTGCCAGGAAGGGTTTATATAGCTTGCAAAAGTGTTAGGGATAAATCTTATTTGAATTCAAACTGGATAAAATATAATTGGTTAATTAATCTGTATTATCTTTAAATTCAAAACCCCTTCACTTGCACTCTATCTTGAACGATTTTGGAAGGGATGAATCTCTATCTTCCACCATTCATGGTGGACGAATTTAAGGGATAAAAACCCTTAAAAATTCGTCCCCTATCCTCTCCAAACATTATCCATTGCTCAACTATTAAACAATTACAATTCAGCCCCTGAAATTTTAATTAATTCAAATTAATTCTAATTAATTCCAAACTAGTTTCTAATTAATTTATCATCACATAATAAATTAATAAACTATTTATTTCTCTCTGTATATTAACTTTAATACCATTTGGACTACTGAGGGCGGCCCAAAAGGACTGTGCTACTATCAATTCAAGTATATACCATTATAGTTATGAGCTTAGATACCTAATCCAATAGTTTTCCTATTATGGCTCGTATTGCGAAAGGTAAAAGATTATTACTTAATGTTTATTTAGTGATGTTTTAATACATATTTGACAAATTATTAATGATTTTTTTTAGATATTTTGGCTATACAAGTGTCGACCATGGCATTCAAGTCGGCATTCAGTACTTATGGACGATTATTAGATGAGTATCAAACTAATCTGGAAACCTCTATAGTAGAAGCCTTGATTTGCACCCAATGCTAGGTAACAAATCAAGAAAACCGATAATAGACGACCCCAAAGACATATTAAGAGATGATGTCATTGCTTTGGGTACATTTGTTTTCTTTTCTTTTGATACAAATTTTATAAATATCTAACTTGAATTATGAAATACTTACTATTATTTTCTTACTATTTGTATAGAAATTGAAGATGCAATTCAAGGACACAACCAGAAAGATACAGGAAAAACGCCAATTAAAGTTTAAAAATGTGTTTGCAAAAAAATTTTTATTTTGGTCATTTGGTGTGTTAACAAATTTGTAATATTTAAGTTTATTGGTTTGCGTTTTCATTTTTTGGTGAAAATTTATTTAAAATTAGACATAATCAAAATTAGACCAAACGATATAATGTTTAATACAATGTCTAATATCAATATCCTTTGATTAAGTTTGTATTCCATATTAAAATTCATGAATATACCCGACCATATAATCCATATGACTAAGTTTATGAATATATGATCCATATGATTAAGTTTACTATAGGCCATATGCTACAATCCACAATTGATATACCCGGTCCAAAATTCATATACAACCCAAAATTCATATACCGGTCCGGTTCCTGGTCCAAAACACATCGGCCTAAGTTTTTTCGGTTCTACCCAGTATGGAACTGGGACCGAGGAAAAACCCGAAACCAAGCAAGCTACATAGGGCCCGGTTCTTGATTCTACTTCTCACGACAAATTGGTTCTGTAAGAACCCGCGAAAAAAGTTGTAACACCCGGCTTTTAAACAAAAACACCCCTGAAAATTTTTTTCATTTTAAACAATGGTTTCAATACATAAAACCATAACAAAGGGGTATATTTTAATAAAAACGGGTACAAGTGTATCAAGGAGAGTATAAAATACCATGTCTCCTTTAAAGCCGGGCTGCTACTGACAGCATCTACGAGTCCCACTTCAAAGTCACGGACTCTATCTTGTCCCCTATCAGTATCATGCTAACCTGCAGGGACAGTAACAAATATCGTGAGCTATAAAGCTCAGTGAGTAATCATATCTGCAAATAACGTGTACAATACAAATACAATCATATAATTGTCTGGATATCGAATCCAGACTACTAGCCTTACTGGCTAACCGTATGTATCTGAGGATTTCGTATCCTACCGCCTAGCCTTACCGGCCGAATCGTAACATCATGTGATTTTCGAATCACATCCGAACATTGTACACTTATCATATCCAGTCTGTTATTTGCATACCCTTCCAATCCATTCTGTATCATTTCTGTCCCATCTTTCTTAGTCATACCTGACTATACCATATATCATGACTATATAAGTCATATCATTTGTCGTGGCTATACAAGCCGTATCAAACATTTCCAGCATCTGAATCATAGCCCGAAGGCCGTACCAGTTTGTCATAGCCCGAAGGCCGCACCATCTGTTAGCAATTTCTTTCGCGATCAAATATGGCTCACGGGTTAGCCCGCTGTTGCCTAGACTCACGGGTTAGCCCGCTGTTGTCTATATAAAGGTTTGACTCATCAGAATAAACTATGGCTCACGGGTTATCCCGCTGTTGCCTAGACTCACAGCTCTGTTCTTGTCATCGCAATGACTCACGGCTTATCTGGTATTGTCTATTACATATACTTTTACACTTGTTATTTTCGTCCCTCAAAGCCATTTCAACCTGTAACAAATCAATCATCATATATCACATATGATATCAGTGAGATTACTCACCTGGATGCTAGCTGCATTTACATTCCGGTTGTTTCTTGCCTTTGCGTGCACCACAACCATTTTGTCCCAAACCTATATATTCATTTATATACCAAATGATAATAGGTTAACAATCATTCCAATTAACTCTAATACAATAGAGTTCAATAAAATATCATTACAAACAATGCCCAGTTAATAAACTTTCCGTTTACTAACTTTTATTGAATTTTTACTATTCACCGAGGCATTCAAATTGATCTACAGTGCCCCCGAGGGGTCGAAAACTCAATTTAATAATTTTCCCAAACTTTTCAGACCATAACGAGCCTATGGTCCAAATTTGAGCTAAAACGGACAAGCCAAACGAAAGTTAGCGAGTCGGAAGTCCCCTGTCTGGCCCCTGCTGGGAGGCGCACTGCGCCAGGAATCAGGCGCACTGCGCCTGGGCGCACCCCGCCCTGATCCTGGGCGCACTGCGCCCTGCGCCTGTGCAGAGCTCCTGGACAGTCGCGATTTATGCACTGTAGCAAGCAGTTTTGGACCATTAAGTCCTTAATCCAGTCCTTAATCGATTGGGGTTTGTTCTAGGACCAAAACCTTATACTTTAACAAGGTTTTCAACCATCCAAAACAACCAAATCAATCAAAATGAAGAATTAGGGTTCTTAGTTCTAACAACCCCAAACTTCAAATTCATCACTAATAGCAATCTACTTCCATTTTTAACATATGTTCTTACTACTTGAACATGTTTAAGCCCAGAAATCATATAAACATCATGGATTATGGCTGAAAATACAGATTTTCGTCCACTCCATGAAGACCCATCAAGAACACACAAGAACTTGGCTAGAAATCAAATTACTAACCTTTCAAGCCTAGGAATCATCAATTCCATGCTATGAATCCAATTCCATGCTTCAAGCTTCAAGAATTTCCAGGTTTTAGCTCTCAAAACTCATTCCCGTAGCTGCACCAAATGGCCAGTCAAAGAGAGTCAACTCTCTCATTTATACCCCAAAACTTTACAATTTTGGTCCTTAAGTTCATTTTCTTGAACTTTAACCACAATAACCAAGTTTTATTACAATAAAACTTTCATTTCTTACATTTTTGCCACAACCAACAATATTTTTCATATTTGGTCTTTCACATGGTCAAATGACCAAATTACCCTTTTACGGTAAAACGACCAAAAATCAATTTTTATAACATTTTAAGTTCAAAACTCAAAATATTATTTCAACCCAAATACTTTTCTGTCCAAAAGACCAATTTACCCTTCCAAGGTAAAATGACCATTTTACCCTTTTTATTTTATTTATAAAAAGAGTATCTTGGCGTTACAAATTCTCCCCTCCTTCAAAAGATTTCGTCCCCGAAATCATACAAGGAGTTGAGGGTATATCTCCCTCGTTCCACTTTCGGTCTTCCACATCATGTCGGAAACTATATGGTATTGCCTAAGCACTTAACCATACTAGTCTTCTTATCTTGTGGTTAGATCACAATCCGCATATCATTCCTCCGGTTGTCCCGGGTACTTTATCTATTCATCTTCTTCATCATTCATTTCATCATAAGGGGTTTGTTGGGAAATCCTTACATAACTTCTCGTTCCCAAACAATTTTTCACCTTTCCAAAGGGTTTCTTTTCGTATTACCATATTCCTTTACTTGGAATTCCAAAGGCTTATACTCAGCGATTCACACACCACTTTATATTTTCTTGACTATTCTTCGATTTCGATCGTACTCATCAAGGCTTTTCTTCAGTTTGTGCAACCAACAAGGATCTAGCCCACGGCTTTATCGCATCTTCAATCCAATAAATCGGAGGATATCATGGTATTCCATACCATTCTTCATGTGAATCATCAAACTACTAGCATGCAAGCTACTATTTCTTGCCAATTTCTATCAGGGATAGCAGATTTTCTCATCTTCGACTAGGTCTTCTGTGCAATTTCCAAGCACATCTTCTAAAATCTGCATCACTAGGTCGCTTTATTTATTAATATACACTACTTGCAGAGACTTTATCGCAAAGTCTATAACAATGTTGTCCCATTTCTTCACTGGGGCCAACAACTGTTAAATTTCTTCACACATTTCTAACGGTTAGACTTTACTTTACGTACGAGTCAAATACTCTTCATGTGTCTTTCAATGTCTTTCTTCTGTCCCGGCCACCAACACATAGGTTTTATCGACATATCCAGTCTGGTATTGCCCCGGGTATACTGCATATATAGTACAAAATACATCTTTTCAAGATGATTTTTCATGTTCCAATTACTTTGGAATCCACATTCACAACCACCAAGGGTTTTAAATCACTGTGATTTTCTAATTATCTCCTGCTAATATCCAGTAATTCATCCATTTTTCACGTTTTCAATCTTGCATACTTCTCCCTGTGCTACCCGAATCAACTCAGGTAATCAATTTGCCACACTCATACAGGTGGATGTAACCTTCAAAGGTTACTCTTTTCAATTCAAGGCATCTATAGCCACATCTTTCTTTCTGAGATGGTACAAGATTCCATAACCGAAATCTTTAAGTAACCCATCTATCTTTGCTATCTCATATTTAGCTTCTTTTCTGATCAATAAAGTATTTCAAACTCTAATGATCCATATAAACAGCAAGCTTTACACCATATACATAGTGTCTCCAAAGCTTAATACCAAAATCATAGTTGCTACTGCAACATCATGCATCATGCATCTACAATCGAATTTGGATGCATTTCTATAATCCAATTTATCCGCTTAGCATCAAAGCTAACATCAGAATTTCACATAAGGTTTATCCCAAACCTTTACAAGATATCTGTGGTCTTTCTACCACTCAAACTTTATACTTTTATTAGTCAACCTTAGTCAACTGAACAACAATCAAGGAGCAGCTTACTACAACTCTCCCATAGCAACCCGCCAATCCAAGGAAACTACTACTAATTCAGTCAGATTCCAAGGCGGTTTCTGTCTTATCACATTAGTATTTCCACTGTATCTACTTTATCATCTCTGGCATGATTAACATGCCCAAAGAATGTATCTTCTTTTAGCCAAATTTCCATACTTGGAGAATTTTACACATCACTTAATTCAGTGAAGTAATCTCCAATGTCTGGTACAAACGTACCTCATATACGATCTGGGTTCGAGAATATCAGATTCTCATTAGTCAATGCACATATGCATCAACTTGTCTTTCTTCTTTTCAACAAGATAGGGTTCCATACGATGACACACACAGTCATAAAATACCCCAATTCAAAAAAAAATTTCTTCCAGTTGTTTTCCAACTCTGTCATCTCTACAGATGCTAATCAATATAGAGCCTGAATAGCAACAACGGCTCTCAAAATCAGTTTAATCATAAACTTTTCTCGCCTATTTGGCAGAAATCTTGGAAGTTCTTTTCAAAAGAAACATCCGAGAATTTATTCAAAGTAGTACACTACTATCACTGCTTTTTCTAACTTGGCCGATACCACGTATGCCAATTATAACATCATTCTCTTACTAACTCTTTACTGAGTTTAAGCAAAGAATATAACCAATATTCTCAACAACAGTTATTTACCATGGATTTCCCTCCATTTCATTTCTGTTTCCTGAACCATCATGTTCATTTTTCGACAATACATGTTAGCATAATTCCTTGCTAACCAATTCATAAGCTCCATTGCTTCATATTCACTGGTAGTCATCAGCTTTAGATTCATAGGGAAAATGGTCCCGTAAATCCTAGGCAAACTACCTTCCAGGTGTTCAACATCTAGAACATACTTGCTATCTGATATAGCTGTTACCAAAATTTCATCCAAAATCTTTGATGAAATATTCCAACAAGACATCAAGTCATCGATCCAAAACATAGCTTCATGGATCAAATATAACCTACACGGGTTATATTCAAAACCATTCTGTCGGAGATCATATCAGTCTCCTCACGAGCTTCTTCCACAATCTGCTGGAATGCTCAAGGTACCACTGGTCCTTTCTAACCATTCATTTCTTCTTTCTTTCCTGGGTTCATCACCCGTTACTCCACATTTAGCATGGGAGTATTTCATAAGGAAGTGATCTATAGTTCCACGCTGGAACCACTTCCGTTCCACACAACAAACTCGAGTAATATGCCCCCATTTTCTGCAATTTCAGCATGTCAACGGTAGAATCTCAACTCTCAAATATTCCGAGTGCTTTTCCTGCACTTCTTATATCACATCATCTTTTCGTTCCGGTCTCTTCCCTTTAAGGTTAGACCTAATTCGTGTTAACTTCTTCTGAGAAGTCCACTAATATTTCTGCTTTTCTTGTAGTCTCAACTACTGTTCTTTCACCTTGAATATCAACCAAGGTGAGCAACCGATTTCTTTTTCTGACCACTACAGCTACTACTGCTTGTCAAGTGGATTTTTCTGCTTTTCGTCCCCTTTTTGCTCCACGTACAACGGAGTCTTGAGAAGGGTTGGTCCATTTCCTAGGGCTTCGCGCCCTAAATGTCTCCCAAGGAGTTTTACAATTCATACTTCTTATACGTCAGAAGTCGGCAACAGTTAGGTTATATATGTATAATAACAAATATATACACCTAACTATGCATTACGTCTACTATCTCAGGGTTTAAGTCCAGGAATCTACTCTATAGACACCTAGTTCACTTAAACCACGGCTCTGATACCAACTTGTAACACCCGGCTTTTAAACAAAAACACCCCTGAAATTTTTTTTCATTTTAAACAATGGTTTCAATACATAAAACCATAACAAAGGGGTATATTTTAATAAAAACGGGTACAAGTGTATCAAGGAGAGTATAAAATACCATGTCTCCTTTAAAGCCGGGCTGCTACTGACAGCATCTACGAGTCCCACTTCAAAGTCACGGACTCTATCTTGTCCCCTATCAGTATCATGCTAACCTGCAGGGACAGTAACAAATATCGTGAGCTATAAAGCTCAGTGAGTAATCATATCTGCAAATAACGTGTACAATACAAATACAATCATATAATTGTCTGGATATCGAATCCAGACTACTAGCCTTACTGGCTAACCGTATGTATCTGAGGATTTCGTATCCTACCGCCTAGCCTTACCGGCCGAATCGTAACATCATGTGATTTTCGAATCACATCCGAACATTGTACACTTATCATATCCAGTCTGTTATTTGCATACCCTTCCAATCCATTCTGTATCATTTCTGTCCCATCTTTCTTAGTCATACCTGACTATACCATATATCATGACTATATAAGTCATATCATTTGTCGTGGCTATACAAGCCGTATCAAACATTTCCAGCATCTGAATCATAGCCCGAAGGCCGTACCAGTTTGTCATAGCCCGAAGGCCGCACCATCTGTTAGCAATTTCTTTCGCGATCAAATATGGCTCACGGGTTAGCCCGCTGTTGCCTAGACTCACGGGTTAGCCCGCTGTTGTCTATATAAAGGTTTGACTCATCAGAATAAACTATGGCTCACGGGTTATCCCGCTGTTGCCTAGACTCACAGCTCCGTTCTTGTCATCGCAATGACTCACGGCTTATCTGGTATTGTCTATTACATATACTTTTACACTTGTTATTTTCGTCCCTCAAAGCCATTTCAACCTGTAACAAATCAATCATCATATATCACATATGATATCAGTGAGATTACTCACCTGGATGCTAGCTGCATTTACATTCCGGTTGTTTCTTGCCTTTGCGTGCACCACAACCATTTTGTCCCAAACCTATATATTCATTTATATACCAAATGATAATAGGTTAATAATCATTCCAATTAACTCTAATACAATAGAGTTCAATAAAATATCATTACAAACAATGCCCAGTTAATAAACTTTCCGTTTACTAACTTTTATTGAATTTTTACTATTCACCGAGGCATTCGAATTGATCTACAGTGCCCCCGAGGGGTCGAAAACTCAATTTAATAATTTTCCCAAACTTTTCAGACCATAACGAGCCTATGGTCCAAATTTGAGCTAAAACGGACAAGCCAAACGAAAGTTAGCGAGTCGGAAGTCCCCTGTCTGGCCCCTGCTGGGAGGCGCACTGCGCCAGGAATCAGGCGCACTGCGCCTGGGCGCACCCCGCCCTGATCCTGGGCGCACTGCGCCCTGCGCCTGTGCAGAGCTCCTGGACAGTCGCGATTTATGCACTGTAGCAAGCAGTTTTGGACCATTAAGTCCTTAATCCAGTCCTTAATCGATTGGGGTTTGTTCTAGGACCAAAACCTTATACTTTAACAAGGTTTTCAACCATCCAAAACAACCAAATCAATCAAAATGAAGAATTAGGGTTCTTAGTTCTAACAACCCCAAACTTCAAATTCATCACTAATAGCAATCTACTTCCATTTTTAACATATGTTCTTACTACTTGAACATGTTTAAGCCCAGAAATCATATAAACATCATGGATTATGGCTGAAAATACAGATTTTCGTCCACTCCATGAAGACCCATCAAGAACACACAAGAACTTGGCTAGAAATCAAATTACTAACCTTTCAAGCCTAGGAATCATCAATTCCATGCTATGAATCCAATTCCATGCTTCAAGCTTCAAGAATTTCCAGGTTTTAGCTCTCAAAACTCATTCCCGTAGCTGCACCAAATGGCCAGTCAAAGAGAGTCAACTCTCTCATTTATACCCCAAAACTTTACAATTTTGGTCCTTAAGTTCATTTTCTTGAACTTTAACCACAATAACCAAGTTTTATTACAATAAAACTTTCATTTCTTACATTTTTGCCACAACCAACAATATTTTTCATATTTGGTCTTTCACATGGTCAAATGACCAAATTACCCTTTTACGGTAAAACGACCAAAAATCAATTTTTATAACATTTTAAGTTCAAAACTCAAAATATTATTTCAACCCAAATACTTTTCTGTCCAAAAGACCAATTTACCCTTCCAAGGTAAAATGACCATTTTACCCTTTTTATTTTATTTATAAAAAGAGTATCTTGGCGTTACAAATTCTCCCCTCCTTCAAA
This sequence comes from Cichorium intybus, assembly GCA_023525715.1. Lineage (NCBI taxonomy): Eukaryota > Viridiplantae > Streptophyta > Magnoliopsida > Asterales > Asteraceae > Cichorium > Cichorium intybus. The sequence goes on along the minus strand of CM042016.1, from coordinate 28,384,217 downwards.
AGATTTCGTCCCCGAAATCATACAAGGAGTTGAGGGTATATCTCCCTCGTTCCACTTTCGGTCTTCCACATCATGTCGGAAACTATATGGTATTGCCTAAGCACTTAACCATACTAGTCTTCTTATCTTGTGGTTAGATCACAATCCGCATATCATTCCTCCGGTTGTCCCGGGTACTTTATCTATTCATCTTCTTCATCATTCATTTCATCATAAGGGGTTTGTTGGGAAATCCTTACATAACTTCTCGTTCCCAAACAATTTTTCACCTTTCCAAAGGGTTTCTTTTCGTATTACCATATTCCTTTACTTGGAATTCCAAAGGCTTATACTCAGCGATTCACACACCACTTTATATTTTCTTGACTATTCTTCGATTTCGATCGTACTCATCAAGGCTTTTCTTCAGTTTGTGCAACCAACAAGGATCTAGCCCACGGCTTTATCGCATCTTCAATCCAATAAATCGGAGGATATCATGGTATTCCATACCATTCTTCATGTGAATCATCAAACTACTAGCATGCAAGCTACTATTTATTGCCAATTTCTATCAGGGATAACAGATTTTCTCATCTTCGACTAGGTCTTCTGTGCAATTTCCAAGCACATCTTCTAAAATCTGCATCACTAGGTCGCTTTATTTATTAATATACACTACTTGCAGAGACTTTATCGCAAAGTCTATAACAATGTTGTCCCATTTCTTCACTGGGGCCAACAACTGTTAAATTTCTTCACACATTTCTAACGGTTAGACTTTACTTTACGTGACAATGCGATGGGTCCGAGAGATTGAACAAGTGATGCAAGCAAGCAAATGTGCAGAAAAAGACCAGATCAACTATGCCTCCCGGCAGTTGAAGGATGACGCTTTGGTGTGGTGGAACACCAAATACGAAAGTTTGGGAAAAGATGTGGTATACGGTTGGTCATGGGCAGAGTTTATCACGTGTCTCAAAGATAAGTTCTGTCCCACGCGAGATTTGGAGAAAATGAACGAAGATTTCTTAACGATAAAGAAAGGAGATATGACGGTGGACGAGTATACGAAGAAGTTTTGCGACATGTTACCTTTTGTGGGGGAGTCTTACCCCAGTGAGCGGTCTCGAATTAACCGCTATGTCCGGGGTTTGCCATGGAACTATGAGCTAGAAGTAAAGAAAGCCGAAACACTAGATGGGGCGATTAATGCTGCCCGAACTGTGGAAGATATTGGAAAAAGAAGGAAAGAGGAAGGACCTGGTTTTGGGGACAAAAGGAAGACAGTTAGTAGTATCATTGGAAACATAAAGAAGAAAGGGAAAATGAGTTCAAGTCAGAGCCGACAGGGAAGTGTGAAGAAGTGCGAGAAATGTGGAAAAGAACATGGTGGCGAGTGCCGAGCAGGATCAAATGCCTGCTTTAATTGTGGCGGATTCGGTCACAAAGCGAAAGATTGTAAAGCCAAGAAAGCCAGTGAAGTGGAGTGTTTCTCATGCCATCAGATGGGACACTATAGTTTCAACTGCCCGAACAAGGGAGGAGAAACCATGGTGTCAACAGCCCAGAAGAAGACAGAACCTCAGAAAGTGAAGAACAGAGCTTTTCAGATCACCAGGGAAGAAGCGAAGGAGACTCATGATGTGGTCTCAGGTATTCTACTAATCAACTCGACACCTGCATATGTCTTGTTTGATTCCGGGTCTACATATTCATTTGTGTCCCATGGGTTTGGAGCTAGATTAAATGTCTCATTAGAATTGTTAGACCTAGTCTTTGAGGTAGAAGTGGCGGACGGGAAATTCGTTGAAGTTCAGCATATGTATCGAGACTGTGAACTCGACATCAACGGCAAGAAGTTTCGACTTAATCTCCTTCCTATTGGAATTAAGTCCTTTGATGTAATAATTGGGATGGATTGGCTCGGTGAAAATGATGCGAAGATAGCTTGTGGACAGAAGAGGGTGTCTGTTAAAACCCTTGGAGCAAAAGTGTACGTATATGGGGAAAGAAGAACGCACGTGCCAAGTATCATCAGTGTAGCTAAAGCTCGAAGATGTATCAGGAAAGGATGTGTATCTTTCCTGGCCTATGTAATGACTGAAGACAAAGTGAGACAGACATACAAGACATAGAAGTGGTAAAAGAGTTCCCAGAAGTTTTTCCAGATGAATTACCAGGCTTGCCACCAGAAAGGCAGGTTGAATTCAGAATAGATCTTGTTCCAGGAGCTTCCCCAATAGCACGAGCACCGTACAGACTAGCACCAACAGAGATGAGGGAATTAATGTCCCAGTTGCAGGAGTTACTAGATAAAGGCTTTATCAGGCCTAGTTCTTCTCCGTGGGGTGCTCCAGTTCTGTTTGTGAAGAAGAAGGATGGATCAATGCGGATGTGCATTGATTATAGAGAATTGAACAAGATTACCATAAAGAACCGTTACCCGTTGCCCAGAATAGACGATTTGTTCGACCAGTTACAAGGAGCAGATTATTTCTCAAAAATTGATTTGAGATCTGGGTATCATCAAGTCAGGGTAAAAGAAAGTGATGTAGAGAAGACGGCGTTTCGTACACGATACGGGCATTACGAGTTCCTAGTAATGCCATTTGGTCTTACGAATGCACCAGCAATTTTTATGGACTTAATGAATCGGGTCTGTAAACCGTTCCTAGACCGATTTGTTATAGTGTTCATAGATGACATACTGATATACTCAAAGAATAAAGAAGAGCATGCAAGTCATTTGCGAGCAGTACTTGAGACCTTGAAGCGGGAACAACTATATGCAAAGTTCTCTAAGTGCGAATTCTGGATGAGAGAAGTGCAGTTCCTTGGACATGTTGTTTCTATCCAAGGTATAAAAGTTGATCCAGCGAAAGTTGAAGCAGTGATGAAATGGGAGCCACCTAAGACGCCAACAGAAGTTAGAAGTTTTCTCGGTCTTGCCGGGTACTACAGGAGATTTATTCAAGATTTCTCCCGTATAGCAGTGCCACTTACACGACTAACTAGGAAGGAAGAAAAATTTAGTTGGCAAGAAGAACAAGAAAGAGCTTTCGCTACATTGAAAAAAAAGTTGTGTAACGCGCCTGCCCTTACATTGCCAGATGAGACGGAAGACTTTGAAGTGTACAGCGATGCCTCGCATCGGGGGCTTGGCTGTGTGTTGATGCAAAGAGGGAAGGTTATAGCATACGCTTCCAGACAGTTGAAAGATCCAGAGAAAAAGTACACAACCCATGATTTAGAGCTTGCAGCGATTGTGTTTGCCTTGAAGATTTGGAGACATTACTTGTATGGTACAAAGTGCAAGCTGTTCACTGATCACAAGAGTTTACAGTATGTGTTCACTCAAAAAGAGTTGAACATGAGACAGAGTAGATGGCTAGAGCTGATCAGTGATTATGATTGCGAAATTGTGTACCATCCAGGTAAAGCGAATGTAGTAGCAGATGCACTGAGTAGAAAAGTTCCTAAGAAAAGAATCAAGGCAAGATCAATGTGAATAGAACTGGTGTCCAGCATTATAGAACAGGTTAAAGCAGCTAAGCAAAAAGTTGAAGAAAGTGGGAATCTGAAAGATGAAAAGCTAGGAAAAGACACTCAGTTTGAAACCAATAGTCAAGGCTTGAAGACCTTCAAAAACCGCATATGGGTACCAAAGACAGGAGGATTAAGAAAACTGATACTAGAAGAGTCACATAAGTCAAAGTATTCCATACATCCAGGGAGTACCAAGACTTATCAAGATTTAAAAAGACATTATTGGTGGCCTGGAATGAAGAAAAGAATAGCCAAGTACATCTCCAAGTGTGTCATTTGTGCACAAGTGAAGGCGGAACATCAGGTCCCGCATGGGGATGCTCAGTCATTGCACATTCCAGCCGGAAAGTGGGAAGATGTAACCATGGACTTGATTGTCGGGTTACCAAGAACGAGAAGAGGTCATGATAGTATATGGGTCATAGTGGACCGGTTGACCAAGAGTGCATTATTTCTAGCCATAAAAGAAACTACTCCATTGGAGCAGTTAGCCCAGTTGTATTCAGATGAAGTGTTAAGAAGATATGGTGCACCGTTGTCTATCGTGTCAGACAGAGACCCCAGATTTACCTCTAACTTTTGGAGAGCTTTACAAGATAAAATGGGGACAAAAATTCAGTTAAGTACAGCGTATCATCCACAAACGGATGGTCAGAGTGAACGAACGATCCAGACATTAGAAGATATGCTACGGTCATGCGTAATGGAATTTGGAGGTCGTTGGGATGAACACCTGTCATTAGTGGAGTTTGCATACAACAACAGCTACCATTCCAGCATTAAAATGCCACCCTTTGAGGCATTGTACGGTAGAAAGTGTAGAACTCCTTTATGCTGGTTAGAAGCGGGTGAGACTAAGCTTACAGGGCCAGAGATTATTAGAGTAACTAATGAGAAGATTGGAGTAATTCAAGCCAACATGAAAGCCGCACAAGATCGACAGAGGAGTTACTCAAATCTAAAGAAGAGACCATATGACCTGCAAGAAGGAGATTTGGTGATGATAAAAGTGTCGCCATGGAAAGGAGTGGTCAGATTTGGCAAGAGAGGAAAACTGAGTCCAAGGTACATTGGACCATTTAAAATCTTGAAGAGGGTTGGATTACAGGCATTCAAACTGGAGTTACCACCCGAACTTAGTGGAATACATGATACTTTTCATGTATGCTACTTGAAGAAGTACTTTGGTAAAGAAGAGCTAGCAATACCGTACACGGATTTGAGAGTAGAAACGCCTAACAAAATGATTGAAGAACCCGAAGCTATTCTAGAGATGCAAACCAAGAAGCTAAGGAACAAAGAGATTGACCTTGTACTAGTCAAGTGGAAGCATCCGTTAGGGTCGAACCTAACTTGGGAGACACTAGAAGAAATGAAGAGAAGATATCCAAATTTCACGGATTACGAAAAGATTCCGAGGACGGAATCCGCTTAAGGAGGGGTGACTGTAAGAACCCGCGAAAAAAGTCCATAAAGGGTAAAACCGTCTTTTGTCGTATTATACGACTATTATGTGTAATAATATGTATTTGTAAAATAAATAAAAAAAATTTAAGTGGCTATTTTATAGTCACAAGTTGTAACATATGTTTGTAAAGTAAACTGTATTTGTATTTAAATATGGTAAAAGAAAAGGGGTGTTACAGGTTCGGTTTCTGTCGTTAGGTCGGTCCAGTCCCGGACCCGATCTCATCCATATTCATGATACATATTTGTGAGGTAAGGTTCATAATACCTCTTTGTAAGGCAAGCTCTATGATGTTTAAGGTTTACATGCTAGACTTCATGCTTGTGTGATTATGTAATAGATTGTGTATATATGTGTGCTCACTAAGGTTTTTGCTTACCCGTTGATAATTAACCCTTTCAGGAACTTCAGGGTTAACCAAGGGAAAGAACTCGACTTGGCTGTTATGCACTCCCTCCAAGCTTCTTTTAGAATTATTATGTTAAGACTTCTGCTACTTATATTTTAATGATGCTTATGACTTCATATTATGGTTAACACCAAATGGTTACAAGAATGTTTGGATGTTACAAGAATGTTTATCCAAATTAATAAAAGTTTTGGTAGGTTTAATGAAAGATTTTAATTGAGAAAAAGGTTAATTATTACAATTATTGATATTTAAAAAGAAAAAAACAGGTGTTACACATTGTTTTTCTTTTATATAGAGTTGAGGATGCGATAGGCTTAACAACATGCCTTGGGGGTAGGGGTGTTATTCGGTCGGTTATTTCGGTTTTCGGTTAAATCGGTTCGGTTATTTCGGTTTTTTAACATTTATAAATTAACCGTAACCGAACCATATAAGGTTCGGTTAAATCGGTTTCGGTTTATTCGATTTGGTTTACCGGTTAAACTAAATAAAAAATAAGTTCATTATAAAGTACAAAGACTTGGCAAAAACTGAATCTTGTCCTATTTAAAAACGTTGTTTTTCCTATTTAGAGGCCGATGAATTTGTATTACTCATTGATGTCCTTCTTAAGTTTCCATTTTCTAAGTAAAGTCTTCATAATTTTTTATGCATCGATGTGGAATACCAAACAAAACATATACATATACCACATTCATTTGTTTAATTCAAACGACTGTAAAGTGTAAAGTGTAAATATATAAATATTAAGTGTAAAAAAATATACTTGATTGCTTATTCGGTTTAACCAAACTAATAAAAATTTAACCAAAACCAAACCAAATAAACTCATGCTTATTCGGTTAACCAAACCAAATAAACCAAACGTCATTGGGTTCAGTTTGGTTATTCGGTTTTGGTTTTTTGTCACACCCCTACTTGGGGGAGGTGTCTTATATTGTGTTCAAGGAAGAAAGGGTGACTCTCACCCTTCATTTAATTTGTCTTATGAAAAATTATGAATGGTTACAATAATAGTTTCCTTAAGAAACCTCTAAGTATTGTGCTTAGCATGACCCATACACATACCTAGTATATTTTTGTATTTTAGGGGTATATAAGATAGAGATAATGTCATAAAAGCCCTTAAGTTTGTTAGAAATGTTCGGTTTTATCATTTTATGCATTTTTTGTTCATAAAATCCCTTAAATTTATTTTTGGTTCATTAAACCCTTAAGTTTGACATAAATGTTCGACTTTACCCTTGTGACCTGCTACAAAACTTTTAAAACTTAAGAATTTTAATGAACCAAATATACTTATAAAGATAAAACCAGATATTTTTTATAAACTTAAGGACTTTTATAGTATTATCTTTATAAAATAAATACGCAGAAAAAGAAAGATGAAGAAACGTTATGGGTCCCACTAACATTTAATAATAACACAAATAAAAAATATTTATATAAAATTTAAAATTGTATAAACAATATTTTACATATCAACCATACAATAAATTCAAACCACAAATACCAATACAAGTTCCAATAAATTGAAACCACAAATACCAATATAAGTTCTAATAGTTATAGAACAATATTTTACATATCAACCATACAATAAATTGAAACCACAAATACCAATATAAATTCTAATGGTTATATTTGTAAACCGAAAAAACCAACATTTAAATTTTTTCTAGAAAACAATTATAAAAAATAATATATAAATATAGAAAACTAAAAAGTAATTAGTAGATGAAATGCTGAAATATAAAAAGGAGAAGTTCGAAGTTTCTATGTTCCGGGGTTCTACTTCTAGAACTGTTTTCGTCGTGTGGTCCAGTCCTCTGCCATTCTTCAGTGTGGGTGTACTTTACGTATTCAAACGTAGGGATGAGAAAAACCTAACCGGAAAATTAAAAAATTGACAAAAACCGATAAAACCGAAACCGAAAAACCGACGGAGTGGGTTTGAGTTTTTGGAAAAGCCGACTTATGCGGGTTGGTTCGGTTTTGAGCCTACAAACCCACGATTTTAAACCTATAAACCCATATGGGTTTAAACCCACAGTTTTGAACCCACAATTTCAACGGGTTTTAACCCACAACCCTGTTTATACTTAATAGCAATGTACTTTTAGTAGGTTTGAACCAATAAACCTACAATTTTAAACCCATGCTTTTAATGTGTTTGAATCCACAAACTCATTTATACTTTATAGCAGCATACTTTCAATGAGTTTAAACCCACAAACCTATGGTTTCAAAGCTGCAAACCCAGACACAGGTTTAAACCGAAAACCCACAAACTCAAACCGAAAAACCGACCCATATAGGTTTTAAAACCAAAAAACCGACTTTTACGGTTTGGGTTCGGTTTTAGCCAAAAACCTACACATGCTCATCTCTATTGAAACCACAAATACCAATATTCTAATAGTTATAGAACAATATTTTACATACCAACAATACAATAAATTAAAACCACAAATACCAATATAAATTCTAATAGTTATATTTGTAAACCGAAAAAACCAACATTGAAATTTTTCTAAAAATGAATTATAAATATATATATATATAAATATAGAAAACTAAAAAGTAATTAGTAGGTGAAATGCTGAAATATAAAAAAGGAGAAGTTCGAAGTTTCTATGTTCGGGGGGCTCTACTTCTAGAACTGTTTTTGCCGCGTGGGTCCAGTCCTCCGCCATTCTTCAGTATGTTATGTATTCAAACGTACTTTCCCCAGTCTTCTCTCTGTCTCTCTGGTTTGTCTGAGAGCTGCCGCAATCAGGGTTTCATGTCTTGCCACGATTAATCAGTTTTGTCCCATTTCCGAGAGTTTTCATCGGATTCGGGTTGGTATCTTGTTGTCGCTCTTTTCTTATATGTTTAGTGTATTTCAGTCCAAAGTTGTTATATAGATGATAATTTGATGTCCATTCGATTTCTGGGTGGTATATTGGTTGTATCACGGAGATAAGTAGGTTCGTCTTCAACTATTATTGTGACCGTTGACTACATGTTTCCCGAATTTTAGAGCTTTAAATTTCATGTTATCTTAGGTAGATAACCATTTATTATGTATCCTGTAAGACGATTGGCATAATTATTATCCAAAATACTTGCGGCTTGTTTTACTGGCCGACTTTGAGTATTGATCTTAATCTTAACCGGTCTTTGATAGATGACTAAGTTCAGGTGAACGAAAATGGTAACTGGATAAATAGGGGTTCCTGAAAAGTTGCATAGGTTTGGATATTCTATGTCATGTCTTATAGGTTTCTCATTTTGTAAATAGAAGTTTACATTTTATAACCGGAAGATTGGAACCATGTGTTTGCTTGAGCTTCCTGCCATTTGTAATGATGCATTATTCTTGCTTGAGTTTTCTTCGTCTCGAATGGTAAGTTGTTGATGTTTAAAGTGTAAAAGATGAAATTATTGAGTGGATTTTATTCTGAAAGTCCACCTGTAAACTTCTTTTAATGATTTTGTTGATACTTAATTCGATCTAATTCATATGAACCATGGTGTTAGAAAGTGGTATTTATGAACTGTGTTGAATTGGTTCCTAGGTTATGACGGTTGTATTTTAAAAATTCCTTTTTGGACTATCCATCTGATGTTATTCTTATTAACTTGTAATTTGTGAAGAGTTGCACATGATGGCTGTTTCTAGCCAATACACGCCTTCAAGAAAACTGAAGGTAAATTGTTTTCTTAAACATTTTGATTTCAGTGTTTCCTGTGTTTCAAATATTTATCGTGTTAAAACCTAGGAAAAACAGGCCCCTCAAAATGTCCCTGTTGAAGGGGAAGAGTTGGAGGATATGATGCATGATGATTTGATTTCTCCAGGAATAGCAGCTTCACGTTACAGTAAGCCTCTTTTCACTTAGATTTTTTTCCACCAAGTCGTGTGTGATAAATTGGCTAAAAGTGTATAATGATGCATTCAAAGTAATATCTTTCCTATGATTGCATCCCAATTTGGAAATAGAAGTTTACATTATCTATCTGGAAGATCGGAAACAACCATATATTTGCTATAGCTTCCTGCCATTTGTAATGATTCTTGCTTGTGTTGCAGGATCCTTAATGTTGGAAGCCTTTCTTCAATTTTCTGGTGATGGGGAAGAGTTAGGTAATTTGAACTCTCCACCAGCATTAGCATTATCAATCAGTCCAGCTGCATTTCCTTATGACTTAATATATAGAGACATGGCTTAATGTAGAAAGTTCATTCAGACAATTCATTTAGTCCAAAAAGAAAAAGTATTTATTCATATATATATATATAGCACTTACTCGAGACAAACGTCATTTACCTATACAACACGTGACGAAAAAAAGGAACATGCAATTGTTCAGAAACATCTTTCCTTTCCTATGATTGCATCCCATGTAAGAGTTTCTGTTGAAGTCATGATCCGTTTGAGTGTTATGTTTCAGATGATTATCGTATGGATCATGTGCACTCAAATGACAGGTAATCCACGGCCATCTCCAAGAAAAGAGTTAGATGGAAGACATATGTATTGGTGGGTCCTCTGCGTAATTGTTTAATTGTTTACTTATACTCTTTTTTTGTTTTTTGCTTTAGCTCCCTGACAGAAGAATCAAGCATTGAAAGTTGCATTGATTCTGAGATTTGGTTTCCCTCTGAACCAGAAGACCAAGAGGATGATATTGAGAGTGGCGTTTCCAGTTATGATGATACCGAGAAATGGCCAAGGGGAATTTTTATGAGCTATAGGATTAAGATTGGAATTATTGGGAATTTGATTGTGGCTGTGAAAGCCAAATTTAAGAAAAAGCCGACGTGTCACCTCATGCATATGGGAGTTTCTTGTGATGATACATGGGATTGGGTGGATAAAGTTACAGAATTGTCATGGGAGGCTGTGTCATATCTGACGCCAGATGCTTTTCTTGGAAACGAAGTGAATCCCAATTTATATGTGAAGGTCAAATGTATTGCAACCGGTTCTCAAAACCAGAGGTTGTCATAATATAATGGTTTTCTTCTTCATTTCGTTAACTTTTAATATACATTGTTTACGTTATGATAATCTTCATTTATTTTCTCAAGCTAGAATTCAAGATAATTTTTAATCAAAAAACACCTTACTCTGACATCACAAAGACTAACCCTTACTCGTTGTTCAAAGATATATAGGAGATCAGTTACAGTTTACAAGTTGAAGCAACATCAGATAGGATAGCATGAAACACATAACAGTGTTTTGAATTTAAGTTTCCTACATTTAAGTAGCTTAATACATACAGACATATATCTCTACTTATTTTCCTTCTACATAAACCCCGTCCTTTTCTTTTCTTTTTTGATGGTTCATTTTGATTTTAACCTCAATCTCCTACAATTATTGATTGAACCTGTTTATGTTTCCACTGTTGATCTTCATCCCCTTTGTTTGTGTATAAGAAGTTCCAATAAGAAGATTTGTATGCATCTCTGTGGAATTTTTAAATTTATCAAAACTGAAGGAGAATTATTATGATCATCTTTTTCTGATTTATATGTATCTCTAGAGAATTGTTTGATTTATCGCAACTAAAGCATGAATTATTGTTATAATTTACATTAGGTTTTCTATGGAATGATGAGTTATTTGTTTGTATTTATGTTTGGAGGCTTACTCATCATGTTCTGATTAATTATAACCGAATTTGTAGCATCATTTCTAAACATAAGGGTAAAGTGGTCATTTACTCACATCCAGACAATTCAAAAAAGAAAAGAAACAGTCTTTATGTACACAAGACTTATTTCATGCATACATCATTATCCATACATTACTTAATGGAAAAAAAAAAAAAACATGGCCTAACCTAGGAAATCTGACAAAGCTTTGTCCAATTTAACCTCCGTGTCATTGCCTCAGAAGTAATAATGCATTTTTGATACTGATATTTTGTATACTTTTTGCAGTAAAGCGTTTGAGAGAATAGGATTGAAGGTGAGCTGTATTGGTTATTTTGTTATCCAATGTTCACAACTAACAAGTGCTTTTGGTTTCTCCTTTTTATATATCAGTTGTAAATAATTTCCAATGTGACACCCTACAGATTTTTCTCAAGGGATCTCACAGTGATGAACTTAAACGGATTAAGGTTTTTGTTCAAGCTCTGGTTCGCTTGGCATATGATTTGATCCGTGAGGCATTATTCTATCTAAAGGAGTTTGTGACTAGAAAGACGATATTTTCAAACTGCAATGAATCCCTCAAGGAACATAAGGATGACATTACTGCAGTGTTAGGTTCAAGAGGTTTATCAGTCTTCATATCTAGACGCAATGCGACAAGAGGGACTGCCTGTAAGCAAAGTTTATCAGATATCAAGTTGTACCGAAATTTTGATATGCCGATTAATTTCTTTTTGGTGGATGACCTATTCAATCAGGTTTCTTCAAACTCCTCCACATTGTTCATGCTTCATGATTTTACAAATTATAGTTTATCTTCTTCTGGTTACTTTCGAGTATTCAACATTCACAACAGATAGCAAGGCACTGTCACTTATTATTTTTTTATCATTATATCATCCTACTTTCATTTCTTCACATTGCAGTATTGTACTTTGAAAAATATATTCAATAATAGCAATGTCTTTCTATTACCAAGCAATTTCCACAGCTATAATCGAGTAGATTTTTCAAAGTACAATGTCCTAACAGGAAAAATAATGCAAAGTACAATGCTGTAGCTGGGTAGATTTCTCAAAGTATAATCCCATAATAAGAAAAAAGTTAAAGAGTATAATGTTGTAACTAAAAGAAATAAAAGTGGGATGCAATAGTATGCAGATGAATGAAAGTGTGTTACCATGTCTTGCATTTAGCCTGATATGTCAAGCATAACTTTGTAGTTGGTTGTGACTCTATGCAGAAGCTTTTGTGTGGAACATGTAATGAACCTCCAGAAGCTCATATTCACTACTTTACTCATCACGACAACAGAATCATAGTTCAAGTCAAACGTCTTCCTTCCGATAAGCAGCTGCCTGGTGCAAATGAAGGAAAGCTTTGGATGTGGAGTTACTGTCACCAGTGTAAGAAGTCTACCAAAAGGACATTGCTTCCCACTCATACTCTCATTCCATCCTTTCCGAATTTTCTAAAAAACGCCTTCAAGGACCACTCTTCATGGGAAGAACTATCGAACTGTGGACATCTCGAGAATGACGTTTCTGATTTCCTCGGGTATGCCACCTGTCAATAAGTAATGCACTTATTCACTTTTGTGTGTGTTTGAGGAAACGAAAAACTATAAGTGAATAGTGTTTGTGAAACATGCAGATTTGGCTCCATGATTGCAATGATTAGATGCTCAAGAGTACCTCCTTACTCGGTATCACTGCCTCTTAGGAACATCGAATTCAGCGATTCAATGGAAGGACATTTTTTACAAAAAGAAGTTGAGGATGTATGTAATGTATATTCATGGTTTGGCGTTGAAAGTGGCATTTATATTTTATTATTTGTTATTGTGCAAAATACATAAAAACACATGTACTTCTATCGATTCGGTTATATAGCTGTTTCCTATAGTAATTAAACCATTATACTGAAAGTATGTTGTATTTTAACCTTTTCTAAAACCAGGTAATGGAAAAATGGCTATTTTAAATGGTCAAAAATGTGCAATGGTTTAGTCACAACAGGAACCGGTTAAGTAGCTAAATTGGTGAAACTGTGTTGTGCTTCTCTGTAGTCATTTAACAAAAGTTTACTTTTTGGAAGGTGGACCATGAAGGCCGTTTAATATTTGCTGAGGTTGAGAACCGTCTAAAGAAGATGGAAGACAAGTTGGTTGGGTCAACGTGGAACCTTGAAGGACCATGTAAAAGATTGCCTGACATCAAAGAGATGTTGAAGCAGGAGCAACATCAATTTGAAGTCGGTTACTTCCTCATCACTCATAGATATAAATGATAAATCTCGTTGTGTGTTTCGTTACTTTATTCTATTTGACTTGGTTCCTATTTCCTTTAGTGTTTCCCTGAATGATTGATCCCAGAGATATAAATGATGACATTATTCAGGAATGGTAGGAAAAACCAAATGAGAACAGATTTGTGGTAAAGTTATCGACTTAATGGGGAAAGCCTCTAAGAGTCGTTCTTTCAGAATTAAGTAAAAACTAAACATCCATATATAGCTTATCGGTTTCAGCCGTGTCCTCATACTAGTTGTTAGTGTTAGATATATGTGGAATAGCATTTTGTTCCTTTTAAGTCGCTTTATTCTTGTTTCTTGTTTTAGGTTGTAGTTTTAAGTGAAAACACCTTAAGTGATATCAGTTACTGTTTTGCTTCTGGTTTATGAGGAATCAGAATGTGTATTTATTATTGTGCTTTCTGTAGAAGAAAAGTTGGTTACTTTTAGTATAATCATTGAATACTGTGATGAGTATGAGTTGCATTTTTTAGAATTATTTTTTATTCCCCCTTGAGGCACTCTAAAACTTGTTGGAATCCTAAGTCACAGGGACCATTCAAAGAATAAGTGGGAAACATTGTGAGTGGGTTTCATAATGGAAATAGCTGTGAGTGGATTTGATAATTAACTAGGAACGTGTATGTTTCTTTATTGTGTATAAATTGTCTAGCAATTCATAGAAATAGGGTAAGACACAGAGATATGTATATTCAGTGAATCGGGTTTTTGAGTGATATTTCCCGATTGTTAATCAAAGAGAGTTTGGTTAAATTGTGTTTATACATTGTGTGATCTTGAAAACTATGGTTCTACTTGGTATTTGTACTCGGATAACATAAATCATTTTGATACCCTAATTATACAAACACTTGAAAGAGCCATCTGCATTCAAAATTGTAATGTTATTAACACATCTTCTTACAAGTTGCATTCATTTTTTTACCATTTATCATCTCCATTTTGTTGGTTCATCTCTGCTTATCTCCATATCATGGAGATAATCGTTAAAGTATGAAAATGAGAGATGAAATGGAATGGAGATGTACAAGTAAGATTATATACACGAGTTCTAGCAAAAATTTGCGAAATTACATGGCAATATATAGTTGTTATAATTGGAATAATCATCCCAATTACACAGGTTACGCGATTTATTATCCTTGCCTTTATTTAATTATACATGTAATATTCTATAGGTTGACATGAGCAATGTTTCTGCAAATAAACGGTTGTACAAGCCTCTTCACTTGAATCATATAGACTGGAAGCTTTCACTACATTCGCACATCTGGGATCAGCGTTTCTCTTCGCTTGAGAGAATGGTTGCCACTCAAACACGTGGGAAAAAGCAATCATGTAGTGAGGAGAAAGACACTAGTGTGTGTGGCGGTTATGGTGTTTGTTCACTAAAATCAGCAGATCCTCAGGGGTGGATGTGGAGGCCTTTCTCAGAAATCGAAAGCATTTATTTGGAGGATCGCCAGAGAGGATACTTGCCAAGGTATGAAGCTTCTTCCAGTCGTACGACAGAATCCGTCATATACAAAAGGATTATCGAAGAGGGGTCAAGGCTTCATTTTCCGGTGGGTGGTACTGATCATAATAATCATATAGTATCTGATTACGAGGATGAGCTGTCTAGTGTCATTGCTTGTGCATTGGCTTCTCCAGAAGACCGCAAGAAGTCATCGGATGTGATATCATATCAAACTTTACAGAAGATCTCCTCTTTGGGTTCCCTAAATTGGGGTTGCTTCAGCTTCTTAATGGGTAGTGATGGTTCTTCATTATGTAATCCTTCAGAAGAAGCAGATTGTTCTATTTTTACTGGGTTAGAATTGCCGGATTGTTCAAGTTATCTTCATCCGGTGATCTCTATGGGAAGATCAGCTAACATGGCTAAATACTCGGTAGCTTGTCTATTTCCTAAAGAGTTTCTTCATCTTCGTAGTCAATGTGGTTTATCGGAGGTGGATTATATTTCTTCACTAAGCCGTTGTAAGCCCTGGGATGCCAAAGGAGGAAAGAGTAAAGCTTTCTTTGCTAAAACTCTTGATGACCGCTTCATTATAAAGCAAATTAATAGCACCGAGTTTTACTCATTTCATGAAACTGCTTTGGCATACTTTGCATACATGAACAGCGCAAGTGAGACATGCCTTGCAAAAATTCTTGGGGTTTATCAGGTTTGTTTTTTGCCAAGTTTTTATTTTGTATGTTCTTTTTTTTCTTACCGATATCAATGGTTGCAGGTAACAGACCAAAAAAGTGGGGCAAAATGTGATCTAATGGTACAGGAGAACATTGCTTATGGCCGAAAATTTGCTAGACTATATGATCTGAAAGGAGCTCTGTATGGTCGTTTCAATCCTGCTACTGATGGTGCCGGAGAAGTTCTTTTGGACCAAAATTTTGTATTTGACATGAATGTGTCTCCTCTACACGTTAATTGGAAAGCAGAGTGGAAATTGCAGCAAGCTGTATGGAACGATACTTCCTTCCTCCACGTGAGTATTTCCTTCTTTTATTTTCTCTCTCATTTTATGGTGAAACTTTGCACAAAGCATGTAAATGTAACAATCATCACAAGACCACAAATACGCAACTGTACACATGAATGAAGCATTTAAAGATATATTCCGAATGAAGCATTTAAAGATATATTCCAAAGTGGCTTATATTGTTCTTTTATTAAAATCCAGTTCATCGATGTGATGGATTATTCCTTGTTGGTTGGAGTGGATGCTGAAAACAAGGAGCTTGTATGCGCCATTATCGATTATCTCAGACCGTATACTTTTGACAAGAAACTGGAGAGCCTGATCAAGTACTTCGTCAAAAACCATTTACCGACTATACTCCCTCCGGAAGATTACAAGAAAAGGTTAAGAGATTTTATCAGAGAATATCTCAATGATCCAATAATCTTTGGAAGTCTACTACAAGCGTACAAGAAAGTTAAGCCGATGGCCCAGATTTGTAGCGGCCCAACCACTTCGTAATCTCGGCGCCTATTGGTTACCGAGATTGAGTTTTGTGTGTCTCCCATTTATTATGTAATATTGGTACTTATATGTATTCTACGAATCCCTCGATAGACATTAAACATTCAAACTTCAGTTTCTTCAGTTATGATCCTTTTTGTTCACTGTTAGTTGACTGATCATTTCCCTAGCAATGGCTTGCCATATCTGCCTTTCAAAACGCAATTTTGAGTAGAATTCGTACAGCCTTACAAGGTTAAAGTCGTATCAGATCTGTACAGCCTGCCGATCGACTGGGCTTGCAAGGTCGTACAACCAAGTACGTGAATTTTCAGCAGCTATGGAAATATATTTCTACTATCCCTTTTGACTTGAAGGTCTTGGGGAAAGGTTTTTCTATCATTTGGGCCATCAAATAGCAGCACCAAAATGTTTACTAATGCTGATAACATCCAAAAGAATGCCCAAACATGAAATAACATCTCATCTACAATTCTACATTATTGATCAGTATATTCAAACATTAGGGTCTATGAGAAGGATTCGTACCACCAAGGGAGTGTTTGATAGCCACTTAATATCTCTTAAACTGAATAATTAAGACCTATCCGTATCCCGCTTCAAACATTATACGGCTCTCCTCTCCTTCTCCAAGAAACGCGACACAAACATCTCATCCCGCCTCCTTTCTCTTTGATCGCAAATCAACACCACGTCGGCGACCTCCTCTCACCTGCATCTCCTGACCGCCGGCGACCTCCACCCCCTTCTATCCTTCGCTGTGTCTTCGGCTTTAGGCATCTCCTGACCACCGTCGGCTTCCGGCTTCCGTCGCTGCCTCCCTCAATCTACGACATCATCATGTTCAAGTAAATATCCCTTCATATTCTTCTCAATTTGATTGGCATACACCTAATCGATTTTCAAAATTGATTATTACAGTGTAGTCTTTCATCCTCACGCCCATTGAATGAAGAAAATTTCCCCAATTCTCGTGTTCTAACACATCTTTTGGCGTTGATGTTAATTTTCTTATATAATCCCTTTCCTCTATAAATCTTTGGCGAATTGTTCAATAATTAATGCTTTTTGGCGATGATTTGATTGATTTATCCGCGCATCTGAGAACGATCAATGAAGTAAAGGATACAAAATGGTTGAATTTCTTAATATGAGCCGATTGATTACCTTATCTAAAAAAAATAGTGTAGTTTTCAAACATTGCATTTGGATTTTAGATGCATGAATTTTTTTTCAAACATTGCATTTTGCACAAGTGCATACGGAAAATACCAATGAAGCATCAGTTTGGGAATTTGATTGTGTTGAATTTTTAGTTCACATGGGTAAAATGGTCATATTTATAATTCATTACAAAAATTAAGAGGTTTCAATCAAACACATGTTATATATTCAGATCTTAAAAGTTCAGACCCTCTTAAAAATACAGACCTCTTAAACATTCATATCTTAAAAATTAAGATCCTGTCAAACAGGGCCCAAATCAGTATATTCTCGGTTCTTTACCACGTGGAAAAAAAAATGTTCAAAGATCCAATGCACATGCGCGCAGTGACCTAAATAAGCTTCCTCGATTGCAAAAATCGAAAATGGTGTCTCCGTTGTATCAGATTAAAAATGTGTGAAAAGAATGACGAATTCATGTATATCGTTTGAAATAGGTAAATCTTTGCAATATTGAATTTTCAATAATTTATTGTGTTATTTTTTTAAGAAATTGTATTGTTTTCCGACTAAATAAGATGTTACAAGCACAACGACGAGAACCAATTAACTATACTATTTAACGTGGTTAAAAAAAATACATTATCTAACAATGAATATTGAAGTTTTAGTGTATTAAATTGTGGGTGTGTTAGACAATTATTTATCATCACTTAAAAGCCTCTTGAGTTGTATTAACCAAAATTTACAAACTCGATATAATTTAAAAAATTGAAATACATACGGTCAAAATATAATTAAAATCTGCTAACCAATATCACCATTAAAACAAATAGATATTAAAGTACAAATTATATAATTCGGTTTCTTGATGTATGATCAATGTTGTAGAACTCGTTACTTAATACCCGATCCGTTGATTGGGAGGAACGACTACTCAATTTAGAGAGAATACTTAGAGATACGAAGATAGAGTATATTGTAAAGCAATTAATTTGGGGAAATCACATATATGAAAATTTTATAAGTTGACAAAAATTCATAAAAAAATACCAACAAATAAAATGTATATTCAAATTCCACTAGTACAGAATACGTTTGATATTGCGGTTAAAATGGTTAACTGGTGCGGTTATACAACCGCACCCAAAAATTGTGCATCATTAAATACGAACATTTAATAGTGCGGTGTATTAAACCGCACCAACAATGAATAGAACCGCATCAAATAAGCCTTTTTGAAAGAATAGAACGCCGCACTAAGTACATATAACCCGCATCATTAAAATAGTGCATCAAAAATATCTAACCGCATCATTAAGAGATGCGACGCAGATTATACATGGGCTTATCCTGCCATATGGGCTTAGGCCCACTAAGTAGATGTGACCCATGATACAAAAAAGACCTAGATTATACATAGGTTTAGCCTGTCATATAGGCTTAGACCTACCAAGTAATTGTAGCCCATGATACAAAAGGACCCATGTTATACATGCGCTTTGCCTACCATATGGCTTAGGCCTACCAAATAATTGTGGCCCATGATACAAAAAAGACCCAGATTATATATGGGCTTTGCCTATCATATGGGCTTAGGCCTACCAAGTAGTTGTAGCCCATGATACAAAAAAGACACATATTATACATGGGCTTTGCCTGCCATATGGGCTTGGGCCCATGATACAAAAAAGACCCGAATTGCACCAATAATTAATTTCAGACCATTATTGATGGGCTTGGCGAAAGATGTAGTTACTGTTATTCGGTTCATAACGGTTTGGAATTTAGATTTTAGGTGTCGGGTGTTATATAATGACTTCTATTTTAACGAAGTTAATAAAGGTTCGGTATAAACTCACCTTTAATAAAGAGAAGTAAACGCAACTAGCTTTAATGAAGAGAAGTAAATGCAACCAGCTGATCTCGAAGAAGAAGAAGAAACTAGATCGAAGAATAATTTTAGGATCAAATAAAGCCCCAATTTTATTGTATTTAAATAACAATCATTTTTAATGTTATCAAAACTTACCGCACCAACAAATAACAATCATTTTATTGTTTTTAAATAACAATTATTTTTTAATGCTATCAAAACTTACCCCACCAACAAATGACATTTTAAATATGCGATTATAAATTTTGGCAGTAAAAAATACGGTTTTAAATGTGCAATTGTAATCTTTCTCAGTAAAAATAAGGTTTTAATAGTGTCTTTGAATAAACCCTCACTAATAAAACTATTTTTAATGCGATTAATAGTAACAGCATCAACAAGTTTTAAAGGCGCGATTGTAAATTCTCACAGTAAAAATACGGTTTTAAAGATGTGATTGTAAACTTTCGCAGTAAAAATAAAGATTTAATAGTGCCTTTTGACGTACCCGCACTAATAAAACTATTTTTAATGCAATTAATAGTTACCACATCAACAAACATCATAAATGGTGCAGTTGCTTCTTTTGTTGATGTGAAAGCAGGATTTTTTCCCTTTATAAAGCGGTTTTGTTCTTCAACCGCATCAATTCAAAAAACATCATCGCATCAACAAATGACTTCTATAGTAGTGCTCTAAACTACTTCAAAATAGATAATCATACTATAATATAATGATATTAAATTAATTGGCATCATCTTACAAGGTAGCTCTGAATTGTTCATTTATGTTAACCATGAGATCAAATATCAATGGCAAATGCGGAAAAGTAATGACAATCAAGGAAAAATATAAAGCAGAATATTGATTGGTAAATGAAGTTACAACTTAAATATAAAAAGTGTTGAGTGTGAAGCCACTCTTGTGGTTTGTCAAAGTTGGTGAATGTGAAGTTGGTGAAGTCAATGGTTGGTGAGTCCAAGGTTGGTGAGTCCAAGATTGGTGAAGTTTGATTTCACATTTCACAATTGACACTACCTTCTCATATGTATAAATAGAGCTTCAGTTGAAGAGATTTATGTACCACACCACAACAATGTAGTTGAATATAAATTCCTAGTTACCTGCCGTGGACGTAGGTCATTTTTGGACCGAACCACGTTAAATTCTTGTGTTCTTAATTTGTGAGCTGAGTGTGTGAGTCTAGTGTTCGTATGCTAAGTGTCTCGATCCTAACAAGTGGTATCAGAGCCTTGGTATAGCTCCAGAGAGTGATTTTCTGTTTTTGGGTCGAAAATTTTTTGTCTCAAAAACGATTTTGGTTTACGCCGTTGGAAAGGTCTCGTTCCGCAGATTCCGAAAATATATTTTTTCGAATTTTTTGAGCGTCGGAAGACCTCCAAATCACCGGTCAAAGTTGGTCAAAACTCGCCGGAAAGTTGGCCGGAAAAACCAGTTCGCCGGAGAAGACGACACTGTAGCACCGGAGTTTCGCCGGAGAAGACGACATTGTAGCACCGGAGTTTCGCCGGAGAAGACGACACTGTAGCAGTTCCTGTAGCGGTACTGTAGCGGTACTGTATCAGTTCCTGTAGTTGTACTGTAGCAGATTTTCAGAAATTGCAAAACAGTCCCTGAAGTTCCAGAAAATTGCAGTTTGGTCTCTGAACTTCAGGAAAAGTGCAGTTTAGTCCTTGAACTTCAGAAAAATTACAGTTTGGTCCCTGAACTTTCATAAAAGTGCAGTTTAGCCCCTAAACTTTAGAAAAATTGCAGTTTGGTCCCTGAACTTCAGGAAAATTGCAGTTTGGTCCCTCAACTTTGTCAAAGTCGCAAAACAGTCACTCAAACATTTGTTTTGGGCAGTTTAGCCAGAAAATAATTTGCGTGAAGATTATATTTTGCAAATAACGAGCCAAGAACAGTCGTTAAGTTCAGACAAGGCTTCGTTTAGTAAAGATTGAAAAGTTGGTGGAAGACGCAGATTGAGGCTTTATGTGTCAGAAAGTTCAAGATGTGGTATTGGTAAACGGAGAAAATTAGAGAATTACAGAAGATCAGACGTTCAGACAAATCCAGCGATGATCAGAGTTTCACGGGTTCAAGAACAGATCATGGGATGAACAGATCAAGTAATTAAGAGAAAATCCGTTTTCGGTAGATCCAGCAGTGATTAGAAAGTCAGCAGACTTAGGTGTAATCACGGGATCAGAAAGTTCGGTGTTATTCATGACGTTGAGGTGTGGACATTCTTTAAAGTCGATGTCCAAATAGAGGAAATTCTGCTTCTGAGAATATGTCTGGGTTTGATGCATTGGGACTCAGTGGAAGGCAGTGAAGACTCTTGGGTCAAATATTCTGGTGCTTTATTTCACGCTACCCACAGTAGTGAAACACTGCAGAATCTGAAAGTTGGAGACTTTGGAAAGGTAAGACTTGTGAACGATGAATGTTCGCTGTATATGGTCGGATTACCGTCAAAGGGAGTGACCGTCCCAGTTCAGAAGAGAAACAAAGTCCGATTCACAGAATCTCATGGGCAGAAGAGGGTGACCCTTTGCAAGTAGGAAGCCTAGAGCTACAAGGAAGATTCAGGTTGAACGAGCATGGAAAAGTTCAGAAAAATCAGTCGAAGGATATTGTGGCAATAAGAGCACAGAGTATTGTTTCAGTTGCAGGGTTTTGCAACAGTGGGAGCATAGGTCGTGTTTCAATCATAGGTCCAGGACGACAGTGGATTTAGAACCAATTTTCAGCTGTAAAAGTCTCTCCGGTTTTGATAACTTGCTAAATATGGAGAGTGTTGTTGTTTGTTCTCAGGTTGTTCCAGTATTCGGTAGTTCGTTTTCAGTGGGAGCCGATAGGGACAGAGAACGGGTCAAGGGCAGTTTAAGTCATGACGAACATGTTGAAACTCATGGGAGTTTTAACGGGCCTTTCAGGTTAACCGATGAGAAGGCCGGGGTAACTAAGAAGGAGTTTACGGAAATACAGATGCACAGTTGAAGCACATGTGATGATTGTTCCGTGGCTTCAAGTGGGAGATTGTTGAGTGTGAAGCCACTATTGTGGTTTGTCAAAGTTGGTGAATGTGAAGTTGGTGAAGTCAATGGTTGGTGAGTCCAAGGTTGGTGAGTCCAAGATTGGTGAAGTTTGATTTCACATTTCACAATTCACACTACCTTCTTATATGTATAAATAGAGCTTCAGTTGAAGAGATTTATGTACCACACCACAACAATGTAGTTGAATATAAATTCCTAGTTACCCGCCGTGGACGTAGGTCATTTTTGGACCGAACCACGTTAAATTCTTGTGTTCTTAATTTGTGAGCTAAGTGTGTGAGTCTAGTGTTCGTATGCTAAGTGTCTCGATCCTAACAAAAAGCATGAGCATGCTCAAAACGTTATATTTTAGTTTCTATCTCCACTAAATATAAATATACTGACAAATGTCGGTGAAGAACATCAACCATAAGATAAGTACACGTACCAAAATAACATATGTCAGGTTGTTAAGAGTACCTTAAGTAGATATACGTGTATGGATCCAAAGGTGTATCTGAAACACCAATCGAAACTCTAAACACTTCTGACCCGCAAAAATTCATTCTTCAAAAGATTTGAATAACATCTTGGAATGTTAAGATTAAGTTCACTTATACAATATCCCCTTTTATGGTAGATCCCTCGGTCTTTTACTCACCTCTTTAATGTAATGATATTAGATTGATCAGCCTCATCTTCCAAGGTAGCTCGAGATTGTTCATTGATGTTAACTATGAGATCAGTATATCGATCAATAGCAAATGCGGAAAAGTAATAACAATCAAGATAAAAATATAAAGCTTAGTATATTGATTGGTAAATCAAGTTACAACTTAAGTATATTGATTCGTAAATCAAGTTACAACTTAAATGCAGAAAGCATGAGCATGCGCAAAAGTTACATTATAGTTTATGTCTCCATTATATATACAAATCCTGACAACGTCGGTAGAGAACATAAACCAATAAGATAAATACACGTCAACACACCCACATGCTACTCAAACTAACATACGTCAGTAGTTAATAGATCCTTAAGTAGATATGTGTGTACGGAGCCGAAGGAGTATCCGAAACACCAATGGAAACTCTAAACACTTCCGACCTGAAAAAAATTCTTTCTTCAAAGATCCGAATATTTTCGAATGTTAAGACATTTACACAATAATAAGTGCACCTCTAAAATCTCCCCTTTTGTGTCAAGTACCTTCGATCATATTCGTATACTTGCTTCTTGAAGAAATAACTTATTGAATCGGAGAACTATACGTCATCACGGTCTTGTAGAGCATAATAAGATCGTATGGATTTAAGTATGGAAAACCAACATTCAAAATGACACAATCGCCTCGTCTGTGGTCACACTAACGTAATAATACCTTAAGACGCCTTCAGAAAACGCTACCTTGTCAACCAAATTAATTTTTTGGATAGTCTTAAGAGATCATACATCATCAGAATTACACCCTAAGTAGCATAAAATTGAATAGCCCTGTTTTGAAATGACTTCAATAACGCATTCTCATTCATGGCTCCATTCATCCAGGGATATGTATAACATCTGGATAAGATTGTTTAGGTTTTAATTGAAAAAAACCTCAACCATTCTCCATCCTAATTCCTCGATCAAGTATATATTTTCTTTTAATGCAAACATTTAGCCATCTATGTCGAGCTTGTTCTGCAGTTTTTGTCTCATCTCTTCTTTTGGTCTTTTTCTTTCTTCTTTAGACAAAAAAAAAACAAAATCTGCTTTTCTTTGTTACTCTCCTTCGGTACTTTACTTTTATAAACCCATCAACAAGTTATTATCTTTTTACCTTTACGAAGTTTAACAATATCCCTTGTGTGATTATCATTCAAGCCAGTAATTTCTTTGTTCATAATATCTTCCCAAGAAAGAATTCATTTAGCTTCATGGTGGAATGTAGGTTCATGAGGCAAATTTCAACACGTAAAAAGAGATATTAATATGTAACACTCGTTTCGTAAAGAAGGGTATTTTGGTTAATTATGTAAATATTGTTATGTGGTGAGATTGTAGCTGATATAATGTTGTTATATTCCTATCATAAAAATTACCGAGATAAGTTAGATTGCTTTATTTGGAGAGTTGATTAAATAGGGGCAAAAATGGAAATTTTGGTATAAGCTAAGAGCAACAATACACATAGCGTCGCAATGGGTGTATGGTCGCGACGTGATCATGGTAGGTCGTTATCTTTTGGGGTTTTGCTTAAGTAGAGTATCATTCAAGAAACGGTAGCTTCGTTATGGTTACGGGGTAGCCGCACAAGGCTATAACGATGGCGGCGCGAAGTTAGAATTAGCAGCGCGATTAACTACCTGGAGAGAATCCTTTTAAGGCCTTAAGTCGGTCATTTGGTCTCTTGGTAACCCTTTTACTTCAGCAAAGAGATACAGACGAATTGAGGGAAAATCTTGGAGCTTTGTAGTTGGGAATTAAAGCACAAACATTAAAGAAATGAGATTTGTATATTTTATCATCATTTTGAAAGGCAATACCTTAATCTTTTGAAGTAATAATAGTGTTTATAAACTATCACTGGTTTAAAGGGCTGTAAAACCCTAGTTGTTGTTGGCCCTTTGAGGTCAATAAATCGAGTATTAAGCTGAAAGAATGATAATTTTGATGTTTGAATGTTTGAAATAAGAATATTATTAAGAATGATAAAATTCAGGGTTAATTATTGACCCTAAGTGAGTTACAACTTAATACAGAGGTTGTTGCACTTTTGATATTGAGAGTAAATAGAAAAGAGTTAAAAAAACAGTTGGAAATTGGTCTGAATCACTTTAGAACTCAATTATGTTGTTGTGTTCTTGGTTAGCAGCTTGACGGCCATATAGTCGCGCCACGATGGTTGATATCTATAGATAGCAACATGGCCCCTTGTTGGTACCGGTGCTACGACCCGTAAATCCGTTAAGCTGCAGTTGGTTACAAAAAGGAGTGTGTTGTTTATCATAGTAATTGAGACATGCTTAATTATGATGTTTGGCGGTAGTTGAAACTGCATAAACGAGGGACACGTCAACGGTTGAGAGTCTTACAACTAGCTAATCCACGTGAGTAACTTTACATAGCATTGTGGTATGGTGCTTGTTATACTTGTGTGTATTGTTTGAATATTAAGTTAATATTTTCATGCATGTATATGACAATGATATTAATTAGGATATAACACAACGAGCGATTGGTGTTAGTATCCTTGTATGTTGAATTTTGCTAACGAGTACTTGTGGTGAATTATGTAACAGGGATAGTAAATCCTAGATACGAGTGGTGGTAAGTATAGACTGTATATGGTAATGAGACGAGTACTTCATGACTATGGGTGGTGAAATGGCTCGACTGCTCGAGAATGAAGTAGATGCATAACGAGCACTTTGCATGCCACGTGGTGAGTGTGCATGGTCACATAACAAGTACCTTGTGATCATGTGTTGAGAGTATTGAAGTGGTTGCATAACGAGTACCTTACAACCACAAGGTGGGTGTTGACATAGTCACATAATGAGTACTTTGTGACTATGTGTTGGGAATGCCAGTGTCATTACATAACAAGTACTTTGCAATCACACTAAAAGTTTATGACTAAGTCGAGGGTAGTAAACGAGTGTTATATACGTGTGAAAGACGTAAGAAAATGTTGTGTGGTGTTGATATGTTGTTAATGAGTTATTGTATGATATAGTACTGTTATTCACTAAGCTTTATAGCTTACGTATGTTGCTTTGTGGTGTGTTGCAGGATTAAGGTGATGAGCGCCCGATTCGGATCGTTGAGGCAATTCCTGAAGATAACTTCTTATAGTTCCAAGATACGAGTATACATATTTTGTAAATCTTATAAAATAAATTGAAATTTTTTTGGTATACTCGGTATCAAATTTGGGGCATTACATAATACACATAGAAAGACGTTGAAGTGGTGAATCAGGAATACCAATGCAAAATTTTGCAATTTTGTGATGACATGTAGGATTTGATTCTTGAGAGAGTGTATGGTTGCAAACATAATCATGTAAATGAGATGGAGGTTGTCTAATTCATGTAGTCCTTCACAACAAATTACCGTTAAATCGTAATTCTTTATAGAATTTGATGAGAATTATCATTTGTAGGAGTAGAACTTGGTAATGAAGATGATAAAACCTCATTCTAATATATATCATTCGAAATGTTGGCAATATAAGAATGTGTTTGTGAGGAATTTGAAGGCGTTGTAATCGAGTGTAATGGGAAAAGATCATTAAAAAACTGAATGTCTCGAGAAAGGAGAATGTCTCGAGAAAGGAGAATATCCTTGGTAATTAAGTTACACTTAGTAAGCCTTTTGAAGAATAGGGTATCTAATAAACACGCATGGATAAGATAGTGTCATGAAATTATGTTGTCCAACTGGGATAAATCAAACAAAGCAAAGTCATCCAAACGCCTTAAATTGTTGCAATGGATGTTTCCTAATAAACAATACTTCAAATGGGTTGTGATTGTTGAGAACCTTTGACGACATGAGATTGTAAGATGACATGCGATTTTGACATATTCTCCCAAAAATCCAGCACCTAGACCTAAGCTATGTTTGGTACGCTACATCTGGCTTGTAAGCTAGCTTTTTTTTTTTTTTGAGTATTTTTCACTTTACATGTTTGGCGAACCAAAAACTAGTTTATGAACTAGCATATAAGCTAGCGTTTTAAAATGCTACTATGAGTAACGTTTAAAGTAACTTTTTCAAATATTCTAAATTTACCCTTCAATATACTATGTACTACACGTACTTATAAAACATTTATCTACAAATTTGATTACCATTTTCGAGAGTCACGTCACGAGATGCGAGAACTTCGTGATAATATTGCGAATATGATATGAGATGCAAGAAATTTAAATTAAAAACAGAAAACTTTTATTTAGTATTTTCTTTAATTTAATTTAATGTATTATGTTTTTTTTAGAATATTGGATTAATTTTATGCATGTCCTTTTATGTCATTTTACGATTCTCATCTAGTTTTATCAGTTAGTTTTTACCAAACGTCATTTATTATCAGCCAGTTTTTCAGTTAGTCGCTAGTTTCTAGCTACCCGCTAGTTTTTCAGCTAGCAGCTAGTTTTTCAGTGTATGATTGAAAAGAAAAACATAATAAAAGAAGAGTATCAAGCTGATACTATATATTTTATTCTTTCAAAATAAATAAGAGGAGTTTATTGAAGTTTTTGTTTTCATTAGCAAACAATATCGAAGCTTGGTCACATTATACAAAGGAAGGCTGGAGAGGGCAAACCAACCAACAACCTATAACAAAAAATAAATAATTAATATGTTGAAAAGACAATAATGCCCTTCCATTGTAAAGAGCTGCTTTTTAATCTGATATTACAGTTGGAAACAATATTAGTCGTCAATAGAGAAATAAGAAGTTGTTTGGTGGCCTCTCAATGGTTCCATTCAAAGACAGTCTCTGAATGGTTCAACCATTAAAAGCGTTTAGTTCATCAAGTTTAAGCCTTAAACCTCTGAATCATTAAAACGCATCTGAATAGTTAAGATATAAATATGAGTCTAACCCATTGTTCAAAGGTTAAAGTATACTATGTTTACCCCTAAATAAAAAAAAGACCCTCTATATTTTTTTCTTGAAGGCATTCAGAGGCGAATTCATTTACCACCAAATCATTCAAAGCTTGAATTATTCAGATCTTAATGATTCAAATGCTATCAAACCGCCCCTAAATGAAATCTCATATTTTTCTACCCCAATATGCTTGTGGAGATGATCTTCAAAAGTTCAAACGATTAAGGTGATCATAAATTCTCCCCATTACAACTTGATTTTATGGTTTTTTTTTTTTTTTTTTGAAGAAATTCTCAAATGGTTACGCCACATAAAACTATAAAATCTTTACTTATTATAGAATGAGTTAATCTATAGGAGTGCCATCATTGTGAAGTATTGAAAGGGAGAGAGAAAGCAACTCTAATGGCTTTTGTATTAAAAAGCCCACATAAATTCTATTCAAGGTCAAAGTCAAACAAGAATCCTTACAACACAATACCAGTCGCACATGATATGACATGATTGAATTGAATTCATAAAGCTGTGATGAATCTCTGAATTTTGGCCTGTGCTTTTTCTTTCTCGTCTGGGCCATCCAAATCACCGATGTTGTCATGATATTCCTATTTCAGAAACTTACAATTAATAAATAATTGCATCAAATCAAATATACAATAATACAAAACATTTCTTTGTTTGTTACCTGTAGTACATTTTTGACGTCGTTTTTAGTCAACTTTTGCTGCTTAAGTAGTAATTCGATTCTTGCCTTTATCTTAGGATGTCTACAATATTGTAGTTAAAAGTTAGGAAAATTTTAGAAGGAGAACCTTCTAGAAGAAAATGAAGAAAACATAAATTGTTGAAAACTTACTCAGAAGTCCAAAGATGACCTAAAATAACCGCAATTAACTGTACCACCATGAAGGAAAACATAAATTGTTAAAAAGTCAGTGAGATATGATGGAATCACGGAAGGAATGGAATGGTTCATTCCGTAGGACCTGTTTGTTTTGTCTGAGATGGAGTGGAATGGAATGAATCATTCCTCAAGGAATTGTTAATTTTCATTCCTTTTTTGCTAATGAAATTTTGTAGGATTACCCATTATTATTCATGTAATTGTTAGGCCAAATTCCATAAAAACCACCAGAATTTTTATTATACTTTTTTTTTTTTGGTTTAACCACCAGAAATAAAAATTGTTTTGTTATTCAACAAAAACCACTGTAAGTGTTTCCAGGTAATGAATCGCAAAAAAACATTCCAGGGATATTTTTTCCAGTTAAAGCTGTTTTTTTTAATTCAAAGTTTTATTTGTTAAATCATTTAAAAAAATTTACGATGGTTAAACCTCAATAATTTTAACTATAGTTGGTTTTATAGAATTCAAAGTTTTTATGTAGTGTTTTTTTTCAAAAAAAAAAAATCAAAAAGTCTCGGTGGTTAAAACAGAAAATATTCTTCGAGTGGTTAACATGGAGAAATTCAAACTACAGTGACTTTTATCATTTGGTGTAGATTTTAATGAATATTTTTTAGTTCTTTATTTAATTTAATTAAATTACAGTTTTGATTTATTAAAATAACAAAAAAACTTATTTAACATATTTGTGGTTTAATAAGCTTTTATTATGTTGATTTTATTTTCTTTTAGTTGATTATAATCAAGATAATGTACAGAATAGAGTTAAAAGTATATATATTGTAATATTGGATCTACATATAATATAAAAACACATATGAAAGGATCCATTCAATTCCTACATGTCAATCAAACATGATTATAGAACATAATGACTCATTCCATTACCTTGTTTATTCCATTCCATCCAACCAAACAAACAAACAGACCATAATAATGTTTGTATAGCCAATTCTATAAAAATAAAAAATAAAAAAAACATTACCTGAAGAGAATAAAGCCCAGATTCTAGCTTTCGGTTGTACTTTTCATCTTCATCCATCTACAACAATAAAATCATAACTTTTAATCCATGATTGTCAAAAGATTCAAATAAAATAATAAATAATAAACTATTAAATTAAACCTCTAAGTCATCAAGTTCAAGATCATTCATCCTTTCGGATTCTTCTTTCACTCTGTTTGAATATCTGTAGAAAGAAAAGCAAACAAGCTTAAAAATAGATACTTTTCAATTGTAGGAAGGGTGTTTTTGTACTTTTGTACAAGAAAATTTAATTACCTCATATAAAGCTCCATTAGCCTATCTATCTTTTCATACTCATTTTCAACAAATTTACTTAGTAATCGTTCCCTTCTTGAACCCCTCAAAACTCCACCTGTCAATTCATATGATCCAAATCAGAGTCCAAGGTTTGGCTAATTAGCAATTAAAAGAACATAGAAAAAACGATGAATTTCATGTTTTTATTTGTTTGTACCTTGATACAAGAGATTATCTTAAAATGTACATTAAAATTGATATCCCAGTAAAATCTTGAAAACAGTGACTTGAAGTAAATATATAACTAAAACTCAAAAAATGAACATACAAGATTATTAAAGTTCACTTGCCTTCTTACCAAAAAGTGATGCAACCAATGATATAAGCCGTTCCTCCAATTCTTCTTTAGATCTCTTCTTGTTTTTGGTTGTTGGAATCTGAAGTAATAACATTATAGAATTTATAGCAAAATAGAAGGTTTGCTAGTTGCAGAATGATAAAGCATTGAAACAAAATCAACCAGAAAGGATTATGAACTTGCCTTACCCATGAAAGCAGGGAAAGCAGTTTTAAGCCCCATTACATCCACAAATCGTTCACAAGCAGGTGGATAATTCGTCATTGCAAAATCAAGAGCCCTGATAGCTGAACCATAACATAATTTCTTCTGATTCATGATGATAATCATCAATTCAACTCCTTCAGCTTTCAAAAACCTCTCCTTGTTCTCCAATGGCATCAACAAACAACACAAACAATCAAAGAGATTCTCAACCATCTCCTCCTCATCTAAACTCTTTGGATCCCTCGACTTATACATAGCCACAGCCTGCAACACTACATCCACACCGTTCATTTGACCTAACCTCTTCTGATTTGCAGCACTGCTTTGAAGCAAAATCGCCAGTATCTCAGAAGCGTATTGCTTATTGCTATCAAACTCTCGAACTTTTATCTTGCCTATAATCCACCGTAACAGCTTAGTTCTTTCACACACCATCTCAGCCACCGCAGGCTTCACTTCAATCAAATTCTCGATGGTTGAAAGCGTACTGTAAACCGCTGCGACCTCGTCGGGATCTGACTCCGATAAACGCAATAGATTTTGTAATAAGGATTCGAGCACGTTGTTTTCGATTAAACAGTCGACCAGAATCCGAGCAGGTTCATCGTTTTCGTCCAATACGTCTTCATCTGTAAGGTCTTGGAGAAGACCGACAACGTCGATGGCGATATCAGTATTATCGTGAGTTAGGAGATCAAGAATGGCTGGAATTGTGTTGAGGTTAACTAGGTCGGGGTAGAGTTCCGGCGCTCCGGCGAGGATTTTAAGCTTCTCGATCTCTTCGTGAAGCTCGATTTCAGAATCCGCGAACTTCTCGGGCTGGTCAGGGTACTTGAGGCGGGCGGCAATGTTGTCACGAAGGCGCCGTTCGAAGGAGAGGACGAGTTTCTTTAGGGTTTTAACGTCGAGGACTTCAACGGACTGTTGTGACTTCTCGATTTCTTCTAAAAGAGAAAGGTCGACGCCGCCGTTTGAAACGGCGGGGGAATCCTCGCCGTCCTCATTGCTGTCTCTCTTTCTCTTGGCGTTGTAGTGATTACGCTCGTTGGTGGCCTCCATCGAGTGTTCCAGGTCGCCGGAAAATTTCCTAAACCCTTTAACCTCGTTTTCCTGGATATTTATGGAGTGCGTGTAAATGGACCTCTATAATTTCATATGGTCTTGGCCCAATTTTATCTTCTCAATGGAAGACAAGTAAGGAAACATTAAAAAATAATGGATAAAAATAGACAAAATAAAAATGGTTTATGTGGTTTGTATTTTTTTAGGTTTTGGTCCAAATCTTGAAGATTTTGTGTAAATGGTCTTTTTGACAATGTTTCATTGTGGAATTAGTCTATGTCCAAACTAAATTTCCTAATTTACAATTTTAATATCATTTTTTTCTTTTCTTTTTACCCATTTACATCTTTTGATAATTAAAAGAAAATAATCACCTCTCTTTTTCTCATTGTATTCATCCCGCTGAAAAAAAACCATCGTCATGATCTCCGGCGACGATGGACCATCTCCGACCCAACCAACGTCCTTTCAAGCGTGTATTATTAATCGTCGGTGTTTAATGCGACCCAGAGCAGTATCCATTGTCATTTCTAGACCTCATGTATGCTGCCCCTGATCTCATCACAGACGGCGGTCAATAGCTCTAGCGGCGGCCCTTCTTCGGCCACCATTATTTGAAGATTGCCTCATCAACCGCATCGAGATTTCATAAAGTGGGTTGGTTCAATCCCGGTAATACCTCAGTGAATGTCGTTATTGAATCCAAGCATCGACGAGTCCGGTGATGGTGTCGGTGAACCAGTCCTCAGTCAATGTTGCTAATCCACCATTCAATTGAGCCTAGATTGTTGTCGTTTGTTTTGAAGTTCAATAATCTAACTTACAGTGTGAAAGTTCGGAGTAAGGTTTTATTGAATGATATCTCCGGTGAAGCGAGGACGACGAGTCGGTGGCGGTGCTAGATGCGAGTGGATTTGGAAAATCAACTTTGATCGATGCTCTGGCGAACCGGATCCCGAAAGGAGGCTTGAAACGAACTGTTACTTTAATGGCTAGCAATTGCATCTGTCTTCCTCGAACGTTCTCGAAATCAAAGAAGAATCTTAGAGTTCAAGTGTTAATTAACCAATTAGGGCTCCGAAACGCCACTAAAACAGTTATCGACGTCCGACGATGAAGGACTCAAAGGTGTTTGCGGTGGAGAATGTCGCCACGTCTCGATCGGAAGCAATCACTAAACGGTAACGGAACCCATCCCTACTACTCTGGTTTAATCAATTCTGAATCAGAATCAGGTGAAGCAATTATCAGATCTTCAACTCCGGTTTAGTCAAGTCCGATGATGGATCCAGTAGGATTGAAGCATCTTGATGGTGAATAGAGAGAGAAAGAGAAGGGAGAGAAAATAGAATAGAGGGGGTGGGCGGGATATCGGCAGGTAGGGTTTGGGGTGGTAAGTTTTTTATTTTTTTTAATTATTAAAAACCTAAATTGGTAAAAAGAAAAAGAAAAAAGAAATTAAAATGGTAAAATAGACATTTTAATTTGGACATGGCTAAATTCACAAAGAAACCTCGTCAAAAGGACCATTTATCCAAAATTTTCAAGGTTTGGACCGAAACCTGGAAAAATTGCAAACCACAGGAATATTTTTGCAGTTTTGTCATAAAAATATAAAAAGTGGTCATATACTTCAAACTATAATTATAATTCCAAAATTTTATCAGTGAAAATTTAGATGTTAAATTACGATTTTTAATTTTTTGTAATTTTTTATATTGTCTTATATGATTACTTCAATAATATTGTATTAAAGTTGCGTTTGTTTGACTAGCTTTGAAGCTATTTTAGCTAAAAATCTAGTTTTTGTTTTTAAAAGCTAGTTGATAGGTGACAGATATCATTTAATGAAAATTAGTTGATAAAAACATACGAGAAACATAACATAACACAAATAGATATCTAGATTATAATAGAAACTAACATTATATTATATGAAATATCATCAAAATAAATCCAATTTTACATCATATTATACTAATTAGTAACAACCTAAAGGCTTATGGCCCAGCAATACCAATGAGTGACAAAGAGTGTCTTTCTATCCAAGTAGTGAGGGTGTCTCATTAGGGAGAGTAGGTGTAGAATAAAATGTGTAGATTAGGAATAGGTTTAGTTTGCAGCAATTAGATATATAGTGGATTGTAAAAGAATTAATTAAGGCTGGGTGGGATTCCTCTTTGAAGGCATAAATATTTGATGAATCGAACATGGCTAGAAAATTATATTATCTTTGCCATAGGGTTACATCTGAAAAAAAAAACCATTTGAGTTTATAAATAAGCTATCTTAAATAAAATATAAATGAGGAAACTTTACTCACAATGGTCCATAAAAATACAGATCTTTGAATCTTCACTCAAGAGAAACAACTTCTAGCAATACCACCATCCTTCTAGCATCATCAATGCTTCAAAAATCCATCAAAACACACCAATGTAGTTCTCCCATGCAAGATACTATAACTTCAATTGAAAAAAATATGCTTCCAACGGGTATTTTGATTGCTGACCAACAAAAGTGTATGAATCAATATAATTTATAATTGACATCATCGTGTACATTCCCTTCATCTCAAAATCCTAAACCCAACCATCAGGTTGATCAGAGAAGTCCATAACGGATAATATGAAGTAGCCTCTCCTACTAAAGCCTTTCTACAACAGATAATTTGAAGTAACCCCGCCTATTGAAGCCTTTCCACCCCTCCTCTTGATTCCCCTCGGCGCAAACACCATGCAATTCTGACTGATCTTTAACCAAATCGTCTTTATGAACTTCAAGCACATATGCACATAGAAAGCGACAAAGCGTATTTTAGAAGAAATATCATCGTATCAAATATCATTCAAAAAACTTGTAGGATCTCCAATACCTATACTTTCTATAGGAAGAAGTAAATTTATCCAAAAGTTTTTATAATTTTATAAAAGTAATAATATTTCCTTAAACACCAACAAAAACAATGCGATTGAAATCAAAATTGGCACCGCCAATTGAATGGCTTTAGCCTTTAATTAATTACTGAAGCCCACAAATTTTGGTTCCATCAAGAACCACCTAGAGGTGCAAATATACCGGTTTTAAACGGTTTCAGTTATTTTCTTAACCGGTTTTCCAAATAACCGGTTTTCATTCAACCGGTTTCGGTTTAAACCGGACTGGTTTTGACCGGTTTTTTGTCGCTAGAAGTTATAACCGGTTCCGGTTAAAACCGGTTTTTAAATAACCGGTTCCGGTTAAACCGGTAAAAAAACCGATTTTTATGTTTTTTTTTTTAAATACTAAAAAATACTATAAAATACATAAAAATTTCTATTGTCTTTGGTTAGGATATAAAATAAGAAACAACATTGTTTGAACTTGAATAACTTAGATTGAACTTCAAATAAAAAAAACAAACGTCGTCGACGAATTACGGAAATATTAAAAACTAGGAATTATAGTTTTCGAATAACCTAGGTTCAACATCGAATAAATTAGGTCAATCTCCAACCCATTACATAAACTAGGAATTATACTCTTCATCTAGAAATAGCAAAGTTTTAAACTTCAAATTACATAAACATCAATAATAATAATAATAGGAATTACAGTCTTCAACTTTGTCGTCTTCAAATCTTCAAGCATTGCCCACGCTTTTAATCCGAAAATTCTTCAAGCTCACCCTGGTCAACTTCGGTCGTTGGAGGTGATATCCCCATTGCAACTTCTTCTTCGTGGATATACTCTTCCACCGGTGGTAAAAGCTCCCCTTCAAGCGAAACGCAATGTTGTATCCTTTTGACGTCATCAAGTAGTCCTTCAAGCAAACACATACTTCCATCGATTCGGCCATAAGTTTGGACCTTCTTTCCGTGATGACCCTGCCGCTAAAAGAAAAAGCGGATTCCGAAGCTACCGTGGAAGCTTGGACGGTTAGTAAATCGCGGGCCATGGCGGCTAGAATCGATAATTGCGGTTCATTTTCTTTCCACCAAGCCAAAATGTCAAAGTTTTGAAATTATTCGACGGTAAAGTGGGCTAAAAAGTTTGAGGCCATATAATTGCCCATATTCGCTATTTGGGGCAAAAGTACGTTGGTGTTTTGTGGCGTCCTCCATCAAAGTGTTATAAAAATTTATGTTAACGTTTCTTCCCGATGAAGATGAACAGGCCATACCTCTCCGAATATAATCAACTATTATATTAGTTGGTTGACCATATTTGGTAGCGTAAAGTTCAAATAATTTTTTGAAAGACTCATTGAATTTAAAATTTTGATTTTGAACGAAATTTGGTTCGAGTTCACTTAAACCCAAGTTTTCATAAATTTGTCCCATTAAAACGTTGACACCACCCACATTTATAATCGGGTTTAGGGCGGCGGCATGTGTAAAGACTAAAGGCAATTCTCGAAAATATTTTAAAAATTCGCTTTCATAGCAATAACCATCTCTTGAAACACTGTCATTGAAGAATACTCAAAATTTGCCATTTTTTCCGTCATAAGAAAATTTTGATCTAAAACCAACGGACTCGTAGGATAGTAAACGCCCGACAACAAAGTTGTTGCCTATTTGAAAACTTGTAGAAAACATGTTAGTTCATGAAGCAATGTCCAATCCGATTCGGGGATTGAAACCGATCGACGTTTTTCAACAAGTATTTCGTTAAAAGCGTTAAGTATGAGTTTTTGACGTAAAATGCTTTCAAACATAAAAATGTGTTGAGTTCCATCTTGTGGGTGTGTCAAAGTTAGGGCCTAAACATGGTTCGTTACATTGTGCATAAAAATACCGGTAAATTGCTTGTCGTTGGTTACTTGTGTCGTAGATTGTGTTTAAAAGATTTCTAAATTTCGTATGTAAATCATCACAAACTTGAAGCCCGGCTTGCACACTTATATTGATAATATGTACAACACATCGGGTATGAAAAAAGTCGCCATCTAAAATTAGTTTTATGGCCTGTTTGTTACCCTCTTAATTGAAAATTTAAGAGACGACTCTTAACTTTCAAATTTAAGTGTGTTTGATAATGTATTATTTTTAACCTCTTAATTTGATAATAGCCTCTTAAACAATCAGACTTGAAGGTATATATGAATAAAAAAGAGACGCGTTATTTCCTTTTGTACCCTAACATGTGCAGCCATCTTTCCTTCTTCTCAGCAGCCATCATTCCCTTCTTCTTCCCCTTCTCATCTTCGCGCCTCCTTCTTCCCTTCTTCTCAGCAGCCATCGTTCTCATCTTCTCCTCTTTTCATCGTTCGTCTCCTCCGGTCACGTCTGACCGGCGACATCTCAAGAAGCAGACGCCGCCGCCGCCGTTCTTCTTTCTTCTCCTCTGTTCACGACCGGCGACATCTCAAGAAGCCAGACGCCGACGCCATTCTCTTTTTTTCGCCTGTTATTGCCGGCATCAACCTCTCTCACCACGTCGGTCTCCTTCTTGCTGTTGCAGCATTCAGTTTTTGGTATGTTTTGCCCTAAAGAACTCTTTCTTTTCGAAATCAGTAGCCGGTGGTTGATCTCGCTATTGCCGAATTCGGTTTTTGCCCTAAAGAAGGTGTTTTTCTAATGTTAATTTGCTGAAACTTTTATGCTTATTTTACATAATCAGAATCTATTGTTGATATGCGATATTCTTATTTTTTTCCTGCTGAAGTTACAATCTGATTAGTGAACTCAGATTCTATTACAATCCGATGCTGTGAATGTGTTTTCTGAAATTAGAATGTGAGATTTGATGTTTTTTTTTCAGAATTTTGATGTTTTTGAAGAGTATTATTCACAAGGGTAAAATGGTCATATTTATCATTTGGAACAGCAATTAAGAGGCTCCAACCAAACGATCTGTTAAAATTTAGCTCTTAAGAGTTCAGAGCCTCTTGAAAATTCAGACCACTTAAAAATTAAGATCTTAAAAGTTAAGATCCTGTCAAATAGGGCCTTAGTCTTAGTTTCATTCGATTGATGACGTTTGTGTTGTTTGACGCGTTATCGATGGACATAGAAAATAGTTTATCATCTATTTTATATTTCGCTATAACGTCCAATAAAAATTTAGTAAATTAGCACCGGTATGTGGATAACCAAATAATTTAAAAGTAATGGTCCGTTTCATCATTAGCCAACTATCGGGATGAAACCAATGAGCGGTAACGGCTAAATAGGAATTTGTATTTCCGTAGGGGTGGTCCAAACGTCACAAGTTAGCGAAATCGAATTTTTGTAGTTTGCAAATCCTACAATTATTTCGGATTTCACTTTGGCCCAAAGTGCAATAGCATCACGTCGAAGAGTAGTACGACTTACAGCGGTGTATCGAGGTTGAAGTTTCGTTTTGATTATTTCCGTAAGTTGCGGGTTGTCGAAGTGGTCGAATGGAAGTGCTTCCTGGATGACAAATTTGGCAAACGCTTCTCTTACGGCATCGTTGTCGTAAACAAATAAAGCGTCGTCCGATCCAAATGTAGTTTGCGTCGGATATGTACTAGTTTGTTGGACCACTTTGCAACCACTATCTCTATGTGACCTCAACGTTGAGTTGCTCGTGGACGAATAAAACTTCCCACATTTTTTGCACAGAGTTTTTTTCGCACCATCTTTCATTATGCAATAATCAAAATTCAACCAAACATCGGCGGATCGCGTTGTGGTTTTGACTTCCGCTACATCATCGTTGGTATAGTTTCGTGTTATGCCGGAAGTACCAATGGAAGCGGAAGCGGAAGCGGAAGCGGAAGATGAAGCCATCTTGAAATT
The DNA here is from genome assembly GCA_023525715.1 of Cichorium intybus. Lineage (NCBI taxonomy): Eukaryota > Viridiplantae > Streptophyta > Magnoliopsida > Asterales > Asteraceae > Cichorium > Cichorium intybus. The sequence continues at coordinate 28,345,613 of CM042016.1, read as the reverse complement.
GTTAGAAAATAGGTTGGGAATGCGAAAAACGTCGAGAATATTGAGCGTTTTTTGCGGGGTGTTGGAACCAAATGAACCAACATCTATTTATACTAACATTTGAGTGGTAAAATGAGAATTTTGGGATTTTTAACGGGTATAAACGGCTACATTTCACACACAAAACAACAAAAATTAAAACCCCGTTTTTTTAACGGGCAGAAGCAAAAAAGGGGAAAAAAACCAGTTATTTCCTGTTAAAAAACCGGTTAAAAAACTGGTGGAAAAAAACCGGTCTGCGCCTAGGAAAAAACCGATGAATAACCGGCGGTTCAGTTTAACCGGGACCGGTTCTATGAAAACCAGTTATTGAAAAATCCGATCCGGTTTTTTTTTTTTTTCGGTTATTTTAAAAAACCGGTTCATATGTGCACCTCTAGAACCACCCATTAAATGAGAATAAGCTTCAAATACCAAGCCCGTCGTCATATTTTCGGACATTACTTCCTTCCAATTCACGTAACATATTTTCTCCTCGGTTATATCTCCACCCCAAAAAAATTGCACCATAACTTCTCTATTAGAATACTTTTTGGAGTTTTAAAAAAAATCAAAAATAACATATATTGGGGCTACCCAAAAACGAATTTATCAACATCAAACGACCACCAATGGGGAGCATTTTAAGTTTTCAATTGGAAATTTCTTTATATTTCAATCAATCACAACCCTCCACCCTTCCATCCTACTCATATGAGTGCCAATTGGTAAACTAGGATAAGTAATAAAAAAAAAAAAAAAAAGCTTACCCGGCAATCAAATGATAATCAGAGATAACTCTTTCACATCACCTTATGAAACTCTAACATCCATAAGATTGCTTTTATGCATATTGATCTTCAAAATACATAAAATACTAAGAAGATTTTTTGTATTGCATTTCGAACATTGTCCAAAGAATATAATGTCATCTATAAAAAATTGAGAATTAACAAGAGTACAAGACCATTGGAACCAACCCCAGCTCCCACGAGAAACCCTATTTGTGGTGGCATTCTTGATAGAACCTTTAAACATTACATCAGAATTATAAAAAAGAAACGATAAAAGCGGATCACATTGTGTAACCCGCCTTTAAGAGGAAATTCCTCGAAAGGGTTCCCATCACTAACATTGAGGCTATGGACGAAGTATGATAAACTTTTATCCAACACATTGTATGTTCGAATATCTTGGAGAAAAGAATAAGTAACTCAAACATGTTATATGTTATAGACAATTAGAAATTTATAAGCACAACACTACAATTAACAAATACATTAAATAATATATGTTTAAAAGTCTTAAGAGTGAATATGGTTCAAGATAAATAACACATATGGAATAATATTCATTTGAATGACATTTATTATAAGAATACATTAAATAGTATAAGTTGAAAAGACTTATGAGTTTCAAATGAATATCTTTCAAGATAAGTAACATATGTTGAACTATATTTATTTGAATGACTACTATTTAAGAGTTATAAAGATAAATATTTGTTTTCTTTTGCCATCCATTTTTTTAAAAATTGACCGTTTAAGAAACAAAGTTTAATGAACATTAGCTAAAATATAATGTGACACTTAAATAAGTTTACCACTACAATCCTTTTTCGTTGACCATCATATTGCATTATATCGAGATGACAAAATCAAAAATTCAAGTTCCCGTCTATTAAACTTTATTGGCATGTACACTACGCTTAAAACGGTCATACGAACTTTGTGGCATGTGTTTTATTAAATGTGGCCATGAGAAATCTTTGCCGCTGCATGATGGATTATAATTAAATATGGCCACGAAAATGCTTTGTGATATACAATAGTATTTTATAAGGTTTACTCAAAAGAGGCGGTTAGTTTTGTTGGTAACATATCCTTAATGCAAGTGATCTCCAGCCTAGCTGGTAGTGATGCATCGGGTTATATACCCATGTGGGGGGAGGTTTAGGGTTCGATCCCGGTTCCAAGCCCATGTGGGAGATTTTCCCAGGTGAGGTGGGGGGTTGACACTTTGGAGTGTCAAACAATGAGGGACGGTTGAAAACCCGTCACAAGTTGTTCGACTCCCGCGCCGTTTCCAAAAAAACATATCCTTAATACACTAAAACAAATATTATAATTTTTGATCAAGTATGATTACAAATAACATTCTGTTACTTCAATTTTTTTAATGAATAATATATGTTGGTTATGTTTGACAAACTAACTGAAAAATTAATTGTTACCCCGTAACTGAAAAGCTAATTATTAACTAGTAAAAAATAGAGTTTGATAAAAACTAGTTGATAAACTAGTTTAAAAATTAAAATAACATAAAAAAGTATATAAAAATTGAATTTTTATATTCAAATAATGGTATATTTGAGATAGTTTTATATCTTGGTTATATTTGACAAACTAACTGAAAAGTTAATTGTTACCCAATAGTTGAAAAGCTAATTAATAACTAATAAAAAATAGAGTTTGATAAAACTAGTTGATAAATTAGTTTAAAATTTTAATAACATAAAAGGTATATAGAAAAATAAATTTTTATATTCAAATAATGGTATATTTGAGATAGTTCTAAAAAAACTTCATAAGTTTGAGTATTTTTTTACAAAACCAATTTATTGACTGCTTTTTGACTTGTTAAACATTAAAACTTAAAAAAATTGAAAAATAAGTTTGCTTATAAGTTAGTTGTGACCGACAAACATAGCTTTTATGTAAAATGTAAACAACCAACCTCCAATATGTTGCATACATCAGAAATCCTGATTTCACATAATAAATAAAATATAAAAAGTTAATAACAATAATAAAGTTTTCGGACATCAGATGTCTGAAATATCCAAAAATTCATGAAATCTTTATCTGAATATGTATCCATCCAAATTTCGGATATTCGAAAATTAGGATATTCGAGATTTTGGATAATTTCATATCAGAATTTCAAAGTTGAATATTTCTTAACAGCTACTAGTTAGATTGTGGATGGTTTAATTTTTTGATTTTAGAAAAATAATGTTTGAATTTTTTTTTTTCAGTTGTTTTAAGATTTACAAAAATATTACGTGAGCTTGTTATATAAAAAAATTATTGTTATTTTGCTAATTAGTGATCAAAATAAAACTTAGCTTTTACAACACTAATAAGATTTATTTTCAAGTTGAATGATTAAAGATATATAAATACTAATTGATCAAAAGAAAATTCCGTGAATTTCTGTTACTGTATAATAATATTAACTCTTTTTACCAAACCAAAGAATATTCTTAATAAACTATCAACATGTCAAATGTTATATCAAAGATGGAACTGAAGACTTCACTAATTTTCCTCCAGATGTAACTGACAAGCTTCTCTTTCAAGTACAATTTTGAATGAAATTTGATGGGCCTTTTAATTCTCATCTGGACTTGGTCCACTTTGTCTTCCGAGATGCATCCATTTAAAAACATTGTAACATCCTCTCCATTTATAGGGTTAGCTAGAGCCGTATAGCCGTAGAGGTGCACAACTCGAACCGGTTTCTTTAAAAACTAACAAAAAAAAATCCGAACCGGTTTTTTTCTATAACCGGATTTCGTCTAACCGGTCCCGGTTTAACTGAACCATCGGTTTTTAACCGGTTTCCCTTCATCCACTTCACCGACTTTTTATTCCGGTTTTTTAACCGAAAAAAAAACCGGTTTTTTTCCGGTTTTTTTGCTTCTGGCCGTTAAAAAATGAGAATTTTTGAAGTTTTGTTGTTTTGTGCTCGGTTTGTAGCCGTTAATTAGAAACCCCAAAATACTCATTTTACCCCTCTATGATTAGTATATATAGGTGTTGGTTCATTTGGTTTCAACACACCGCAAAAAACGCTCGATATTCTCGACGTTTTTTGCATTCTCGATATATTTTCTAACAATTTCAAGATGGCTTCATCTTCCGCTTCCGCTTCCGTTGGTACTTCCGGAGTTACAAAAAACTATACCAACGATGATATATTGGAAGTCAAAGTAACAACTCGAAACCCCGAAGTTTGGTCAAATTTCGATTTTTGCATTATGAAATATGGGGCAAAGAAAGCTCGATACAAACGATGTGGGAAGTTTTATGCACCCGCAAACAACTCAACGTTGAAGACACACAAAGATAGTGCATGCAAAGCGATCCAACAAACTAATACTGATACGACGCAAACTACTTTTGGATCGGATGACGGTTTATTTATTTACAATAACGATGCGGTACTAGAAGCATTTGCCAAGTTTGTCATCCAAGAAGCACTTCCATTCGACCACTTCGACAACCCTCGGCTTATGGAAATCATCAAAACGAAACTTCAACCTCGATATACCGCTGTAAGTCGTACTACTCTTAGACGTAATGCGATTAGACTTTGGGACAAAGCGAAATCCAAAATAATTGTAGCATTTGCAAACTACAAAAATTCGGTGTCGCTTACTTGTGACGTTTGGACCGCCTCCACGGAAATGCTAATTCTTATTTAGCCGTTACCGCACATTGGTTTCATCTCGATAGTTGGCTAATGATGAAACGGATCATTACTTTTAAATTATTTGGTTATCCACATACCGGTGCAAATTTACTAAAAATTTTACAAGACGTTTTAGCGGAATTTAAAATAGAAGATAAACTTTTTTCAATGTCCCTCAATAACGCTTCAAACAACACAAACGTCATCAACCGAATGAAATTAAAACTAAAACCAATTTTAGATGGGGACTTTTTTCATACTCGATGTGTTGCACATATTATCAATATAAGTGTACAAGTCGGGCTTCTTGTTTGTGATGAGTTACGTATGAAATTTAAAAACCTTTTAAACACAATTTACGGCTCAAGTAACCAACGATAAGCAAATTACCGGTATTTTTGTGCACAATGTAACGAACCATGTTTAGGCCCTAACTATGACAATAATACAATATGGAACTCTACTTGTGTTATGTTTGAAAGCATTTTACGACAAAAACGCATACTTAACGCTTTTAACGAAATACTTGTTGAAAAACGTCGATCGGTTTCAATCCCCGAATCGGATTAGGCAATGCTTCAATAACTAACAAATTTTCTACAAGTTTTTAAAGAGGCAACAACTTTGTTGTCGGGCATTTACTATTCTACAAGTCCGTTGGTTTTAAATCAAAAAAAAATTATGATGGAAAAAATGGCAAATTACGAGTTTTTGCCAAATGCAATGTTTACGAACATGGTTCTTGCTATGAAAACAAAGTTTTTAAAATATATTCGGGAAATGCCTTTAGTTTTTACATGTGCCACGACCCTTAATCAGACTATAAATGTAGATGGTGTGAACGTTTTAATTAGACAATTTGCGAAAACCTTGGTGTTAAATGAACTCGAACCACATTTCGTTGAAAATCAAAATTTTAAATTCAATGACTCTTTCAAAAAATTATTCGAACATTACACTACCAAATATGGTCAACCAACTAATATAATAGTTGATCATATTCGGAGAGGTATGGCATGTTCATATTCATCGGGAAGAAACGTTAACATAAATCTTTATAACACTTTGATGAAGAACACCACAAAACGTCAACGTACTTCCGCCCCAAGTAGCGAATTAGGCAATTATATGGCCTCAAACTTTTTAGCCCACTTTACCGTCGAAGAATTTCAAAACTTTGACATTTTGGCTTGGTGCAAAGAAAAGGAACCGCAATTCCCGATTCTAGCCGTCATGGCCTGTGATTTACTAACCGTCCAAGCTTCCACGGTAGCTTCGGAATCCGCTTTTTCTTTTAGTGGCAGGGTCATCACGGAAAGAAGGTCCAAACTTATGGCCGAATCGATGGAGGTATGTGTTTGCTTGAAGGACTACTTGGATGGCGTCGAAATGATACAACATTACGTTTCGCTTGAAGGGGAGCTTTTACCACCGGTGGAAGAGTATATCCACGAAAAAGAGGTTGCAACGGGGATATCACCTCCAACGACAGAAGTAGATGAGGGTGAGGTTGAAGAATTTTCAGATTAAAAACGTTTGCATTCTTGAAGATTTGAAGACAACCAACTTGAAGACTATAATTCCTCCTATTTTATTATCGATATTTATATAAGGTTGATTTTATACATACCCCTACTATCTAATCGTACCCCTTGATTTGATTTTTTGTCTTTTTGTTGTTTTTTTTTTCTTTTGACTATTTTGTTTGTTTGTTGTCTTTTTCTTTTTCTTATTCTTTTATTTTATTAATAGTATTTGATTTATTATTATTATAGTTATTATTATTATTATTATTAGAAAAACAATAACAATGAATTTACATTTTATAATTTTTACGTTTTAGTAACAATAAACAATAGTTTTTTTTTAAAAGTAATTACGGCAAATCGAACGACGTTTATAACTTTATAAAATTATGTCATATTATACGAAAACGGTTATGTCAAATTTGAACGAATATCAAATTAATGAATTTAGCTTTTATAATTTTTACGTTTTAATAACAATAAACAATAGTTTTTTAAAGTAATTACGACACAGCGAACGACGTTTATAATTTTATAAAATTATGACAAAATATATCAAAACAGTTATGTCAAATTCGAACAAATGTATAAAAATAATAATATAATGCAAAGTTTTGATCCAATATTATGTCTGAGTCGACGGATCAAGAATGACGGTTTCCGGCTAATAATAACATGAATTTTGATTAGTTACAAATGGTATAACCCGAAGGATTTTAGAAAAAATAAATTCTAATTCAACCACTTTATTTATAAACAACTGAATAAATTCGAACGAATAAAAAAGAGGCATTAGATTATCAATAAACACGAACGGTTATAATTTCATTTTATAAAGCTAATAATAATAAACTTAATTTAATAATAATAATAATAATAATAATAATAATAATAATATTATTATAATAATAATAATAAAGGAAAAGACAATAAAAGACGAAATTGAGATAAAAACAAATCAATTAGTCAAATCAGGGGGTGTATTGATTAAAAAACTAATAAAATAAAACTATTTTTGATTTGATGAGTTATTAGGGGAGTACAATATGAAATAGGGGTAGCTATAGCACAACTCTTATCTAATTTAAAGTTTAAAACTTTGTTATTTCAAGATGAAGAATATAATTCCTAGTTTATGTAATTTGTTGGAGATGAATCTAGGTTATTCGATGTTCAACCTAGGTTATTCGAAGATTATAATTCCAAGTTTTTAATATTTATGTAATTCGTCGTCGACGTTTGTTTATGTGATTTGAAGTTCAATCTATGTTATCCAAGACCAAACAATGATGTTTCTTATTTTATATCCTAACCAAATACAATAGAAGTAATTATGTATTTTTGTAGTATTTTAAAAAAAATAAAAAAATCGGTTTTTATACCGGTTATTAAAAAACCGGTTTTAACCGAAACCGGTTCGACCAGTTAGCACTTCCATTGGTAAAAAAACGGGCTAAAACCGGTCCAGTTTAAACCGAAACCGATTGAAGGAAAATCGGTTTTCCAAAAATCCGGTTCGGGAAAAAACCAAAACCGGTTAAAACCGGTGTTTGTGCACCTCTAGGGTTAGGTTAAACCATTAAAGAAATAGAAAATAATACATAAAGAAATCAATAGATCAATTTATTGTTGAAACAAAAATATTAATCATAAAAAGGTATAAAAATATTATTGTGCATGCATGTAAATGATTATAGTAAAAGCGCAACATTCAAGGGTAGTTTTAAAAAAAATACCTTAAATTATGCTAAAATATTGTTTTTTTTTTTAATTTTACGAATTTATTGTTATTAAAAAAATTCAATATGCCAAATAATTTTTACGCTCTACAAATAGTATAAACCATAATTTATTTTTTCATATTTTGGCTTGTTGACATTCACAACGTAATATAAATTGTATCTAATTTCTACACATGTTAATTCTCGTTTGAATGACTAATATTTCCAATCTTTATAACAACAATTGATCATTTACTAATTAATCATTAACATACAATTTGTTGATACTCCAAATTCAATGTGAATGACCATTATGTAAACAAATTCTACAATATCCACTAATTTCTTAGTCCACATGATAGTAGTCCTTCACATTTGAATAATGAATATAAATAATAAATAATAACATTCATCGCTTGAGATATTTTTAATAAATATTTTAATTAAGTTTCAAAACATCGTAGTCGCAATATTTAGGTCTCAAAAGTTATATCACAAAGTTAAGTTAAGTGAGGTCGTCATAATTTTTTTTTGGAACGGAAAACTAATCTAGTCCTACTCTACACCTCATCTTCTACATATTTCGCCCCTACTAGAACCCTAACCACTTGGGTTGAGGGACAAACCTTGATACTGTTTGGGCTATAAGCCCTTTTGTAGGTCGTCACAATTGATACAAAACAATGGCATAAGGAAAGTAAATTTTATTACATAACCAAAGTATTCTAAATGTCCCTGCCTTATCTAATGTCATCCATCTCTATCTTTCCTAATCGGATACATGTCAAAATATAAATGTTAGGCTTGGAAAATTATAACATCCGCAATTTGTGCTTAGTAGTTTTGGTCATTTTTGTGGGAAAATAATATTTTGGAAAATAAACGAAACTAAATCAAATAAAATTTATATAAAGAAATAAATAAGGGAAATCTACGATTTAAGTATGCAATTTTTTAAATGACTACAAGAATTTAGAATATGATTAAAAATATAAATTCTTTTTAAATGACTAAAAATGTTAAAAAGTAGAAACGTCAAAACTAAATTTGTAGGAGTTTAGAAAACTTAAAAGATATGAAAATAATATCAAAAAATATAAATATATGATGCCCAAGTTTAAAATAAGACTTAAGACCAACTGATAAAATTTTGGAACTTAGGGACTAAAATTTTCAATAATGCCAAAGATAGTGTTGACCACCTTTTGACTTAATATAGGGGCTTAAATGTTAAAAAGTGGTTTCCTTTGAAATTAGGTCAATAATGACATGAATTAGTATGAATTATGGGAGAGCTTGGGCAAAATTAGGAAAAAAGGAATGTTATAAGGACTATAGTTGACAAAGTGGACAAACCTTTAGATGAACTAGTCATCTTCTTCCTCATTTGAAAAAGGAACATGATTTGGATATGTAAGGGAGGGCTATAATGACGATTTCAAGAACTGAGTAAAGATTTGAGCTAGTTGGGTCAGCTTTTAGTAATTACATTTAGATTCTAGCTTCATTGAGGTATTATCTTCTTCTTTTTCTTCTTAATTTCGAATTTTAGGGTTTGGATTATCCTCAAATCCGAGATTTAAGGTTATAAATATAAATCCTAATAAGTTTTGAAGTTATTCTAATCATCTAGTGATCACCTAATGTTCAATTTTGTCAGCATTGACTTATAATGAGCTAAATGACTTTTTACAAGGTTTTGAAGCTCCATTCATGGTGGATTTGAATTTGAGCTTAAAAATGGATAAGGATGATGTTTTAGAACTCCTATCAATGATTTTAATCTATTTTTAACTAATAAATCAACTATTACATGATTCTTATGATTTGAATCCATTCATGAACTACAAGTTGTAACCTAGCTTCATTTGGAGTTTCTATTCATAGCTTGTGGTGTGATAAGGTAATGATCCAATAAAAATACATAAATCTATTCAAACTCAAGTTATTAAGGTCTTAAAAGGCTTAATTGTTGGTGTTATGTTGATAATATAACTTTTGGTGATGATATGATACTTAAATCAAGCTTATGTAGTTCAACTAGTTTCATGTTGTATTAAATGTTGAATAAGTGTTCATGAATCATCAAAAGTAACTTCTGATAATCTATGTATTGTTTCTACTCATTGGTGTTTTTCTTATTTTCACAAGCAACATGAATAAAACATGGACAAATGGCAATTTAGGCATTTCAAATGGATCAACATACCACATGGACTATAGCTAACAAAATCCAAACTTAGGGACCAAGTCGTTAAAAATAAGAAATTTGGACTGAAAGTGCAACTTTTGAATAAAAACAATAACATTTCCGTAATTTATTTATTAGAGTAAATTATAGTTTTTGTCGTTGTGGTTTGTACTATTTTACACATTGGTCCTAGTTTTCAAAATTTCACATATTTGTCAATGTGGTATCCTTTTACTAACATATTTGGTCTCTCATTTTGTTAGACATAACTTTTGTGTTAAATGAGAGGTAAAATGACAAATATACCCCATATTTTATTTTTTAATTATTTTTTTTTTTAAATCTCTCTGTCTCTCTCTCACTCTTTGCGACTGCTGGCAATTAAACCTCAAGAGAACGATTCTATAGTGTGTAGCTCTTCTCGGGCAATGTGCTAGATCTCTCTGGCACCAAAATATTGCTTGTTGGATCAGAAAATCTGTCCAGTACCGGCAACTGTTACACTTCGGCCCTTTGATTCATACATCTCATCGTCGTTATTCTCCGATAGAGACAACAATGACGACGATGGACATGGCTACTATGTGCCACCAGTTTCCATCCGAAGAACTGGCGACCTTTAGCGGCGAACTATCGTCTTCCTCCGATGGCTCCGATCATGATCAAGATGCTTCTGATTTGGTTGCCTTCAAGATTAGTCTGTTGGGTAATCATTGTGACATCCGCCTAAAATGGATTCGGGTCAACCCAACCCAATTGGAAATTTAATAAACCCTACTCGAGATTTCTTGACGCTAATAGGATCAAAACCCTTACACTACGATATAAATTGACGTTAATAGCAATATAGCATAGTATAACGTTATAACTATAATCAAATTAAATTATGATACCATATTAAAATAACATCAAAGTATGATGCTTTAATTAAATTAAAAAAATCAAACTTGAATGCTATAATTAAACTTCAAATCAAAGTAGATTGTTATAATCAAATAATAACCTATTTTTTATAAAACTCTATTTTTATAAACACTACATTAAATTTTATAAAATTCTTAAGATGCTTGTGTTAGTAGGGAATTATGAAGACCAGCAAAAGTAAAAGTTTATTCCCATTGTCTCCCACTCACACCTCCCATCATCTTTCCTTTCATTTTTCTCCCAACACATTATTCTCATCACCACTCAAACCATATCTATTCTTTCTCTCACTCTCAATCTCGAAATTCCTCCTATAAATCTTCATATTTCAGCCAAGAACACTCCAATATACTCAAATCTTCATCCCTCTTGAAGCATTTATCAAGGTATGTTGTTAAAAGTCTCAAATTCATGAATGAAACAAATTAAATCCACCAAACTATCTAAAACTCATTTTATGCATAAACCTGATTTTTCTCAGGATCCCATCAATAAAATAAGAAGTTCTGGAAATTTTCAGAAAATAACTTATTTTTATTGAATTACTATAATTATTGAAATAAAATAGGGCAATAATTCACATAAAATACTTTTTGCTGTCAATAAATTCTGGAAAAATTTTCGAACAACGCATATATTGAGTAAAGTTGATTTATAAAGTTTCATGCATTTATATTACTGTTTGATGCTTATTTTGTATTTTATTTTGTTGTAGATAAATAAATTGAAAAATATAGTTATGTATGTTAAAAACTAGATTTTATATTTTTCGCATTTTACTAACATTTTAAAGACTCCATGACAAAATTTACAGATTTTTGTAAGAATGTTTGCTTATTTTTCTGATTTAATGATTATTTAATGGTTTAAATTTATAATATATAGCTACACATGTCCAAAAATTATAAAACCTTATCAGAATATCATATATAACATGTTAATAATAAATAAAAAGTCTAATGAATTTCTCTTAATATTTTCCTATTATTTATGATTTTATTGATTAGTTAATAATGAAAAACATAATAAATACTTCCCTTAGTCCAAAATATCCAAAATACTTACAGTAGGCTCAATATAATGTTAGAAAACTATGGTTAATTTTCCAGAAATTTTGGGAATCATTTATTATTTTTCCCGAAATTTGTTGTGGTTTAATTATTAAAATACTAAATAAATACTAAAGCAGTTAAGAAAAATATGAAAATTTTACAGTAATTACTATTTTAGGAAATAATTATTTTCGGATAATTTCATAATGTTTCATTACTGTTTAGTATTTAAAACCATTTTCCTAAATATCTAAGCATGTAAAAATGCATTTTTAATGATTATTTCATATAAATAATTGTTTATAATATATAAAATTTGTAAATACTTATAATTTGACTAGTTATTATTTTAATAAGAAATTATTAAAATCTTGCCTAAAGTGAAAATATAAATTAATTAAGCAAAGTAATTAATTCAATTTAAAATTCATTTAACATATGAATACATTAATATTCAAAACAAAATTTGGATTATTGTTAATTCATCTAATATAAGAATATGTGTCTAATTATTTTTATTAATACTATATTCCCGTTTATCGATTCCTAAGCCAAAACTATTAATTATATTAGGTTCTACGACATTTTGACTCGAGCCGTCTATCGTATAACACGCGCATTCCTTATTGGACTAATGTGAGTAATCTACCCCATATTTTATAATTTTCAATACTTTTGGGGTGTATCATGTGGTTTTAATATTTTCCAACTTCATTTTATTATTTTTTCACCATTGAGACATTGTTGGGACATTTATACGTGAATCATTATTTGTATAATTATTGTTTGTTTACGCTACCTGTACTTGTAGTGCATTACCATTTTTAGTCTAATCTCCATGACTATGCCCGTATTCTTGCGGTACGTTATGGACAATAATAGCGCTATTGGGTTGACCACCCCGCCTTGGGACGCTAAGGTGATTGATTGCACGTGGTTGAGTGTGTATGATGATTAGATGCTCCATCCTATATATACATATATATGTATATATAGGGTGAGGACTTATTGTTGTTGTTATCATTTGTTAATCAATTTTTGATTTATAAACTGTTATCTCAATAACAGTTGTTTGCCAACTTCAAAAGAAAACAAATTTCAAATTATTCAAACTCACAATTTTCTTCAATAAAACTAGATTACTCACCAACTCTCGTAGTTGACCTGTTTTTACCCATGATGCAGATTTAAAGAATGAAGTTGATGAAAAGTAGGGTGTATCTTAGAAACCCACAAAACTATTTAAATTTGATGTAATAAATGTTGTTGTATTTGGATTTGTATTTGTATGTTGTGGATCTTGTTTGCATACTTAGTACTTAATTGAATCTAATCATATTATAACATAGTTGTCATGAGACTTGGAACAATATATCACGCCTTGATCGATTCCGCCAAGGATCGGGGTGTGACAGATTGGTATCAGAGCCCTTGACTATAGGGAATTAGGTTAATTGCCTTGACCTAGTCTATAGCCTCTAGGGTCCTCTCGTATGCTAGTTTATAAAATACACACACAACTGCATGCAATTCGCACTTAGAAAATCCTAGGAATACCTTTGTGTGCTAATTGCTCCCTTATGTGCTTACGTATTATTCCCGACACTTATATGTGTGTATACACTTGTGAATTTTCTCCTCTTTCTCTTAAAATCACACACATACTCAATTGGTTTCAAAATAAAAATTTATATACATATATATTCCTTAGAGCTCATAGGAAATTAAAAGTCATCCACTCTAGTTGGGTAGGATCAAAGTAATGGACGCGTAGTAACTGGAAGGGGGAGGTGCCGGTAGCCCGAAAGTCCTGACTAGGTAAGCATTCGTATACATCCCAATCAACCGAGGGACCAGTTTGCTTACCTGGGACCAAAGGCGAGAGTTCCCAAACCTATAGACCAAAGCGCGTCATTCACATTACTTTTGAGCCATCAAACTTCCCGACCTTATCAAACGTATCCGAAAGGATACACTCCAAAATGGCAAACTCATTGGACTATTAAGTTCCCTAATGGGCCTTGAAGTGGGAAAAACATGTGAAAACTTAGTATTATGGGGGCCCACGCAATTGCTACATGCTTCACATTTAGTACCCATGGAAAGCCCAAAAGGTGCCCAACACTCCTAACCATGGCCCAACAAGTGTTTTACAATCATTTTACCCAACAATGTCTACAAACTTAATTTCCATAATTAATTTACAAATAACTCACAAGTCCATATGCGTGTTTCTCATAGATGGCATTACGACCCCCTCTGTAACCATTGTAACTATCACCATATGTCCACCAGCCCGTGTCGTCTTTGTACGACTTGTGGTCGCTATGACCACTTGGCGGACACATGCCGTGCACCAAAAACTCAGCGACCATTCGCTATACCCTCAAATCAGCAAACACAAACCCGGTATCCAACTGGAACATGCTTCAACTGTGGTGACCCCACCCATTTCAGAAACGCGTGTCCTAGGCTTGTCAATATCATTAACACTCAAGCCCAGGCAAATCCAACAATGCAGGTTCCAGCTCCCAAATGCCGAGCATTTGTCATTACCGCAACCCAAGCACAGACTGATAACAAGGTCGTAAATTGTACGTTTCTCATAAACGACTGCTACACGTCAGTATTTTTTGATTCAGGTGCCGATAAAAGTTTTGTGTCTTTGGAATTTGAACCCATACTTCACACACCTCGCACGATTCTTGATGAACACTTTACCGTAGAAGTCGCCAATGGAAAATACATTTCACTCAAAGCAGTCATCCAAGATTGTACTTTCGATTTTTGCGGTCATAAATTTTCCGTCAATTTAGTTCCTATGGAACTTGGTAGCTTCGACATCATCGTGGGAATGGATTGGCTATCCCAAAACCATGCTGAAATAGTATGTTACGAGAAGTTTATTCGTATTCCTCTTGCCGACGGTCAAAGTCTTCGTATTTATGGCGAGACTCGTTCAAAAAAGCTTAGTCTTATATCATGTACTCAAGCTCGATCATATCTACGTAAAGAATACATGGCTTTCTTAGCCCATGTGGTGGAAACAAAGGTCAAAGAAAAGAAGATCGAAGATATTCCGATTGTACGAGACTTTCTTGACATCTTTCCCGATGACGTATCTGGACTCCCTCCAGTACGTGAGCTACAGTTCCGCATCGATCTCGTTCCTGAGGCTGCTCCCATAGCCAAGTCTCCATATCGGTTGGCTCCAACCGAGATGCAAGAATTGGCAAGTCAGCTCCAAGAATTAACCGATAAGGGATTTATCTGCCCTAGTACTTCACCCTGGGGAGCCCCGGTTCTCTTCATCAAAAAGAAAGATGGTTCGTTTCGTATGTGTATCGATTATCGGGAGTTAAATAAATTGACCATCAAGAACCGATATCCGTTACCTCGGATCGACGACCTTTTTGATCAGCTTCAAGGAGCTTCATGCTTCTCAAAAAATCGACCTCCGCTCGGGTTATCACCAACTTCGAGTACGGGAAGAAGACATCCCCAAAACCGCTTTCCGAACCCGCTATGGTCATTACGAGTTCACCGTTATGCCTTTTGGCCTAACGAATGCCCCTGCCGCATTCATGGACTTGATGAATCGGGTATTTAAACCTTATCTCGACCGTTTTGTTATCGTCTTTATTGATGACATCCTCATTTACTCCAAGACAAAGGCAGACCATGAAAGACATCTTCGTCTAACTCTCCAAACATTGCAAGGAAATCAACTCTATGCCAAATTTTCGAAATGCGAGTTTTGGTTAAATGAGGTACAATTCCTCGGTCATATTGTAAGTGACAAGGGTATTTTAGTCGATCCCGCAAAAGTTGAAGCAGTTAAGAATTGGAAAGCCCCACGTACCCCCAAGGAAATTCGGTCATTCCTCGGTTTAGCTGGCTATTACCGGCGTTTCATTTCAAATTTCTCAAAGATTGCTTTACCGCTTACTTTTTTCACTTGCAAGGGTACGCCATTTGATTGGGGACCCAAGCAAGAAGACGCTTTCCAAACCCTTAAACAAAGATTGTGTGACGCTCCGATTCTTACACTCCCTGAAGGATCCGAAGATTTCGTGGTATACTACGATGCCTCCAATCTCGGTCTAGGTTGTGTTTTGATGCAAAGGGGAAAGGTTATAGCTTACGCATCGCGAAAACTCAAAATCCATGAAAGGAATTATACGACTCATGATTTGGAGCTCGGTGCCGTGGTTTTCGCTCTTAAAATTTGGAGGCATTACCTTTACGGCACTAAATGCGTAATTTTCACCGACCACAAGAGCTTGCAACATATTCTTAATCCAAAGGAACTCAATATGAGACAAACACGATGGGTCGAACTCCTAAATGATTACGAGTGTGAAATACGTTATCATCCGGGCAAGGCAAATGTGGTAGCCGACGCGTTAAGTCGAAAAGAACATGCCAAAGCATTTCATCTAATATGTTCTCCTATCTTGTCCAATATCAGTGACCGAATTCGAGGAGCCCAACACTCGGCAATTACCAAAAATGACATGCCCACGGGAATTGATGGGGAGTTGGAAAGTAAATCTGATGGTATTTTCTATTATCAAGATCGCATCTGGATCCCAGATAGCGACAATCTTCGTACCTTCCTAATGGAAGAAATCCATAAAACTCGATATTCCATTCATCCTGGTGCTGACAAGATGTATCATGGCCTGAGAACCAATTATTGGTGGTCGGGAATGAAAAATGATATTGCTTTATTCGTGGCCAAATGTCTTACATGTTCCAGGGTTAAAGCAGAACATCAACGACCCTCTGGACTATTGGTCCAACCGGTAATCCCCGAGTGGAAATGGGAAGCGATCGCCATGGATTTCGTAACCAAACTTCCCCGTACCACCAAGGGACACGACAGCATTTGGGTAATCATTGACCGTTTGACCAAATCCGCTCATTTCCTTCGCATCCGTGAACATTTCAAGGTCGAACAACTTGCTCGAATTTACATCGACGAGATAGTTAGTCGGCATGGCATCCCTCTCAGTATAATTACAGATCGTGATGGGAGATTTCTCTCTCGGTTTTGGCAATCACTTCAAGCAGCCATGGGAACCCGCCTCGATCTCAGTACCGCCTATCATCCTCAAACCGATGGTCAATCTGAGAGGACAATTCAAACACTCGAAGATATGTTGAGGGCGTGTGTCTTAGATTTCGGAGGAAACTGGGACTCTCATTTACCGTTGGTGGAATTCTCCTATAATAACAGTTATCATTCTAGCATCAAGATGCCACCATTTGAGGCATTGTATGGCCGTAAATGCCGATCTCCTATTTGCTGGCATGAAATTGGCGAGTCCCACGTGATTCGCGCAACAGTGGATTCTCCAATCGTTGATACTGAGCTTATCTAGGAAACAACCGACAAAATCACTCAGATTCGCAATAACCTTCTCGCAGCTCGTAGCCGACAAAAGAGTTACGCCGACAAGCGACGCAAACCGCTTGAATTTACCGTGGGTGACATGGTCATGTTAAAAGTGTCCCCATGGAAAGGTGTGGTTCTATTTGGACGCAAGGGTAAATTGGCACCACGCTATGTAGGCCCGTTCAAAATCCTGAAAATGATCGGACCAGTAGCCTACGAGTTGGATCTACCAATAGAGCTTAATAAAGTTCACCCAGTATTTCATATAGCCAACCTCAATAAGTGTTTAGCAGACGAGAACCTTCATGTTCCTCTCGAGGATATCCAAATCGACGAGACAATGCAATTTATCGAGAAACCCTTGGAAATTGCCTACCGAAAGGAAAAGCAACTCAAAAGAAGTCGCATTCCCCTGGTCAAGGTCAGGTGGCAGTCAGCACGTGGACCCGAGTATACATGGGAGCGTGAGGATCAAATGTGTACCAAATACCCGCAACTTTTCTCTTAAGGTACTATCTTCTTAAATTTCGGGACGAAATTTCCTAAAGTAGGGGAGACTGTGACATCCGCCTAAAATGGATTCGGGTCAACCCAACCCAATTGGAAATTTAATAAACCCTACTCGAGATTTCTTGACGCTAATAGGATCAAAACCCTTACACTACGATATAAATTGACGTTAATAGAAATATAGCATAGTATAACGTTATAACTATAATCAAATTAAATTATGATACCATATTAAAATAACATCAAAGTATGATGCTTTAATTAAATTAAAAAAATCAAACTTGAATGCTATAATTAAACTTCAAATCAAAGTAGATTGTTATAATCAAATAATAACCTATTTTTTATAAAACTCTATTTTTATAAACACTACATTAAATTTTATAAAATTCTTAAGATGCTTGTGTTAGTAGGGAATTATGAAGACCAGCAAAAGTAAAAGTTTATTCCCATTGTCTCCCACTCACACCTCCCATCATCTTTCCTTTCATTTTTCTCCCAACACATTATTCTCATCACCACTCAAACCATATCTATTCTTTCTCTCACTCTCAATCTCGAAATTCCTCCTAGAAATCTTCATATTTCAGCCAAGAACACTCCAATATACTCAAATCTTCATCCCTCTTGAAGCATTTATCAAGGTATGTTGTTAAAAGTCTCAAATTCATGAATGAAACAAATTAAATCCACCAAACTATCTAAAACTCATTTTATGCATAAACCTGATTTTTCTCAGGATCCCATCAATAAAATAAGAAGTTCTAGAAATTTTCAGAAAATAACTTATTTTTATTGAATTACTATAATTATTGCAATAAAATAGGGCAATAATTCACATAAAATACTTTTTGCTGTCAATAAATTCTGGAAAAATTTTCGAACAACGCATATATTGAGTAAAGTTGATTTATAAAGTTTCATGCATTTATATTACTGTTTGATGCTTATTTTGTATTTTATTTTGTTGTAGATAAATAAATTGAAAAATATAGTTATGTATGTTAAAAACTAGATTTTATATTTTTCGCATTTTATTAACATTTTAAAGACTCCATGACAAAATTTACAGATTTTTGTAAGAATGTTTGCTTATTTTTTCTGATTTAATGATTATTTAATGGTTTAAATTTATAATATATAGCTACACATGTCCAAAAATTATAAAACCTTATCAGAATATCATATATAACATGTTAATAATAAATAAAAAGTCTAATGAATTTCTCTTAATATTTTCCTATTATTTATGATTTTATTGATTAGTTAATAATGAAAAACATAATAAATACTTCCCTTAGTCCAAAATATCCAAAATACTTACAGTAGGCTCAATATAATGTTAGAAAACTATGGTTAATTTTCCAGAATTTTTGGGAGTCATTTATTATTTTTCCCGAAATTTGTTGTGGTTTAATTATTAAAATACTAAATAAATACTAAAGCAGTTAAGAAAAATATGAAACTTTTACAGTAATTACTAGTTTATGAAATAATGATTTTCTGATAATTTCAGAATGTTTCATTACTGTTATTATTTAAAACCATTTTCCTAAATATCTAAGCATGTAAAAATGCATTTTTAATGATTATTTCATATAAATAATTGTTTATAATATATAAAATCTGTAAATACTTATAATTTGACTAGTTATTATTTTAATAAGAAATTATTAAAATCTTGCCTAAAGTGAAAATATAAATTAATTAAGCAAAGTAATTAATTCAATTTAAAATTCATTTAACATATGAATAAATTAATATTCAAAACAAAATTTGGATTATTGTTAATTCATCTAATATAAGAATATGTGTCTAATTATTTTTATTAATACTATATTCTCGTTTATCGATTCCTAAGCCAAAACTATTAATTATATTAGGTTCTACGGCATTTTGACTCGAGCCGTCTATCGTATAACACGCGCATTCCTTATTGGACTAATGTGAGTAATCTACCCCATATTTTATAATTTTCAATACTTTTGGGGTGTATCATGTGGTTTTAATATGTTCCAACTTCATTTTATTATTTTTTCACCATTGAGACATTGTTGAGACATTTATACGTGAATCATTATTTGTATAATTATTGTTTGTTTACGCTACCTGTACTTGTAGTGCATTACCATTTTTAGTCTAATCTCCATGACTATGCCCGTATTCTTGATGTACGTTATGGACAATAATAGCGCTATTGGGTTGACCACCCCGCCTTGGGACGCTAAGGTGATTGATTGCACGTGGTTGAGTGTGTATGATGATTAGATGCTCCATCCTATATATACATATATATGTATATATAGGGTGAGGACTTATTGTTGTTGTTATCATTTGTTAATCAATTTTTGATTTATAAACTGTTATCTTAATAACAGTTGCTTGCCAACTTCAAAAGAAAACAAATTTCAAATTATTCAAACTCACAATTTTCTTCAATAAAACTAGATTACTCACCAACTCTCGTAGTTGACCTGTTTTTACCCATGATGCAGATTTGAAGAATGAAGTTGATGAAAAGTAGGGTGTACCTTAGAAACCCACAAAACTATTTAAATTTGATGTAATAAATGTTGTTGTATTTGGATTTGTATTTGTATGTTGTGGATCTTATTTGCATACTTAGTACTTAATTGAATCTAATCATATTATAACATAGTTGTCATGAGACTTGGAACAATATATCACGCATTGATCGATTCCGCCAAGGATCGGGGTGTGACAATCATCATATTGGAAAAACAAGCTTGTTGGTTACTATTTTATAATCAATTTGCTTTCTTTGTTTTGTTCCAGATCATAGTTCCAAAAATCTTGAAAAAACTAATATGAAAATACTCATTTTATTGTGTTTTTCTTGAAATATTGAAACTATTTTTTGTGATTATTTAAAGTAACCCAAATCACCCATTTGCTACTTTTTTAATTGATGATTAAAACATATTAGAAATCGGTGACTAAACTATTTTTAACTTGAAGGCGAAGTACGTTGGAAAAAGAAAAGAATCAAGAAGAATTAAAAGAGGAAGACATAAATCACATGGATAAAATATTGTGGGTTAAAGGAGCAAAAATTTCCTACACCATTTGGGAAGTCGGTTGTGATGCATTTTGCCCAGGTAGATGGCGATTCGAGGACATCAATTCCTACTGCTTGTAAAGACTCGATAGATATGTTGTTCATGTTCCATAATCTGTTTTTCATCGGTTTTTAATATTTTAGAAAGAGAAGATGATTCCATTTCAAGGACAGAAGAAGGTGATGCATGCGGTGTCACACCAACAGAATCTTTTGAAATGGTCCGTTTTTGATGATTAGAAGGGAGAAAAATCAACAGTATTTTGTTTATTTCATTGTTGGTGGTGGGGTTTTCATTTTAAAGCTTCTGCCATTGTATCAAACTCGAGTTTTTTTATTTTAGCATGAGAGAGAGAGAGAGATTTTAAACAAATTAATTAAAAATTAAAATTAGGGTGTATTGGTCATTTTACCTGCTATTTAACAGAAAATATTATGTCTAACGGAAGAAGAGACCAAACTTGTTAGTAAAAGCAAACTACAGCTAGGTGTGGTGTGGGCGGTGCGGTGCGGTGTGGTGCGGTGTGGGGCGGTTTGTGCGGTTTATACGATTTAGTGCACACCCGTAGAATGTATTTACCGCCCACACCAAACCGCATAAACCGTACAAATGCATTTAGCAGTAATGACATGATTATCTATATATTAACAAATTTAAAAGGGTAAATGCATTGAAACGTCTCAACTAGTTGATCACACCACCAATAAATGAATGAAAATCACAATGTCCCTAAAACAAAGAAGGTTATATCCAAAATATAAATTTAAGAGCTTACTCATTGATTCACACACCTTTATCACAAAGTTGAATGAACCTGATAACCAAATATATTCAAGTATGCAATGTATAAAGGTTTTTCGTTTTCTTTCTCATTTAAACTTATGAAACCACATTGGCATATTGAAATTTTGTTATCCAACTTTTAATACACAATTGGAAAATTCATTGCCCAGGACTACGATTCAAATTTAAACTTTCTACAATACCTTTCCTTTCGATTTTGATCTTGCCCAATTATTTTGTCTATTTATTCTTTTTTCAAAACTTTGATGAGGACAAAATCATTAAAATATATATAAAAAGATACAAAATCAAGGAACAAGTGGCCACCTAGTGGCCTGGATGGTTGGGATAATGGTAGACATAAATATGTAAAACAGAATCGTTTGCATATATTCGGCATTTTTGTAAACCAAATGGATGTGTTCGGCTGTTGTGAAAAACGGGGAAATCCTTTATAAATCATTCTAGGATGTGATTGAATGGGTAGGGCCTAATAATGTCTTACATAGAGGAACCAAATGAAGCATCAATTGACAATTGAGGCTTTAAAGTAGGTAAATCGTGTTTAATATGTGCATTGCGTTTTGAGATAGGTAAGTCGTGGTTAACATGTTTTCCCTTGTTATTTTACACATAAAGTGAAATTACTTGTGTTAATTTACATAGTGATTGATAAGAGAAGTTTTAATTTATATAGCATTCCCACTTTATGTTAAACTTTCGATTGTAATATTGTAATGTTAAAATCGGACCTTTTTTAATATGTTGTTTTGTTTTTTTCTCTATAAATGAATAATTTACTATTGTTTTATGACAATTTGAAATTATATTTATAACATCATGGCCTCATGGGTGAATCATGATTTATCTTTGATTGTGGTTAAAGTTTCAGTCGAAGAATGATCTGGTATTTTAAAATTGTACTTGTAGCAATGTACCACTAGATTAGCTGAATTAGTAAAAGAAGTCGCGCGATAATGACCATACAATACAAAGTATTTGCACATGGTTTGAGTATATCACTGGTTATGCACTGAATTACCCAACAATGAAGACAGTGTATAGGAACTTGTGGGCATATATTAATATTACCTATTTGTTTGTGATGCTGATAATATATAGTATCCACATGAAAACGTTTAAAGAAACAAGGTTTTGCAATTTCAATAAAATATCTCAAAAACAGCTTTTACAATATATATACATTTTAATGTACCACGTCTAAAGACAAACATGCTTTAATTAAAGTCTAGAATTCGATATGCTTGTTATTTTACATAATACACGTGAGATTTAAACATAATTATCCTTTTGGTTGAATTTATTTCGTATAATATATATGATTTGTATGATACTGTCATAGCACATGACTCTAGACCAACATGTCTTAAACCATATGTATGTATGGCAATTGTCATATGTATGTTTGTTTATGTTCCTTAATATTCGTTCATATATGATTGTTTATTTTCATTTATTTTATAAAGACAAAATTGTAAAAATGGTTTCTGTGGTTTGTGATTTTTTGTGAATAGGTCTATTGATTTTTAAAATCATGAAAGTAGTCATTATCAGGAGGTATCTTTATGGTTTAGGTCCTATAGCATAATGAGACCACCGGAGAAGTAAAGGATCGAGGAGATGATCAGCATCAGACGTCGGCGAACTCCTATGTCTACGACCACATTTCAACCTACCCACACTCCACCGGTATCCTCTCTCTCTCTCTCTCTCTCTCTCTCTCTCTCTCTCTCTCTCTCTCTCTCTCGTTCCTATCACCACCGATGGTGCCTTGGAATTGTTCCAAAAAAAGAAACCGCCAAACTGTAGTTCAATTTGTTGAATTCTATTCGTTCAATTTGTTATCCTGGATTCGTATCTAACCATCTCCAAAGGCGAACTCCAATGTCTACGACACATCAACGTTGCCTGAAAGTTTCAAACCAACCATCATGCTCGAATGCCTTTTCCATATTCTTCAGCAAGCTGAGCTTGCCCATTTTCTTGGCAGCTTAAGAGCCCCGATTACCGCCGAGGGATAGTTTCTTGAGTACAAAACGCGGATACAGCTTGACAGTCCAAGGAAATCCCGCTTTTTCATGTCTGGCTTGACCAAGATTCGAGGGAGAGAAGTCTACGACTAAAAGTGGAACAGGTTCAGGGGGAGATTTGGGGAACTATCGTCTATGGAGATGGGACGATCGAAACCAAGAAATCAAAAGCCCTAAAATCAGAGGTTTCTGTTTGCAACTCAATAATTTCTTAACAAGTTTGAAGCTTGAAGATTGAGGTTCTTGCCACTATCGGAAATCGAATTACCTACCGTGAACCGCCTCAGATCGAATTGGGGTTAAGAAATTTTGTGTACACCTGTGTGTGAATCGTGTAGAGAAAGAGGGGGAGGAGGTTTCGATTTGGTTGGGGGGTTTGGGAAAGCCTTTGTCATTGTCAGTCAACTAAGTAGGGCCTGCCCCTGGACGATGGAAGCGAAAAGATCACACCGAAAAAGCCGGAATCGATTTCTCGGAGCAACCCACTATGTTCCAGACCCAAGATTTAGTATTGCTTTTTTTATTTAATAAAATCTATAAATAATTAAAAAAATAATAGAAAAAAGAAATTAAAAGGGTAAGTAAAATAAACATTTCAAGTTGGATATGGACCTAAACCACAAAAAAAACCTTATGATAATGACCATTTTCATGATTTTGAAAGTCAAATGACCCTATCTACAGAAAATCGCAAACCACAGGGACCATTTTTACAATTTTGTCTTTTATAAAACATATATCAAACCGACATAATAATAATATAATATGATAAAAGCCTTAAAAGGTGAAACATTCACAAGAGCTCTAAGTTGGAACGTCTCAAAGGTTCAAACCGATAACCCTTATCATTTGGATGTTTATGTTTATTTGGATATGTTAATGATCATTTATATTTGTTTATATTCGTTTATTTATGTTTATTTTTGTTCTTTCGTGTCTTCATTTATGTTTGTTTGTTTATATTCGTTTAACATATTAACGAGCAAACACAAACTAACATGAACAAAGTAATTTTTTAAACAAATGAATATAAACAAGAAAATGTATTTGTTTTTATTTATTTGTTTATTTGTTAAGTTTAAACAAACAATCATTGATGGTTGTTCAATTTGTTTACTACCCTAGTTATGATTCCATGAATGATTCCATAAATATAGTGTAACGTGGTCTAATAGCTACATTGATTGCAATTGTACAACGTTGACATAAAAATCGGTACTAAGCATATCTCACCCAAATGTAATGCTTGGTCCACAACATGCCATTTTCAACACATATAAGCCACATGTTTATAAAATCAATGTGGTTCACGGTGATGTATATATTTTCTGTGATCGTGTATTCTTGACGGTATATTTAGTCTCGACAAATTATTTGATTTTATTAACACGTAGGCAATTGACATCTATGCCCACACTAATCCAGAGACCATAAGATTACATAAAAACAAGCACCGAACTTACTTGGAAAACCAGTTTTACAAACCTTAAAGCCAAAGTTTGGTTTGCACAACATTTTTAAAATGAATAAATACTTCAAATCTGAATAAATTATCATTTATCATGTATTTGTGGTAGGAACTGATGTGATTTATTTTTGTATGGTAACGGACAAATAACAAATCTTGTGGTATCCTAGATCATTACCGTAAGGAAGTGCCACGTATTAACTTAAAAATACTTTATTTATTAAGATAAGAGGATGTTTGAGATATTTTGTGTCTTTGTGAGGATTAATTTTGATACGTGGTACTGTGGTTGGTAATAGTTTTGAACGAAAATGTAGAAGCGCACAACCACCAATGTCCAAGGCCCACAAACCAACGTCTAGGGGTATTACGTGGAAGGATAAGTTTGGCTGATTATTGCTGACGAGATTTTGGTTATTGGAAGTGGGGGATGGTATTCTTCAAGATTTTTAGAGTAAATTACATTTTTGTTCAAAGCGGTTTACATATTATTTTACTTTTAGTTGAATTTTTAAAATTTTACGGTCCATGTGATGGTCAAAATTTTACATCTTTAGTTCATGGCCAATAAAAAAACCAAATTATTCTTTTTAATTTATTTTTATTTTTCTTTTAATGTATTATTTATTAAATTAATAAAAAAAAAAACAAAACCCCACCCCTACCCCCTACCTCCAATACCGGCCGACGACCAATTTACAAACATTCTTTCCCCTTTCAACTTAAAACATAATCATGAGACTTTACTGTAGGTTTCTTGAGATTGCAGCAGACAATTGAAAACTAGGGTTGAGAGTTTTGAATGTAAATATATGTTGAGCCCAAGAGTGACTCTCCAAAAGAGCCCTTGTGGAGAGAGGAGAGACTCCAACACATATTGATACTTATAGGACCGTGTCGCACCAATGTGAGATACATTAACACTCCCCCTTAGAGACGTAGGCTCGATGAGGTTACAGGGGTGCGGGACACCGGCTCTGATACCATGTAAATATATGTTGAGCCCAAGAGTGTCTCTCCAAAAGAGTCCTTATGGAGAGAGGGGAGACTCCAACATATATTGACACTTATAGGACCGTGTCGCACCAATGTGAGATACATTAACATTGAAGATATGATTAAATTCTAAGTCAAATGGGAATCACTTACTACTTAGGTTTTGGAACCATGAGTGATAATCTAATGGACAAAGTTAACGCTCTCGAGAAGTTGAGAGCTTTATCTTAAGGGATGAAGAAAACAGAAGACTCATTGTTAGAGAATAGGAGCACAACCTATGAGGAGACTGGGGTGACCAGAATTAGCCTTCTCAACAACATTTATTCATTGAACGCCAAGATATATTGACATTTATAGGACCGTGTCGCACCAATGTGGGATACATTAACATTGAAGATATGATTAAATTCTAAGTCAAAGGGGAATCACTTACTACTTAGGTTTTGGAACCATGAGTGATAATCTAATGGACAAAGTTAACGCTCTCGAGAAGTTGAGAGCTTTATCTCAAGGGATGAAGAAAACAGAAGACTCATTGTTAAAGAATAGGAGCACAACCCATGGGGAGACTGGGGTGACCAGAATTAGCCTTCTCAACAACATTGAACGCCAAGAATCTGATCGTATTCACAAACTAATAGCCCTCAAAATCCGACGAACTTCATAAGCATAAACTCTGGTGTCAATCAATTCAGCGATACCTTTCTAGAGCTGTTGAAGAAAAAAGCTACTGAAGTCTTAAGGAAAATGCGGCAATCGATCGAGGAAATTAGTGACACCCTTGGTTGTCTTGAAATCTGAAGAAATCATGTACTCCAAAGGCAATTTCGAGGTACCAATCTCGTTTCTTTTGTTGTAAATTTACGAAATTTAATTCACTCTTCAAGCTCCAATTTCGTTATTAGGTCGAGTACATAAACCCGGAAACGTTGTGGGATCGTGAGATTCGTCGTAATCATTTGGGAGTCTGCAAGTCAAAGAAATAGAAAGAAAAAGAGAAAGAGAGAGATCGACTTAATGTCTCCGATAATGGCCACACTCTTTTTGGATTTCAGAAAGAGAAACGCAAAATCTAGCTATAATGATTTGTACCTGATGTTGTGAAAGTTGAACTGTACCTAATCACAAAATGGGGCTAACAAGTAACCACAACGAACTAAAACCCCCCAAATGGGTTCGGTTTTCTTGATCAACAAAAACGTTTATGATTCAGAACTCCAGCAAACAGAAAGGATAATGATAAAGATGATTCGCAGAAAAATAGGGCAAAGGAATCAGATTAGAAAACGAAATGCATAATTTATCACTAGATGATGACAGTAGTAGTTGAGGTTACCCAGATCGATGTGAGAGAGAGAGAGAGAGAGAGAGAGAGGGTGGGTGGGTAGTGGGGTAGGGGTGGGGTGTATTTTTCTTTTATTTTTGATTAGCTTAATAATTAACAAATTAAAATGAATGAAAAAGAAAATAGAAAGGGTATTTTAGTCATTTTATATGGCTAAGAGACCAAAATGCAAGATTTTCGCTACCATAAGGATCACCAGCATGAAATTTTAAAAATTGGACTAAAAGTGAAATAAAGGGTAAACCACAAGGACCAAAACTGTAATTTACACAAATTTTTATTATGGAAAGGTTATTTATTGTCGCTTATTCGTCTCAAGTTTATTCTATTGGTTAGTTTTGACCCATTAGTTATTGATGAACAAGACAAATCACAAAATATTTGTATATATTATGAAAAAATAATGGAAAATGAATATATGATTTAATGTAAATAAGTTTTTTAAAATATGACTTTTAATAAAATATTTTATTTGTAAAATATTATATTAATTAAGGTGTATAAAGATGAGATGTTATAATTTAGTATCAGAGTCATAATTAAAGTGAATTAGGTATCGAAAATCAAACTTAGGCTTAAACTGTATGAGACTTAAGTGAGAACACGGATTTCGGGATTGGCCGAGGGGGAAACTGCCTATGGCCGTTTTTCAGGAGCTCCGACCCGACGATAGCTTTCTGATGCCATATCGGACGTCTCAAACTCCTGATAGATCAAAAGTTACGTCCGCTTTAAGTTTTGCTCTTTTAACATTGTTTCTCCCTCATTCTCAGCATATTGCCCTATGATTTCGATCACCTTATACACGGATGACACTTCGATATACAAGTATTTGATGCTTGTGCACAATTTTCCAATGCATTGCATGCTTCTAAGTCTTGCTGTACTCGTATGTTTATGTACCCAAAGCTTCATGTTCATCCTCCAATGCATGCATTTACTTCGTCAAATCCCATATTAAGTTTTTTTGGGAGTAAATTACAGATATGGTCCTTGTGGTTTACCAAAACTAACAGAGAGAACCCAAGTATTCGATTTTCACTATATGGGTCACCAATGTTTGCAAAATCCTACAAATCGGTCCCTTTTCCATATAAAAAGACATTTTTACCCTTTTCATTTTCTTTTTTCTTTTTCTTTTTACCCTTTTGTTTTTTTAATAAATAGAAAATAAAAAATCACCCCACCCCTACCCCACGTCCCCCTCTCTCTCTCTCTCTCTCTCTCTCTCTCTCTCTCTCTCTCTCTCTCTCTCTCTCCCTCCAGTTATCATCCCCATTCTTTTATAATAATCATCCATCAATGGTATCGCCGCCGGACACCAGCAAAACAACCAAGCTCGAACGCTACAACAGCTACATAAGGAGAAATAGCACAAAGTTTTTAGCTGCTTCCTCGAAACTTCTCTTTCGCCCAAACGGATTCTCTGTGCTTGTCACCGGCATCAGAGAGTTTGTAGGTACATACGGTTCGCTTTCTTTGAAGAAACACGGTGATTATCTCTTGGGTATCGATAATTTCAAGTCTTACTATGATCCGTTGTTGAAACGCGCCAGACAAAAGGTTTTGAAGCAACACGAGATCTTCATCGTTGAAGGAGATCTTAACGACGGTGAGTTGTTAAGTAAGCTTTTTGACATTGTACCTTTCACACATGTGCTTCACTTGGCCGCTCCGGATCAAGGTTCAGACGACTCGTACAATGCGAGCAACTTCACAAATTGGAGAGGGTTACCGCAGATGAATCAACTTCATTAATCACAAGCTATCGAATATCAAAACAATTATAGCTGATGAAATCGAACAACAATTGAGAGAAATAATAGATGTATTCTACATATTCACAAGACACGGTGAAGTTATGCTTCAATTAAACACACTCACGATTTCTCCCATTACCGCTATGTTATCCTACCTTCTGTTTTCAGAAATGAGACTATAATCAAATCCGCTAGAGAGAGTGATCATTCCCAAACTAGATCAAGAACTTGGATTCGCGATGAGCATAACGAAAATCCATCATATTGGTCGAACAAGATACACAATAGCCATAGCGAATGTCTGGTTTGTGTAATTAGAACAGCTATACCTGTATTTCCCCAATTCGAACTGGTTGACAGTAGCAGCGACGGTGGCAACAGGAAGGCAGGGCCGGAGCGAAGGTCTGAGAACGGGCAAAGAACGGGCAAAGATGGAAGTATCTTCATTACGGTAAAGTTATTGACAAAATAGATGTTTACATCTATGGTGTGGTGGTGATAGAGGTTTGTTATGGGTGGAGGCCGATTGAAAAGGAAATTGACAGTGAAAATATGGTGAATTTTGTGGTTTGGGT
Source organism: Cichorium intybus (assembly GCA_023525715.1). NCBI lineage: Eukaryota > Viridiplantae > Streptophyta > Magnoliopsida > Asterales > Asteraceae > Cichorium > Cichorium intybus. Next base: position 28,315,733 of record CM042016.1, on the reverse strand, counting down.
GTGGGAGATGTATACGAAAGACGACATCTTGGAAGCTATTGAGATGCTTCAACCGGCAACCCTAATAACGGCCTCCGTGTTTTTTCTCTAACAACCATTTTTCGGGGGATACTAAACAAGAAATCACAAATTGATTGTGCACATAAGGATCGAGGATGAGGCGGTGCTTGCGACTTGATCTGTGAGAAAAGAAACCCTGGTGTTGATTGCAGTGGGTTCGCCGGAGTTTGGCCGGTCGTCTTCTCCATTTTCACGGAAAGAAAATCGCCACCGGAGAGAGAGAGAGAGAGAGAGAGAGAGAGAGAGAGAGAGAGAGAGAGAGAGAGAGAGAGAGAGAGAGAGAGAGGTGGGTGGGGTGGGGTGGCCGGTGGGGTGGGTTGGGTTTTTTTATTTTTTAATTATAAAAAGAATATAAATAAAAAGATAAAAGAAATAAGAAAGGGTAAGAATGTCATTTCATATGGATATGTGAACTATTTCGAAACCTCAAGGACCGATTTGTCGTATTTTGCAAACCTTAGTGACCCATATAGTGAAAATCGAATAGTTGCGTTTTTTCTGTTAGTTTTAGTAAACCTAAGGAACCATATCCGTAATTTACTCTTTTTTTGGTTATACACGCATGTTATTAATTGGGCATACTCAAATATCCGACCTTTTGGATATGGCACCAGACATACTAGGGATGGTATATTATTAAAAGAAAATGTCTAATGCGACCCTGTCCGTATCAGATATTTAATCGAGTCCAATTTCTAACACAATACAAATAAACTGTATTCTCACTTAATGTCGACCACTAGACCACTAGAAAACTGTTCAAATTTTCTTACATTGTTTCATAATCCAAAAAGAACACATCATATAATCATGTCAAGATATCTCTGTGGATCTCCAATCTTTCAGAAACAACAAGCTTATAAACAAGGTTCATAGTCAAACAAACGAATAATCATGTCGAAGAAATTAATGAACAAAAATCATTTAAAACTTTTGACTTTTGGCATATATACTATGGAATAATGATTCTAGGTATCTATATACGCTATTGTGCAAGTGTGATAAGGACGGCATTACTTTAAGCAGTGAAGCATGAAACGCAACATCTTTCTCCTATTTATATATTATCTACGAACATTAGTTATAAGTTTAATACAAGTCTTACTCTTTTACACATAAATAAACATTATAATAATATCTTAGTTGGTATAAACATTTTAGTTATATACTTAAAACCAGGTTATGGCATAGAACTAAAACATTAAAGTAATACTTTAAAGTCAATATCCTCGAAAAATTACATGAGGCTAGTCCATTTGGCTAACTAGGTGTTATTCTAAATTAAAGGTCATGGGTTCAATCCCTGACACTAACATAACTTGGAGAATTTAACAACTAACCTGTTAAAAAAAAAAAAGAATAAACAAAAATATATATATAAATTGTAAAATATATTAAGTAGTGCATTGGTGTTGGTATTGCCCTTTGAGAAAGGGGGCAGACACCATGCTTTATTGGAAATGATAAAGGGCGGATTGAAGACCGCATGTTCACGGGATGGGGCGGAGAAACCGCACTTACCTACACCATTGCTTCATTCACCAATAAACTTAAATTAATAAGTTTATTATAACTTTTTAAAATTTTACTTATGTATCCTAATATTAAATACATCTATTTATTGTCAACTACATCCTTTTATTTTACTATATATATATATATATATATATAGGATATTTATATTCGACATCTTAATTTGGGTTTATATTATATAAAATAAATGAGAAAATAGAATGCAAAAACTAGTGTTTTGGTCGCTGGGAATAATATATACGTAGACCAACTAGCGTCCTTCCATTTAGCATCCTTATCCTCGGATTTTAGCGTGCAGCCTGTATTTCCCAAATCGGGACATCTTCACGTTGACCGAAAACAACACGCTTTTGGACTCGAGATGCCACCGCCCATTTTTGTTTATTCCGGTTAGTTTCATTTACAACCCTGTATTATACACTTTAAACAGCTAGACCCCTCTAATTTTATAGCTATCAAGTTTACTCCTTCCCATTACAATTCACAACATTTATGTTCCTAGACTAATGGGGGACCCCACGGTCAAGTTAAAGAGGGTTAAAGACTGAAAGACATTTCATATCCAGATCCAAACGGTTGAATGTTGGGTTGGTCAATTCCAACGACAAGCGGTAACAAGGATATACACGTGTTTAAACAAGAGTATCTAAATCCAGTTAAAGGACAAAATCCCCACGAGAGTCAAAAGACTAAAAGACATTCCATGTCCGGATCCAGCCAGCTGAATGTTGGGTTCATCAAGTTCATCAGTTCCAACAACAAACAGTAACAATGATATACACGTGTTTAAACAAGAGTAGCTAAATCTAGTTAAAGAACAAAATCTGACTTTTACAAATATTAAATCCATATCAATCCCCGTACAAGATAGCTACAAGGAACACTCTTTGTACAAACCACCATGATAATGTCTCAAGAACTTCACCTATAAATGCGTACACGAAAAACTCAAAGGCAAAACAATACAATACTCAAACTCTCTTAATAACTTATAACTGATACTCTCTACTTTATCCCACTCACACCACTCTCATATGGGTCTACTAAGTTACACCTTAGGTACTAAAGAGTATTTTTTGAGGATCAACCTAAGAATACTTTTGACATATTTTGTTTTGTCTTCAGGTGCTACATTTCTTTCAACAAAGGTGTTCAATTTTCGAACCTTAGGGAAGATTGATGTAGCATCATAGACCATCAGATTTAGACAACTTACTCATTTCACAATTCTTGGTTATAAAGACCCTATTTTATTGGTAAGTACCAACTAGAACCTGCGATATCCAATCGGGCAGATTGTGAAAGTCTTAAACAACTATCTTAGAAATAGAAGGGTCTTAATGACGTGTTCTCATATATCAAGGAGTCAAAGTGAAACTATCCATACCCATACCCAATCAGCAAACTTCGTATATTGAGCTGTTGGCAGCATTCATACCAAATAAAAATGGGCCCCCACCAAATATGGAAGTGGATAACGCCGAATCTTCACGTTGTCCACTACGAACTACGAAGTACAACTGTAAATACATACAATGTACATGTACCTATAATCACGCATATCCCACTTGTACCCTTATCCTGTTATCCCTTTAAATTCATTATCCTCGTCTTTCCAGCTTTCCTCAGAAGCGAAGAAAAGTATTAAGCTGTGTTCATACTCCATACCAAAAACCACACCTTTATTTCGATTTTCAAAAGCTGTACAGTCGATTGATTGGAAAATTTTGAGATTATAAAACCGAGACAAGTTGCAGATAATGATGATGCAGATGGAGATGGGTACTTCTTCTTCAGATCAAGAAAAGAAGATCTCGATCATGGGTTATGAAGATCACGATGATGATGATTCGTTCTCGTCTGATGTTTCGAGTATGGTATCTTCAGACGATGAATCCGATGATGCCTTCGTAGAAAGCAATTCTTCCTCCGGCAGTTCTCCGTCATCGGACGACAATCACCGGAGTCCCTTAGGAGACATGTCTGATCTTCTTCAGCAACTTCCCTCCAAGTGAGTCTTACTTTAATTACTAAGAACCTAGAACTTGATTATCTGTTTTTGAATTAAAAGATCTTGAATTTGTTCTTATATTTATGTTTGATGAATTCGCAGGAGAGGGTTGTCAAAACACTTTCAAGGAAAGTCGCAATCTTTCACATCGTTAGCAAAAGTGATGTGTTTAGAAGATCTTGCAAAACCAGAAAACCCTTACAACAAGAAGCTGAAATCGTGTAAAAGTTATGTGGGATTATCGAAAGTGCTTCCACCTCCAACAAGAAGTGCTTCTTCCTCGAAGCTTTTCAACAAGAAGCCATCGTCAAGATCTTCATGTTCTTCGCTAAGTATAGGAAGAAATGGAAGCTTTCTTGGCTTAAACAACACAAGTAGGCCACCTACTCATCCATCTCACAGCAATGGTGCCACAAGTGCCTTTTAGCTTCTCTAATCAAACCCCTTTGTTCGTTTAGGGGAATCAAGTTGAAGTGCATGTGTACGATCGATCTTTCCAGGGATCCTCGGCTTTTTGGATGTTAGAGAGGGGAGTTTCGTTCCTTCGCATTTTTCAAGAGATTGTTGTCATGACCCGTACTGTCGTGTATTTGAGTTACAATACAATCACTGTGTATATACTAATGGATTTGTTTAAGGGAATTGATTTATGTTTGTGGTGTATCTGTATACTATAATATTAGAAGATATGATACATCGTTTTTACTCATTTACTTCCATAAACCTGCAAATTGTTCTATCATCATATCTATGGATGCTGGCTGTCAGTCATTCTATGTGCTTATATATCGATTTACTTCATTATTTGGCCTGCAAGAGATCTGTGGACGCCTGGCTCTCATGTGCATTGCATTCCCATTACAACGGACAGCTGCATTAGTAATTTGTCATAATCCGTCGGTAATCGGTTTTATGAATGCAATATTGACGGAAAATAGTGTGTTTGAAAACGGGTGTGCTAAAAAATTTCGTTGTGGGACATTTGTGCGTGAGTCAACCCATACAACACACGGGTTTATTTAAAATTATCTGTTTGAAAAACCCTTGTGGGTTAATTGACCCACAAAATTATCTGTTTGAAAAACCCTTGTGGGTTAATTGACCCTTGTGAGTTAATTGTACCGACGTGAGTCAACCCATACAACACACGAGTTTATTTAAAATTATGTGTTTGAAAAACCCTTGTGGGTTAATTGTACCGACTCATCGTTCCTATGCAATATCGACAAAAGGTTGTTGACCATCCTTGACCAGCATATTGATACAATACTAATTGCACTAATAATGATATTCTTTCCCGGAGGATTCCGAGTTAGCAAAGACGCTTAGACTAATAGAAAAGAGAGCGTCAGTGCATAGCCTTCATTCTATTATGCTACGAAACGGTTATGAAATCACTTCACTTGATGTTAGGAGAGTTAAGGGGGAACACCATACTTATTTAGAAGAATCGGCTTTCTAAGGTCCAACCTTTCCTCCCCGCCTAAAAGGGGCAATTAGCGTTGCACCATTGATAGACTACTTAAGATTAAATTCAAAAGGCCCTACTTAGTTTTGCAGCCTTTTCATTGTCAGCCAACTAAGTAAGGCCTTAGGCCCTTGTGAATTCGTAAATCTCAAGAGCATGCTGCAACAAAAGGATGGTCCCTATGCATTTTCATTCTTTACGGAAGGGAAAAAAAAAAAAGAAGTACCCCCCCCCTCAAATGAGGCTGGAGTATTAGTTAAACCAAAGGACATATTAACTCGTAGTAATGACCGTGGTGAGTTCGGAATGCAGTCTTATGTATATCTTCAAACACCTGAACGGTAACGACTTCGAAAATCTACTGCTACCTTGTAATTCATCAAGCAATTCCTCGGTATGAGAAATTTCTCTTTAATGGTGATGGCATTGAGTGCTTAATAATCCATGCAAAATCTCCAAAGTCCCTTTTTTCACAAGCAACACTAGAGATGCATAAGAACTCATACTTGCCTTGATAATACCACTTAACAACATCCACTTGACCTGTTTTTCTATATATTATAATATAGAAGCAGAACTTAGCGACATAATACCAACATCCATTCATTGACCAAATTGATCAATGCAATGTTATACCGACACAACTTAGTGACATAGTACTGACAAGTTTGTGTTTGCTTAATGACATATTTTCCATCATTAATCCGTCAGACTGTCAGTGACGTTTTTTAATTTAAAAAAAAACTAAAAGATATTTTTCAAATCCAATTTTTTTGTCATTGTCATTTTTTGACAAAAAAACACACGCGCACACACACACACCTACACCCACACACACACACAAAATTTAAAAGTTAAGATAAAATTTGTTTACTATATTGATTATTAATCTAAGTTTTTCAAAAACATAAAACTAACAAACGCAATCACATTGATTCATTTGTGTTATCATTTCTTCCATTTGTTCCCTAAACGCTTGTTGTGTATGTTCTAATAGTTGAGCCAATTGAGATTGACTTTGTTGCATGCTCTTGACTTGTTCATGTAACCTTATGACCTAGAAGATGGTAACATATTATCAGTTTAATCTATAATAACAACATACAATCAATTTTACATAACCCATCATACTTTACATTTACAATCCATTAGAGCAACATAGTTTTTATCAGTTATAGCATTCTACTTTACAATTACAATCAATAATAGCAATGCACTAACGTATCCAAAATAGCAACATACTTTAATTTTCATCCATAATAGCATTGAACTTTACATTATTATCCGTAATAGCAATAAACTTTATTTTTCATCGATAATAGCATTGTACTTTACCTTTACTTTACAAACAAACTTTATTTCTCATCTATAATAGCGATATACTTTACATTTCCTGTCAATTAGCAACAAACTTGCTTTCTCATACCTAATAACATTGTGCTTAAATTTTAATATACATAATAACAACAAACTTTATTTCTCATCCATAATAACAATCTACTTTACTTTTACTACCTATAAAAGCAACAAACTTTATTTTTCATCTATATTAAACATAATGCATTTAATAAATAAATGTAACTCCTGCTGCAGCTGTGTATACTCGGAGGACAATGCAGACCCGAAAGAATATGTCTCGCTCACCATATAATCAATATTTGTGTGTCCTACCCAATAAATTTGACCCTCTCTCTGATTTGTGCCTCTAATGTTGGGCCTGTTTCCATAACCCAACATCATCCACTACATGCCGACTCAGATTATCTTCATACTTCTCGACCAAGCATTGTATATAAACATCCTACAATTTATCAAAACATCATTATCAATGTATAAAAAGTAAAGAAAGACAATAATAAAAATGATAAAGATAACTTACATATGCTTTCTGAGCCTTGTTGAAAACATCATTATCAATGTACATTTTCATGTTCTCGTTGAAAATATTTTTTCTTTGATTTTGTAGTGAGATGGGTCTGCATATATAAATTTAACCAGTTGGGTGGATGACCTAGCCTCACTTACTGCATATACAACAAAGTATAAGTGTAGTTAGTGTTAAAAATAGATTATCAAAAGACAAATCATGAGGCTAGGTGTGTTGATCAACGACTCCCCGATTATGGAAGGTGCGACATCTGTTTCAATTGACACTGAGTTAAAAAGCTATTTGAATGATCAAAAAGAAGTTTCTAATAAAGACTTTAATAATCTCAAGTATTAGAAGAAAAATGCGGTTCGTTTTCCTATTGTTGCTCCTATGATGAAAGATAAAATTTAATTACTTAGTGTTTATTGAGCGTGTTTTAATACATTATCATTTGTTTAACTGATTTTTCTTAGATATTTTGGCTGTATAAATGTCGACCGTGACATCTGAGTCGACATTTAGCACTTATGGATGAGTATTAAATGAGTATCAAACTAATTTGACAACACTAATAGTAGCAACATTTATTTGTACCTAAGATTGGATAAGAAAATCAAGAAAACCAATAATAGACGACCCGAAGACATATTAAAAGATGATGACGTCGTTTTGAGTATTTTCTTTTCTTTTATTTTGTTATAAACTTTATAACCCTTGACACATTAGGGGGATTGCGATTCTTATATCTGCTGGCAGACTTCCTCTTCTACTTATCAGTTTCTTAATGCGGCAAAAAGAAAGAAAAACATGTATAATAATATAACATTAAATATTAAATAATAATAATAAAAAAACAATAATGCATCAAATCGCTTACAGACACAAACGACGCCACAACAAATTCGCTATGTCCTCAGGAGGGTACTCTTGTATAAGATCAAACAAATCAGATATCTCTCCCATAGCTCGAGTCGTTGCTTTTGCATTTCTTGCTAATTTCAGTCTAGCATCGCGCATCCGGTCTCTATACCGATATTTGTGGGTATTTTTAAAACCCTCGAACATACTCTCATCCTCATGAGGATGCCATTGGTATAATGTCTGTAAAGATGACAATTAAAGTTAGAATTGCAAACTAAAAAAGAATGAGCATACTCCTACAAATATAATTTTCATATATTATCCGGAACAACAAATGTCTGACAACTTTCTTTGGGATAGCACCAAACGTAGCCTAAGGCTAATGTACAAGTATAATTGTAAAATCAGTTATCATAAAGTCAAATAAAAAAAATAATAACCCTTCACCATCTTGACGAATTCAAGGAAGCGACGATGCCTGCGAATCTTCGATATTAGAGCGGTCAGTGCCAAACATACCTCGGGCAGTCAAATAGTGTGGCGTCTGTGACGTATGCCTTATAATATCAACGCCCACTTCCTCCTCCTCCTTACCTAAATGATAACCCCCGAGCGCTGTCGGTCTTACATATTCCCAAACCATGTGGGCTACATGCATAAACACCCCAGTTAAATTTGCCATGAGATCGCATATGTCGGTGTGTTGATCAACGACTCCCTGATTATGGAAGGTGCGACATCTGTTTCAATTGACACCAAGTTAAAAAGCTATTTGAATGAGCAAAAAGAAGTTTCTAATAAAGACTTTGATAATCTCAAGTATTAGAAGAAAAATGCGGTTTGTTTTCCTATTGTTGCTCCTATGACGAAAGGTAAAAATTTATTACTTAGTGTTTATTGAGCGTGTTTTAATACATTATCATTTGTTTAACTGATTTTTCTTAGATATTTTGGCTGTATAAATGTCGACCATGACATGTGAGTCGACATTTAGCACTTATGGATGAATATTAAATGAGTATCAAACTAATTTGACAACACTAATAGTAGCAGCATTTATTTGTACCTAAGATTGGGTAAGAAAATCAAGAAAACCAATAATAGACGACTTGAAGACATATTAAAAGATGATGACGTCGTTTTGAGTAGTTTCTTTTCTTTTATTTTGTTATAAACTTTATAAACGTCTAACTAGAATTATGAAATAGTTACTATTATTTTCTTATTATTTTATAGAGATTGAAACAATTCAAGGATGTGAGAAGTATAGAGTAAAAACTCCAATTGAACTTTAAAAGTGTGTTTGCAGAATAATATATTTAAAAGTGTGTTTGCAGAATATTATCTTATTTTGGTGCGTGACGCTAAGAAATTTGGATTATTTTGGTTCATTAGTGTGTATTTCATTTTTTGGTGACAATTTATAATTTTTATGTGATTTTTATTATGTTTGTATTTTATTTCGATATTTTTGACACTAGAAAAGCAATACAACAACTAGCCTAAATGCACACAACATCTAAGCCTAAATGCACACTACAAATAAACTAACCAACAACTAGGAAAGCAACACAACAATTAGCCTAAATGCACACAACATCTAAGCCCAAATGCACACTACAAGAGTATAAGTAAACTAACCAATAACTAAACCCAAAAACTCATAAAAAAGTCATCCGGTTCATTCTGCGGGCCCAACATGTAAGCCCAAAAATGGCATCCTGTTTTACCGGTACAAACCAATCTTGATATGTAGAACCGAAACTGGACCTTTACATAATGTAAATGTCCGGTTTCGGTTCCACATATCAAGAAAAAATCGGTTCGGTTCAGTTCGGTCTAGGTCTGTACCCCTTCTCAACCTTATGAATCATATGTAAAGAAATGAACTGCAATCTCACTAGAGACACGGACCAAAAGGGGGTGACAAGGGTACAACGATATCCCCAAATTTCACAAATAAAACCTTATTCCCCAAATAAACAAAACAAGAAGAATCGGAAAAACGAAACTGAAACTCAGAAATCAGAATGCGTATCCATTATTGATATTTGAAGAATTTTTGGAGCTCATTGGCTTTTAAAACAAGCAACTTTCAACTTATTCCTTTGGCACAATGAAACCCTAAACGTATGGACGCAAGTATCATCTCTCAATTTGTGTTTTTTAATGATTCTCTTATTTTGTGAGCTTAAATCCTTACTAGATTATATGTATAACTTCAGCAAATTTTGGTATTAATTGCATCTCCGTTGAGTTCTGGGAGCACACATTGGATCAAAATTTTGTGAGACATTTTGAGCGGTTATTATCCAGTTGTAGCACCCCAGGTTTTGTGTCTCTTATCCTTCGATCGATTCTAAAAGTGATTCTATTAAATTAGAGACAAAAAGAAGCCCTAACACTATCAATACCACCGATGAATTACCATATTATTTACTATATTTTTGCAGCTGGTTCGTCGATTACAAGATGTAGTTGGAAAAGAGGATTCAATATTTGTATCTTTTGGTATGATTTCTGTTATTCTAAATCAAGTTTTCGTCGTTCTTGTTGAAATTATAAAAAAGTTTTGATCTTTCCGTATTCTCCATTTGTTCATATACATGATGACACATACCAACTGTTGTCACGTACAACTAAAACTCTTCACTTTAATTATAATAGGTATTACCGATTTTTATCATGCAAGACTTTTGTACTACATATGCATAGATAAACTCAAATAAAAAATTTTTGTCAATAAAGAAGGAAAATCTCATAAAACCCCAACATATTTTTTCATTTAATTCTTAAAAACAACTATTTTATATTTTAGTGCATTAAAACCCTATATTTTCTAAAGTTTTTTAATTTAAAGATTTAGATCGGTAAATCGTAGACAACCAAAAATGTTAGATAACCGACTCTTAAGTTTTTTATGGTTACAATATATTTTATTAGAAAATTTCCAAAAAATATAAATGTTTTAACGAACTAAAAAAATATAATATAGTGGTTTTTTAATGATTAGATGAAAGAATTCAGAAAATATAAGGGTTTTAATATACCAAAAAATAATATAATAATTTCTTTAAAATTATAATAAAAATATGTTGAGTTTTTCTAAGATTTGTTCATAAAAGATCGAAGTTAGAGTTAAAGTATGCAATTTTGTTTTAGTTTTAAAATAAACAAACTAAAATAATGATATGAAAAATACTACTATTCGGCGTAGTTTTTGACTTTTTGGACTCGTTACTACATTCAAGGCCCATCTACTCTGGGCTGGCATCCACACACCATTCATTTATGAGTTCATTCTTACTTGTGATAATAAAAAAGAAATAAATTTAGAACGTCAAAATTTATTTTTATATTAAAATGAATTAAATCATCTTCAAATTCTATTTTATTTCTTGTGTTATTTTGAAGTTAAATAGTATTATAATATCTAATTTCGTGTATGTTATTCATTTACATTAAAATTATGTAAAAGTTTTATTTGTAATTTTTAGTTTTTCAAAAATTTTATGTTTAGTTATTTTTTAATTTATCAAATATTATTAGATATATTCTAAATGTAATATCTTTTAATTGCAATATTTTGTTGTATATTGAAATGATATTAATTATTCATAAATATAAAATATAATCTTTATGTTTTGAATTTATCTAAATTTGAAGTACTTTAAATTTTTTAAACATAGTCCCATATTTTATAAAAACGTAATATATAAATAAGTTATTTTTTTAATTTTATAATAATATATTTGATAATGTTTTTACAACAAAAATATATATAAATAAATATGTAAAATGTCGATAAGTTGAAGAGTGTTTCTGACAAATTATATAAAGCTGAAAAAGGAATATACTATGTAATATACTCTTTGGTGTACAAAATGATGTAAAAAATGGTGTTAGGGTTGGAGATAAAACACTATTAGTATAAAAGTTTTTGTATTATTTTGGTGTAAAAAATGAAGTTTGGGTTGAAGGATGGTATAGATAATATATGTAAAAGAAAACATATGGCCATAGTTAATATGGGTGAGCAGCGGAACACAGTACCCTGTATAGGAACCGGAACTGGAACTGCCGGTTCTTAAAATGAGGGAACCGCCTTAAGCGGTCCTGGTTACTAAAAGGAGGGAAACGCCTTAAGCGGTTCCGGTTCTCATTTTTTTGGAACCTCTACCAGCTGGGTATCCGTCGGTTTCGGTTTTGGTACAGGGTACCCCGAAACCGCTGTGTATCCGAAACGGAACCGGCAGGTACTATTGATTCTATTAGAGGTGTTATTAAATATGTGATGAGTTCTATAGAAAGATCTAAATTGTTTGATGATTATGCTTTAAAATTAAAAATTCCGTGTAAAGGTTTGGATCTCTTGATGTATCAACACGGTGGAAGTTCACTTACATTATGTTAGATACGTCTCTTAAGTTTGAGAAAGCTTTTAAAAGAATGAAGCAAGAAGATCCCGAAATTGAGAAATAACTTAAAGATGGCTTTCCATCCACACAAGATTGGGAAAATGCTAAAGCTGTATCACTTTGTTTTAAGCAATTTTTTGATGCCACAAAAGAATGTCTGGCTCTTTGTATGTCACCGCTAACATGCATAATTATGAGATCTTGGGTGTATTATCTTCTTTATTGGAGTGGAAACCAAGTAATGATCCCAATATTGTTTGTATGAGCGATTAAATGAGAAAAAAGTTTGACACATATTATGGAGACGAAAACAAATGTGATGGTTTTAGTTGCGGTTGGACTTGATCCAATGTATAAGATGAGGTTTGTCAAGTTTTCTTTAAGAAAGATCTTTCATTCGGACTTGGAAAAAGTTAAAGAAATATATGATGAAATGTATGACGTTTTGAAAAAGTTGTATGATCATTATGACAATATTTCTATCATAGCAAAGAATGATTCTTCTAGTTCCTTCCATTTGAGTGACGATGACAGGCAAAATTTTGTTGGAGTGGTTAAGAATAAGCAAATGACAAAAATCTTTGATGAGTTATATGAAAATGATATTGAGGATGCTATGGAAAAATCTGAATTGGAGTGACAAATGTACAACATATAATGTATTGGCGTTAATGGCAAAAGACATTCTAGCCATTCCGGTTTCTCCGGTTGCTAGTGAATCCGCTTTTAGTACATCTGGTCATGTGGTGGATGAATTTCATAGTAGTTGGTGTGCTAAGACGATGGAAACTTTGATATGTACCCAAGATTAATTGATGGCACCAGATGTATGTACTAGAACAATTGTTGGATGATGTGCAAAAATACGAGATAGGTATTTACATATTTATTTTGTGTTTTCAAATATATTTTCTTGTAGCATATTTATCTTTATTAATTTTACTTGTTGAATTTTAATTACTGAAATTTGTCACAGTATTGATGATACATTTGGTCGGAATTCAGAATAGTTGATTGTTGTTGGGCTGTTTAAAAATGCTTTAGGGTTGTTTTAGAAGAGATTGAGAAAATTGGATTTTCTTTTATTGCTTTAGCTTATTTTAGACTTCTTTTTTGTTGTTTAAAGTTGCTATTGACTGTTTTAGACTTTTAGAGTTGTTAAGAAGGTTGTTGATAACTTGATCAAGTGTTCTTGTTGGAATTTTGCTGTTAGCTAATGTTGTTAATTGTTGTTGGATTTGATATTTTGTTCAAAGTTTTTGTTGTTAATTTGTAAATGATAATTGTATCAAGTTTAAATAAATAACACGGGTATTCGGAACCAAAACCGGTTCCAAGTGGTTCCGGGACCGGTTCCAAAATCCAAGGAACCGGTGAAGGAGGTTCCGGTTCCGATTTTGTCAGTCTAAGAACCGCTGGTTCCGGTTCCTTTGAATTTTGCAGGGTACCCGCTTTTGCTCATCCCTAATAGTTAAGGGTGTTATCAAGTGAATAAACTTGTAGTGCTCGAAATCGACTCAAAAAACATTTAAAAATCGAATCGATTCTAGTCTTGTTGAGTATGACTTAAGCTACTTATGTATATATTATCGAGCCGAGCTCAAGTATTAAGTTACATTGCTCTTGAAAGTCGCCAGGTTAATTGAGATTCTTCAAAATTGCAATGTTAACGTTTGTTATGTTCTTGTTGTTTTGGTTGATCATCAAAACTTTGTGGATTCATAAGCATGATGATTTTATCTAGGTCTCATCGATTCCTACAATTTTTCTCATTATTTAAATTCGAGTTTTCATTTAAGAGCCAATTAGCCAAAGCTTATACCTCGACGTTAATTTGCTCAATGTTATGCTAGTCTTAAAATTTCGGTCTCTTGTAAAGCTATGATTGATGAGCTTAATTCCATGAAAAAGAATAATGTTTGGGAACTTGTTGAATTGCCAAAAGGTTGCAAACCTGTTGGATGCAAGTGGGTCTTCAAGACCAAATTGGACCCGAATGGAAACATTGAACGATATAAGGCTCGATTGGTCGCTAAAGGGTATACACAAAAGGAGGGTATTGATTACCAAGAAACTTTCTCGCCTGTTTCTCGAAAGGACTCCCTTAGGATCGTAATGGCCCTTGTAGCTCATTTTGACTTAGAGTTGCATCAAATGGATGTCAAAACAGCTTTTCTTAATGGAGATTTACACGAGGATGTTTATATGACCCAACCTGAAGGTTTTATTCCTAATGGTCAAGAACATCTTATGTGTAAACTCAAGAAATCAATATATGGGTTGAAACAAGCTTCGCGTCAATGGTATTTGAAGTTCGATGAAGTCATGAAGAAAAACGACTTCATTAAGAACCAGGTAGATCAATGCATATACCTCAAGATGAGTGGGAGGAATTTCATGATACTTGTCCTTTACGTAGATGACATTCTCTTGGCAAGTAACAATATTGATTTGTTGCATGAATCAAAACGTTTATTGTCGCGTCATTTCGATATGAAAGATCTCGGTGAGGCCTCTTATGTAATAGGCATAGAAATACACCGAGATAGAGCCCAAGGGACTTTAGGATTGTCCCAAAAGGCATATATCGAACGCGTACTTAATCGATACAACATGCAACAATGCTCCCCCTCAGTTGCTCCCGTAGTTAAAGGGGATGTTTTTGGTTTATTTCAATGCCCAAAAACAGAGGTAGAACGAGAACAAATGAAGTTAATCCCCTATGCTTCGGTGGTTGGAAGCTTAATGTATGCCCAAGTTTGTACTCGTCCCGACATCGCTTATGTTACTAGCATGCTAGGTCGTTATCAATCCAATCCCGGCCTGGATCACTGGAAAGCTGCTAAGAAAGTCTTGCGATACTTACAAGGGACGAAAGAACACAAACTTGTTTACAAAAGAAATGATAATTTGGAAGTGATAGGTTATTCAGACTCTGACTTTGCCAAGTGCAAGGATGACAAAAAGTCAACTTCGGGATACATCTTTATGCTATCAGGAGGGCCAATATCTTGGAGGAGTCATAAACAAAAGTTGACGACAACATCAACAATGATGGCTGAGTATGTTGCTGTTTATAATGCAACTTGTCATGGAATGCTGTTGAGAAATTTGATGAAAGGGCTCATGATTGTCAATTCCATAGAAAGGCCGTTAAAAATCTATTGTGATAATTCAGCCGCCGTAAGCTTTTCAAATAACAATAGCTCAAGTGGGGCTGGCTTATACCTCGATACAAAATACTTGTTCGTGCGTGAACGAGTGGAGGAGAATGACATTTGTATCGAGCATATTAGCACGAGTAAAATGCTAGCGGATCCGATGACGAAAGGTCTACCACCCAAAGTATTCCAACAACATGTCGTCAATATGGGCTTAAGGGTAGATCTAGTATGATGTAATTATAGCATATTGTTTTACTGGAAATTTGAATCTTAGTTATCAAGTACTTGATTATAACTCCTCTATTATATGCGTTTTGTCTATATTAATAACTTGTGCACACTTACTTTCTATATAGACAAATGTACTGCATCACCACTTAACTCTAAAGTCATTTGGCAAAATTAATCATAAGCTTCATATGAAGTACCATTGTATGATTGGTGGGGGTCCCGTATCTAAAAACGATGCGTCAGGCTGTACTTTTCTACCTTGGTATTAATATGAAACATGATGAACTAATCTTGGCCAAACAACGAAACATGTATACAAATAGTCACTCGACCAAGTGGGAGAATGTTAGAAATAACATTATTGTGGCCTAGGACTATTTTGTAATATTTATTACATGTTAGGTACTTTTATATTAGGTACCATAATGTTTGCCATAATGACATTCCATGTCCCTAGACTTAAATATTTGTAGTATGATGGATCTGATAATGTCTATAACTTGAGGGACTATATTTGTGTGGTTCCTAAATCTTTTCTGTAAGGTGCAACTTGATGAACTGTTGATGCTCAAAGATACGAAGGGTCGGGGGAAGATAAAGAGTCTCACCGTTGACACTTCCAACATATGAGACAATTAATGGGAAATGAAGAGTCTCATGGTTATCCTCAAAACCCCTATATAACACCAAGATCAAACATGTTATTAGCATCTCTAAATCTCTCCATCAGAAAATCAGTAAAGCACCATTACGGGAAGAAAGGGAATCAGGAACATGGCATCATCTTCAAGCCTCACACTTCCAAGTAAGCATAACTTCAATTCTGTTGAAACTTTACATGATATTGATATTGATTATGCCTGTAAATTTACAATAACTTTTACCATCACAAAGAAATACAACCTTTAACCATATTATAATAAATGATGAAAAACTAAGAGCGCAATATTTTAAAGGTCTGTCAAATGAAGAAGAATGTTGAGAACAGAAACAGGTTGTGTATAGACTTTTGATATAATATTCAGCAAGTTGCATTAAATCGGATGGCATACACTTGTCATTTATCTATTTTATTTTTTGACATTCTTTTTTGAGTTTTTTTTTTGGATAACCGAGGACCCCACCCGACCCATCCTTTGGATGACCCTGATGAAGCAACCTCGGGGCCCATGCACACCTGGCAGCAGGGTGGTCCGGGTCAATCACCTACGGGGGTACAGAGGTGGCCAGTGACCATCCCCTGATTGAAACCTAACACTCCCTATGGGGAAAGGGAGGGAGTGAGATTAGAACTCGGAACCTCCTTATGGGGGAAGAGAAGGAGTCTTAAGCCTTATCCACTAGGCCATTTTTACAACAATAATCAAGAGTTATCTATGCCTAGGGCTGTAAACGAACCGAACAAACACAAATGAGGGCTTGTTCATGTTCGTTCGTTTAAGTTAGCTGAACAAGCGAACGGACACGAACAGATAAAAAACGATCTTGTTCATGTTCGTTCGTTTACCAAATTGTCTTGTTCATGTTCGTTCGTTTATGTTCGTGAACATGCTAAACGCACATAAACAAACAAAAATAAACGAATAGAGATAAACAAGCACAATTAAACATATATGAACATAAACGAATGTATAATATTGTAATGTAATCAACCACAATTGAACATATATGAACATAATGAGAACATAAATAAACAAAATAAACGAACGTTCATGAACATAATTGAAAGAATTGAGACATTTGTTCATGTTCGTTCACAGGCCCGGTTTAAAGGAGGGGCAATAGGGGCATTGGCACAGGGCCCAAAATTTTAAGGGGCCCAAATTTTTTTTTAAGTATACTAGGTCTCTTTGATCAGGTAGTGCTGCACCAAAAAGAAATTCCACAAGGTGCGTTCGTAATCGATGACGTAGCGTTAGTCTGCAATCCGTGAAGAAGACTCCAAAGGGTTCATTGTCGAGAGGGTTGAGCTGTGACGGCAGCCACCGGTTTTGGTTGCCCTCTGCCACTACTTCTGGTGGTGGTGGAAGCGGAGGAGGGTCACGAGATACACTGGCGGGTTCTAAAAGAGGTACGGAAGTCTTTTCACCGTCAAGCACTTTCTTCTTTGATTTCTGGAATTAAAGAATGAAAGTAATCAATTATTGTAAATTAATTACGAATTTAGCTAGATAATGTTTTGATGGAGTATGTTTATATCAAACCTGACTTTTCTTTTCCTCTGATTCATTTTGGAATTGTCCACATTCAGTCTAACAATTCCCCAAATTCACTGATGGGGTTGTCACTGTTGCTATAATTGAAGTTTCCGGTCTTCATGAGAGTAAGTTAACTTATTTACATCATAAATTCTCTTTTTTTTTCTCGTGTGCTTAATTTTTACGCTTTACTTTGTTCTGTAACGGGGGTTTTAGCACTTCCAAGAAGTAGATTTCTAAGATTTTTTTATTAATTATAAGATATGGAATTAATAAAAAGCATTCATGTCGTTAATTTATATACAAAAGAAAGAAATACCAGCCCTGGTATGCATCTTTCACAGATTCTTCAGTGTTTGCCTCTTCGATTGTTAGAAAGCTTGGATCAAAGAACGCTCTGTTACTTGGTATTGGCTGTACATAGCTGCAAATTTGAAACCATCCTGGTAATTAATATTTTTCCAATGCTGTTACTAAATCCCTTCTTTACTTACAAATACTAATCCATTTTAACCATTTCCCGTAGCCAACTTTTTTCAATATCTCATTTTTATAATGTTATTGTTTCTGTCATTTTTCACCCTCATAGGTATACAATGGTGCCAGCTTCTTTGTACCTTGGTTTTGCTGCTGCTATTTTATGGGTTGGGGAGGTACGTATCTTTACTTCATATCCTCTAAATTTTATAAACATGGACTATTTTATAATATAGATAACTTTATATATCAGGGAACATACCTTACTTCTGCTGCAAGAAGCCAAGCAAATGATCATAAGCTACATGAAGGAACTGTAATCGGTCTCTTCAATGGAGAATTTTGGGCAATTTTTGCTACTCACCAGGTTAACAATCTATCTTTTTTACTTTAAAATTTTGAGCAATATAATTAATGATGTCAGCTTAATTTCGGGAACTGATTTCCTTCCTTTTGTATTGAATTGTCAGCTAGTTGGAAATCTTTTGACTCTTTTTCTGCTGAAGGATGGAACTGTAAGTATCTATAACTAAATAGAGGGCCTTTTCTTCCCGGCTCGTCCCGGGCATCCGAATCCTCGGCACCGGCCCTGTTCGTTCATTTAACTAAACGAACGAGAATTTGTGTTCATGTTCGTTCATTTATTAAATAAATAAACATAAACGAACTTCCTGCCGAACATTTCACGAACGGTTCATTGAACGTTCGTTTCGTTTACAACCCTATCTATACCACCATGTTCTGTTCTAATGCTAGAATAGGAAAAATATGTCAAAGCAGGTCGTTAAGATGCTACATCTAGTATATTCATCAACTTACATTGAAAATTATGAGTGATTTTCATTTTTCTTGCTAGATGGGAAATCTTTAAACACTATTGTAAGAGAATTACATAGTTTCTCCATTTGTTATACTAATTTTCCTTTGCTACGTTCAAATGTCAAGGAAGCCATTGAGAGTTTAAAAGATGAAGTTCAATGTTGGTTTTTGGGCTGCATGACTTTTGATATTTTATAATTGTTTCAACAAACTTTGAATTTAAAGCATATTTCTACTTCAGGCTATAAAAAATGCTTACTAAATGTAAATGTATATCTAATTAATGTGAGATTACATACATAACATTTACCAAACGGCATCAAGAAAACAGTGTTTGTGGCATGGGTTGCAAAGTACGCCTCTTCATCACCCTCTCCTGATCTTTTCTTCACCTTCTCCTGATATTTTCTTTGAACAAACATACCTTCGACACTCACCCTTGTCAGCCTCTCAAACCCATGTTTACTGAAATTCCTTAAAGGATATATTTATTCAATCAAATGGATTCTTGAATCACCCACCTTCCCCCTACACCGTCGACGGCCGGTGCTCTCATCTTACACCGTAGACAACCTGTATCATCCCTCTCCAAGACGACGTAGCTGAAGCAAGGTAATTCTGCCTCATTGTTTTGATTCAATGGTTGCTTCACTTCTTCAACACCACTCACTGTTTTCTCAGCCATCACCACCTTCTGTTTCCCTATTCATCTCTCTCCATCTCTAATAAAAACCCTAAATTGCCACTGTTGTGACATCCGCCTAAAATGGATTCGGGTCAACCCAACCCAATTGGAAATCTAATAAACCCTAATCGAGATTACTTGACGCTAATAGGATCAAAACTCATACACTACGTTATAAATTGATGTTAATAACAATATAGCATTGTATAATGTTATAACTATAATCAAATTAAATTATGATACCATATTATAATCAAATAAAAGTATAATTCTCTAATTAAATTAAAAGAATCAAACTTGAATGCTATAATTAAACTTCAAATCAAAGTAGATTGTTATAATCAAATAATAACCTATTTCTTTATAAAACTCTATTTTTATAAACACTACATTAAATTTTATAAAACTCTTAAAATGCTTGTGCTAGTGGAAAATTATGAAGACCACCAAAAGTCAAAAGATATTCCCATGGTCTCCCACTCACACCTCCCATCATCTTTCCTTTCCTTTTCCTCTCACCACATTATTCTCATCACCACTCAAACCCTCTCTATTCTTTCTCTCACTCTCAATCTCGAAATTTCTCCAAGAAAGCTTCATTTTCCAGCCAAGAACAATCCCTCATACTCAAATCTTCATCCCTCTTGAAGCATTCCTCAAGGTATGTTGTTAAAAGTTTCAAATTCATACATAAAACAAATTAAATCCACCAAAATATCTAAAACTAATTTTATGTATAAACCTGATTTTTCTCAGAATCCCATTAATAAAATAAGAAGTTCTGGAAAGTTTCAGAAATTAACTCATTTTTATCGAATTATTATAATTATTGCACTAAAATAGGGCAATAATTCATATAAAATACTTTTTGTATTCAATAAATTCTGAGAAAATTATGGGATGACCCATAAACTGAGAAAACATAATTTATGAAGTTTCAGGAATTTATATTACAGTTTTATGGTTATTTTGTATTTTATTTTGTTAAAGCTAAATAATTAGAAAAATATAGTTATGTATGTCAAAAACACGATTTTATATTTTTCGCACCTTAATAACATTATAAAGACCCCATGAAAAAATTTACAGAGTTTTGTAAGAATGTTTTCTTATTTTTCCAAATTTAATGATTGTTTAATGGGTTAAATTGTTAATAAATAGCTATACAAGTCCGAAAATTATAAACCCTTGTCACAATATCATATATGACACATTAATCATAGATAAAAAGTTTAATGAATTTTCCTTAATAGTTTACTATTATTTATGATTTTATTGATTAGTTAATAATGAAAAACATAATAAATACTTCCCATTGTCCAAAATATCCAAAATATTTACAGTAGGCTCAATATAATGTTAGAAAATTATGGTTAATTTTCCAGATTTTGTGGGAATCATTTATTATTTTTCCCGAAATTTGTTGTGGTTTAATTATTAAAATACTAAATAAATACTAAAGCAGTTAATAAAAATATGAAAATTTTACAGTAATTACTATTTTATGAAATGATGATTTTCTGATAATTTCAGAATGTTTCATTACTGTTTAGTATTTAAAACCATTTTCCTAAATATCTAAGCATGTAAAAATGCATTTTTAATGATTATTTCATATAAATAATTGTTTATAATATATAAAATCTGTAAATACTTATAATTTGACTAGTTATTATTTTAATAAGAAATTATTAAAATCTTGCCTAAAGTGAAAATATAAATTAATTAAGCAAAGTAATTAATTCAATTTAAAATTCATTTAACATATGAATACATTAATATTCAAAACAAAATTTGGATTATTGTTAATTCATCTAATATAAGAATATATGTCTAATTATTTTTATTAATACTATATTTCCGTTTATCGATTCCTAAGCCAAAACTATTAATTATATTAGGTTCTACGTCATTTTGACCCGAGCCGTCTTTCGTACGACACGCGTATTCCGTTTGGACTAATGTGAGTAATCTACCCCATATTTTATAATTTTAAATACTTTTGGGGTGTATCATGTGGTTTTAATATGTTCCAACTTCATTTTATTATTTTTTCACCATTGAGACATTGTTGGGACATTTATATGTGAATCATTATTTGTATAATTATTGTTTGTTTACGCTACATGTACTTGTAGTGCATTACCATTTTTAGTCTAATCTCCATGACTATGCCCGTATTCTTGAGGTACGTTATGGACAATAATAGCGCTATTGGGTTGACCACCCCGCCTTGGGACGCTAAGGTGATTGATTGCACGTGGTTGAGTGTGTATGATGATTAGATGCTCCATCCTATATATATACATATATATGTATATATAGGGTGAGGACTTATTGTTGTTGTTATCATTTGTTAATCAATTTTTGATTTATAAACTGTTATCTCAATAACACTTGCTTGCCAACTTCAAAAGAAAACAAATTTCAAATTATTCAAACTCACAATTTTCTTTAATAAAACTAGATTACTCACCAACTCTCGTAGTTGACCTGTTTTTACCCATGATGCAGATTTGAAGAATGAAGTTGATGAAAAGTAGGGTGTACCTTAGAAACCCACAAGACTATTTAAATTTGATGTAATAAATGTTGTTTGTATTTGAATTTGTATTTGTATGTTGTGGATCTTGTTTGCCTACTTAGTACTTAATTGAATCTAATCATATTATAACATAGTTGTCATGAGACTTTGAACAATATATCACTCCTTGATCAATTCCGCCAAGGATCGGGGTGTGACAGATTGGTATCAGAGCCCTTGACTATAGGGAATTAGGTTAATTGCCTTGACCTAGTCTATAGCCTCTAGGGTCCTCTCGTATGCTAGTTTATAAAATGCACACACAACTGCATGCAATTCGCACTTAGAAAATTCTAGGAATACCTTTGTGTGCTAATTGCTCCCTTATGTGCTTACGTATTACTCATGACACTTATATGTGTGCATACACTTGTAAATTTTCTCTTCTTTCTCTGAAAATCACCCACATACTCAAGTTAGCACGGTGATCGGAAAGTATGGAGAGAAAATACGGGAGAAGGTAAGTGAGAGTGGTTATGCGATGATGATCTCACCGAGGGCGTGATCATCATATATCGTTATACCTGCGAGGGGACCACTTGTCAGTTAGTGGCGGATCTTTTTCTCATTGGTCGATCGTCTGATGCTAACTGTGATTGGTTCATTCATCTGGCCAGGTGGTAGCTCGGGGACCACCTGGTTCGTTCGTGTCTCAATGGTTCGCACAATGACCGTTACAGGGTGACGTGCTATTCTGGCATTGGTACATGTGGCAATCAGCCATTAGCAGCTGTCGAGTCGGGTAAGGTTCAGCCGAGCCTCTGGCGGCTGTCTGTCTGTCTGAATGCTGGCGAGTTGTGCCGCCGGTGCGCTGGCGGGAAGCTTTGTGTATCCGTATGATATACCATCAAGTCCCCCAGTCTTGGTAGTCAAGGTGATGACGTGGTCTAGTATTGACTAGCAAGATTGGAAAAAGGGGCAGTTCGTTTTCCGAGGAAATCGGCGTTATTATAGTTGACGTTAGTGATGTGACTTGTCCGTTTCCATCATTAGGAACGATTTTCAATTTCCCGCTTCCTTTCTTATCTTTTTAGGGTTCTCCTCTTCTTTCTCTCTGTCTTACTTTCTTCGTACTCGCTTTCGATTTTCCTTTGTTGTCTTCTTTCCTGTGCTCTTCTCCCCCCTTTTTAACTTAAAATGGCGGAACACGATCGTCAGGAAGTTCCGGACGATGTTTATGGTCCTTTAGTAGAGCGTTATGGTTTTCAACCGGAAGATGGAGTCCTCCTTCCTGATGCCAACGTAGGGTTTTCCTTGCCTCCTGATGGGAAAACTGGCGTTTATTTGAAAACTTTTGACGCCGGATATCGTCTTCCGACATCCGACTTTATGGATGAAGTTCTGCGTCGCGACAACGTTGGTTTGCATCAGTTGACACCCAACTCTGTCAATAAGATAGTGGCTTTCGAGCTCTTGTGCCGTGGTCTAGGTATCGTGCCTGATTTCTTTGTTTTCAAACATTTTTTCCGTCTCGCTGCTTCTGGGGAGAACTATGCTTTCTATAGAAGGACTTCCGTCCATACATTAATTCCGGAGCCCAAGTATTCTCCTAAGAATTGGCAGGATAAGTGGTTGTGGGTTAACCTCTCGCGTGTTGGTAAGGTGTATTATCGGACTGGTGCCGCTTCTGATCAAATTCCTAAATTATTTCCCCACCAAGAACAGATAGTAAAAACCCTAAACGGTTTCCGAGTCGTTCCGGAGGAGTTTCCGGAATTTATTCTGGCCGGAGGAGGCCTGAGTATGGCATGGCGTATGCGGGGGAAGATGCCGGAGTTTTATGTACTGCGAAAAAGTATAGATCGTCCGTTTCCTGCTTTTTGTTTTTGTTGGTTGGATTTTGATTTCTTCTTATTTCGCCTTTTTGCCTTGCAGATGCCCCGTGTAAAGTACATTTTGAGGACGTTCTTGCCAAGGAATGGGGGAAAGGGGAACTGAGGTATCGAGAGGTCGATCTTGTTGACAAGGTGGCTCCCTCGTTTACTTTTCGCAATCCGGATACTGCTACGGGGGTAAAAGAGATACAGGATTCGGGTGATAAAAAGGCTGGTGAAGGTGTCTCCGAGAGTATTCCTTTGATAAACACAAAGGTTGGGGGGTTATCGAAGGGTAATCGAGAGGAGTCTTCTGAGACGATGCAAGATAACAATGAAGGTATCTTGAGGGGGTCTGCTAGGTTGGCGCATAAGAGGAAGTTGGCATGGGAATCGATGGGGGAAGCCGAGAATCCTTCAGATATGAGGTTGGTCAGGAGGGTGAACCGTCGTCACTTGTTAAGTAAACTGAAGCAGGATGATCTCGGTGTTATAGATATCCCTGATGATGAGGGGGTGAATGTTGTGAAAAGTAAAGCTTCCGTGAGGGCTGAGAGTACTGGTGGTGGAGGACATGAGGAGGAGTTATATTTTGACCCGAAAATCTTGTCCGGGTCTGGTGGGATGAAAGGTTTTGGGGGTGATGCGGGTGGTTCTTTTGATGTTGGTGCTGGGGGTAAGGATGGTTCTGGGCTGGTGAGAGTGACGATGCAGCTTTGGATACTCGAGTGTTTATCGATTTTTCTTCTTTGCCGTTCGTTCCTGATTGGAAACTTGTTAATGGGTCTCGATTGTTTCCTCAAGAGAATGCTGTTGATTTCGCTCTTCACGCGTTCCCTCCGGCTGCAGAGGCTGAGATGGAAAACTTTTCTCATGAAAATCTGGTAAGTACACTTAGGTTTGCCTCTGCGCAGTCTGCTTACTATTTGGCGGCTGCGGCGAAGAGGATAGAGCGCTTGTCATCCTCTTCTTCTATCCAGGAATCTTTAAAGCTTGAGGCTCGCAATGCTCTAAGCGAAACTGCCCGTTTTCGTGAGGCGAACAAAGAGTTAGAGAGCCAGATTGTCCGGCTGGAGGCTGCTGCTCGCCAATTCGACAGCAAATGCGAGATACTGGTTGCAGAGAAAATGTCCGTGGAGGAGCAAATGGAGAAACTTAATCGAGATAATGAGTCCCTGATGATTCGGTTGGAGAGTGTGGATGTTGAGCTGTGTGAGAAAGATCGCCTCTTAGAGGAGAAAGGGGTTGCTTTGAAGGCGGTAGAAGAGGATCTCAAGTGGGTTGTAGAAGAGGGTGCTGCCAGGATCGTGGAAAAAGTTTTTCTAATTCCCGAATTTATGCATGGGATCAACCGCATTCGTCGAACAAGTTATGTGGCTGGAGAAGAAGCAGGTAGGCGTGGTCTTCGCCAGGAATTGAAGATTGGAGGTCTGGATACCGGGGAGGGAAGTTCGGCGTCCGAGTGTGCTAGGGAGGTTGATGATGCGATGGAAGAGTTCGCGACTCTTGATTATGCAGGTTTGCTGAATTTAGGGGAGCTTGGGGTAGATGGCTTGAAGGAATTGCTCATGGTGGAAGCTGATGGGTGAGTCGTTTGTTTACATCTTTCGATATGGTTGTAATGGTATTTCTGGATAATTTCTTTTGTTTTGGTAGTTATGGACAAATGCTCTGTTTGTGTATGGTGGACAAGGTTATGGTTGTATGTTGACTTTGTTTGGTTGGATGTGTCTGGAAACTGCTTTCCTTTTGAAATGGTATTTAGTTGTTTGTGTTGCATCTATTCTTGTTTGAAAATGATGGGTATCGATGTAAGTAGTGTCTAGTCGGTTGTATTGTGGTGTGACTTAACATAGATGGTGCTCGGCCATTTGTATTAAGTTGTGACTTAATACGAGTGGCATTCAGCCAATTGTGTTCAGTTGTGATTTATCATAAGTGGTGCTCGGCCATTTCTATTAAGTTGTGACTTAATACGAGTGGTGCTCGGCCAATTGTGTTAAGTTGCGACTTAACATGAGTGGTGCTCGGCCAATTGTGTTAAGTTGCGACTTAACATGAGTGGTGCTCGGCCGATTATATTAAGTTGTGACTTAATACGAGTGGTGCTCGGCCAATTGTGTTAAGTTGCGACTTAACATGAGTAGTGCTCGGCCAATTATATTAAGTTGTGACTTAATACGAGTGGTCCTCGGCCAATTGTGTTAAGTTGGCTGGGTGATCAAGTCAGCCAATGATTATCAATGTATACAAACAAAAGTGCCATGTTATGGGGTTTTCAAGACTTAATTCTCTGCAATATTAAATCCATTACATATCCTTGTCAGTAAAAGGAAAAAGAAAAGGTATGTTGCAATTAGTTGTTCAAATTGCCTTGTTGATTTTTTAGAAATGGAAACCCTTTAGGTGCTGGATGTTCCATGTCCTTGGTATCGGGTTGCCATCCATGGTTTCTAGCACGTACGCTCCATTCCGGTGTGCCTCTACCACTTTGTACGGGCCCTCCCAAGTTGGGCCTAGCTTCCCTCTTGGTTGGGCGTGGCTGACTTCGATCTTTCGTAATACCAAGTCGCCCACCTTAAACGCCCTTCCTTTCACTCGTCTGTTATAGTATCTTTCTGTGTTAGAATTGTATCTTGCTTGTCTAACACTGGCAAGTTCACGTCTTTCTTCCAGCAGGTCCAAATTGTGTCTTAGGTCCTCCTCCGCCCTTTCAGTGCTGAAGGCAGAGACCCGTAGGGAGGTTATCGAGAGTTCCGGCGGGAGCATTGCTTCTGATCCGTACACCAAGCTAAATGGTGTTTCTTGTGTGCTGGTTCTTGGAGTTACCCGGTAGGACCAAAGAACGCTTGGTAGCTCTTCCACCCAATTGCCTTTGGCTTTTCCCAGTCTTTTCTTGATCCCATTTACCATGGTGCGGTTGGTTACTTCCGTTTGGCCGTTGGCTTGTGGATGGGCAACTGATGTGAACTGCTGTCGGATTTGTCTTTCCTCACACCATCCGCGAAAGGGATTTTCAGCAAATTGTAGCCCGTTGTCACTAATTAACACCCGCGGGGTGCCGAACCTAGTGAGTATATGTTTCCACATAAATTTGATGATGCTTCGTCCAGTTATGGAAGCTACCGGCTCCGCCTCTACCCATTTGGTGAAATAGTCCACCGCCATAATTAAGAATTTCACCCTACCTGGAGGTTCCGGGAAAGGCCCGACAATGTCAATTCCCCACTGGAAGAACGGCCATGGGCTTGTGATGTTCGTTAAAGGGGCTGCGGGTAGATTCTGTGTTGGAGAAAAAGTCTGGCATTCTATGCACTTGCGTGTTATCTCCATCGCGTCGGCATGGATGTCGGGCCAATAGAATGCCATACGCAGGATCTTGCCCGTTAACGCCCTTGCTCCCTCATGGGCCCCTGCTAGCCCAGAGTGTATCTCCTTTAATGCGCGGCATCCTTCTTCTTTTGTTATACATTTTAGCCAGGGGGTCAAGTATCCTTTTTTGTAAAGATTCCCTTCAATTATTGCAAAGTTGGGAGCTTTGACTCGAATCTTACGAGCTTCTGTATCATCTTCTGGCAAGGTCCCATGCTGGAGGTATTCCATGAATGGAGTACTCCAAGTCGGCGGTTCTTCTAATGTCACGTTGACCTGTCTTTCCTTGATGCTGCTTTCATGTAGTACCTCGACCAACACCTTTTTGGTCAGATGATCGAACGACTTTGAGGCCAGCTTACTTAGGGCATCGGCCCGTCTGTTCTCTGACCGGGGGATTTGTTTAATTGTGAAGTTGTCAAAGGACTTTATTAGCTTTTTCACCGCTTCTGTGTATTTTTGCATTCGTTTGTCTCTGGCTTCATATTGACCATTTATCTGGTTCGTCACCAATAAAGAATCACTCAAGTCTGTTACTCGTGTCGCCCCATTTTCTATTGCTAGCCGAAGTCCTGCCAGCAAGGCTTCGTATTCTGCCTCGTTATTTGATGTTCGGAAGTCAAAGCGTAATGCGTATGTGATCTCTTCGCCCTGAGGACTTTTCAAAATCAAACCAGCCCCTGACCCTTCTTTTCCAGCCGCTCCATCGGTAAACAAAGTCCATTCGCATAACTGTTCCTTGGAGGTAGAATGAGCGGTAATCGATGTTTCTGTGGCTGGTTGGTCAGGGATTTCAATCAAGAAATCTGCCAGCGCTTGTGCCTTGATGCCTATGCGAGGCCGGTAAGTGAGGGCGTGTTCTCCCAGCTCTATGGCCCATTTGGCAAGTCTTCCGGAATTTTCTGGTTTCAGGAGGATCTGCTTAAGCGGCTGACTAGTAAGTACTTCGATGTGGTGTGCTTGGAAATATCGGCGAAGACGTCTGGCGGCATGTACGAGTGCTAGGACCAATTTTTCGAGCATTGGGTAATTGATTTCCGGGTTTTGGAGTGCTCGGCTGATGAAATATACTGGGAGTTGTATATTATTTCTTTCCACTACTAATACCGCTGAAATGGCTTCATGCGATGCTGACAAATATATGGATAATGTTTCTCCTGGGATGGGGCTGGCCAGC
Source organism: Cichorium intybus (assembly GCA_023525715.1). Lineage (NCBI taxonomy): Eukaryota > Viridiplantae > Streptophyta > Magnoliopsida > Asterales > Asteraceae > Cichorium > Cichorium intybus. Next base: position 28,286,991 of record CM042016.1, on the reverse strand, counting down.
GTGGGTAGGTTGCTTAGTGTTTGCTTAATATTTTGCCAAGCTTCGTCAGCTGCCACTGTCCATCTGAATCCTTCCTTGTTGACTTCTCCTTTTAGCGTGTTAAAGAGTGGTAGGGCTTTCTCTGCCGATTTTGCAATGAAACGCCCTAACGCTGTTAACTTTCCATTCAACGTCTGCATGTCTTTCAATGTGGCTGGAGGTTTAGTTTCAAGGGCATCTTGTACTTTAGCAGGATTAGGAAGTATACCCTGATTTGTCACGTAATATCCCAAGAAATGGCCTTCCTCCACCCCAAATACGCATTTCGCGGGGTTCAGTTTCATCTTAGCTTGCTCTAATGTTTTTAATGTCTCTTCTATGTCTGTTATCAATGTGGTTTCTTCCGAACTTTTGATTACCATATCATCGACATAGACTTCGATGTTTCGCCCAATTTGATTACGGAATAGATGGTCCACCAACCGCTGGTATGTTGCGCCTGCATTCTTTAGTCCAAAAGGCATTTTCCGGTAGCAGAATGTTCCTCGATCAGTATAGAATGCTATTTTGTCTTCGTCCTCTTTTTCATTTGTATTTGGTGGTAACCCTTATATGCATCTAGAAAGCATTTCCACCGAAAACCTTGAAGTGATTCCACTTTTTGATCTATCTCTGGCAGGGGATAGCAGTCCTTGGGACAAGCTTTGTTTAGGTCTGTGTAGTCTATACACATCCTCCAACTTCCGTCGCTCTTCTTGACCATTACCGGATTAGCAATCCAGTCAGGGAAAATGGCTTCCTTTAGTATCCCTGCTGCAACTAGTTTGGTCACTTCTGTATTAATTGCCATGTTTCATTCACCTGCTTGGCCCATCTTTTTCTGCTTGATTGCCTTACTTCCTAGTTTAACGTTTAAACTGTGTTCTATTACTTCTCTGTCTACTCCCACCATATCTGCGGGCTCCCATGCAAACACATGTTTATATTGTTTAAGGAGAATAATCATCTTCTTTCTCGTAATTGTGGGCAGACTGGTGCCGATGCGGATCAATTGCTCGGGGTAATCTTGGTTAATGATCTCTTGGTCATTTGATCCTTCTGTCCTGGCTTTCTTGACTGGTCTGATGATATCTTTTGGTTGCATCACTTGACAACAGCTCAGAGTCTGGGGGCTTGTGGCTAGAACGCAGGCTACCCCATTCGGGGTTCTGAACTTTAAGAGGCTGTGTACTGTGGATGGTACCGCCCCAAACTTTAGTAGCCCTGGCCTTCCTAGAATCATATTATGTTCTGAGGGTGCTCTTACAACTACAAATTCGATGAGTGATGTTTTATGGAGTTTTCCATCGAAACTCTTCAACGTGAATGGCAGAGAGATGGTCCTAATTGGCCATATGCTGTGACCAGTGAACCCTACGAGTCGTCCTCTAGCAGGCTTTAGCTCTTCCTTGATGATTTGTGGTAATAAATTAAAACAGTGTTCGTGTATGATGTCGGCAGCACTTCCGCCGTCTATGTATACTCTATGGATCTTGATGTTTTGAATATATCCGATCAGTACCAAAGGGTTATCTCCCTGCCAGCCTTCAGGTCTCGGGTCATTGATTGAAAAACTTAAGTTTAGGGGGCCGTCATCGCAATGTGTGCGTTCTCCGTTGGTGTCACACCCCGATCATTGGCGGAATCGATCAAGGCGTGATATATTGTTCAAAGCCTCATGACAACTATGTTATAATATGATTAGATTCAATTAAGTACTAAGTATGCAAACAAAATCCACAACATACAAATACAAATCCAAATACAACAACATTTATTACATGAAATTTAAATAGTATTGTGGGTTTCTATGGTACACCCTACTTATCATCAACTTCATTCTTCAAATCTGCATCATGGGTAAAAACAGGTCAACTACGAGAGTTGGTGAGTAATCTAGTTTTATTAAAGAAAATTGTGAGTTTGAATAATTTGAAATTTGTTTTCTTTTGAAGTTGGCAAACAAGTGTTATTGAGATAACAATTTATAAATAAAAAATTGATTAACAAATGATAACAACAAGAATAAGTCCTCACCCTATATATACATATAAGTATATATATAAGATGTAGCATCTAATCATCATACACACTCAAACACGTGCAATCAATCACCTTAGCGTCCCAAGGCGGGGTGGTCAACCCAATAGCGCTATTATTGTCCATAACGTACCTCAAGAATACGGGCATAGTCATGGAGATTAGACTAAAAATGGTAATGCACTACAAGTACATGTAGCGTAAACAAACAATAATTATACAAATAATGATTCACATATAAATGTCCCAACAATGTCTCAATGGTGAAAAAAATAATAAAATGAAGTTGGAACATATTAAAACCACATGATACACCCCAAAAGTATTTAAAATTATAAAATATGGGGTAGATTACTCACATTAGTCCAATAAGGAATGCGCGTGTTGTACGATAGACGGCTCGGGTCAAAACGACGTGGAACCTATTATAATTAATAGTTTTGGTTTAGGAATCGATAAATGAGAATATAGTATTAATAAAAATAATTTAGACACATATTATTATATTAGATGAATTAACAATTATCCAAATTTTGTTTTGAATATTAATGTATTTATATGTTAAATGAATTTTAAATTGAATTAATTACTTTGCTTAATTAATTTATATTTTCACTTTAGGAAATATTTTAATAATTTGTTATTAAAATAATAACTAGTCAAATTATAAGTATTTACAGATTTTATATATATGAAATAATCATTAAAATGCTTTGTTACATGCTTAGATATTTAGGAAAATGGTTTTAAATACTAAACAGTAATGAAACATTCTGAAATTATCCGAAACTAATTATGTCATAAAATAGTAATTACTGTAAAATTTGCATATTTTTCTTAACTGCTTTAGTATTTATTTAGTATTTTAATGATTAAACAACAACAAAATTCGGGAAAACTAATAAATGATCCCTAAAACTTCTGGAAAATTAACCATAGTTTTCTAACATTATATTGAGCCTACTGTAAATATTTTGGATATTTTGGACTAAGGGAAGTATTTCTTATGTTTTTCATTATTAACTAATCAATAAAATCATAAATAATAGGAAAATATTAAGAGAAATTAATTAGACTTTTTATTTATGATTACCATGTTATATATGATATTCTGATAAGGTGTTATAATTTTTGGACATGTGTAGCTATTTATTATCAATTTAAACCATTAAATAAACATTAAATCAGGAAAAATAAGAACACATTCTTACAAAAATATGTAAATTTAGTCATGGAGTCTTTAATATGTGAATAAGGTGCGAAAAATATAAAATCTAGTTTTTAACATACATAACTATATTTTGCAATTTATTTATCTACAACAAAATAAAATACAAAATAAGCATCAAACAGTAATATAAATGCATGAAACTTTATAAATCCACTTTACTCAATATATGGGTTGTTCCAAAATATTACCAGAATTTATTGACTGCAAAAAGTATTTTATGTGAATTATTACCTTATTTTAGTGCAATAATTATAGTAATTCAATAAAAATAAGTTATTTTCTGAAAATTTCCAGAACTTCTTATTTTATTGATGGGATCTTTAGAAAAATCAGGTTTATGCATAAAATGAGTTTTAGATATTTTGGTGGATTTAATTTGTTTTATGTATGAATTTGGAACTTTTAACAACATACATTGATGAATGCTTCAATAGGGATGAAGATTTGAGTATGAGAGCTTGTTCTTGGTTGGAAAAGTGATATTTCTTAGATGAATTTCGAGATTGAGAGGGAGAGAAAGGATATAGAGGGTTTGAGTGGTGATGAGAATAATGTGTGGGGAGAAAAATGAAAGGAAAGATGATGAGAGGTGTGAGTGAGAGACCATGGGAATAACTTTTGACTTTAGGTGGTCTTCATAATTTCCCACTAGTACAAGCATCTCTATGTAATACACTAATTAATATAAGAATTTTATAAAATTTAATGTAGAGTTTATAAAAATAGAGTTTTATAAAAAAAAATAGGTTATTATTTGATTATAACAATCTACTTTGATTTGAAGTTTAATTATAGTATTCAAGTTTGACTCTTTTAATTTAATTAAAGTATCATACTTTGATTTGATTTTAATATGGTATCATAATTTAATTTGATTATAGTTATAACGTTATACTATGCTATTTTGCTATTAACGTCAATTTATATCGTATTGTATAGGTTTTGATCCTATTAGCGTCAAGTAAATCTTGAGTAGGGTTTATTAAATTTCCCAATTGGGTTGGGTTGACCCGAATCCATTTTAGGCGGATGTTACAGTCTCCCCTACTTTAGGAAATTTCGTCCCGAAATTTAAGAAGAGAGTACCTTAAGAGAAAAGTTGTGGGTATTTGGTACGTATTTGATCCTCACGCTCCCATGTATACTCAGGTCCACGTGCTGACTGCCACCTTACCTTGACCAGGGGAATGCGACTTCTTTTGAGTTGCTTTTCCTTTCGGTCGGCAATTTCCAAGGGTTTCTCGATAAATTGCATTGTCTCGTCGATTTGGATATCCTCGAGAGGAACATGAAGGTTCTCGTCTGCTAAACACTTCTTGAGGTTGGCTATATGAAATACTGGGTGTACTTTATTAAGCTCTATTGGTAGATCCAACTTGTAGGCTACTGGTCCGATCCTTTTCAGGATTTTGAACGGGCCTACATAGCATGGTGCCAATTTACCCTTGCGTCCAAATCGAACCACACCTTTCCATGGGGACACTTTTAACATGACCATGTCACCCACGGTAAATTCAAGCGGTTTGCGTCGCTTGTCGGCGTAACTCTTTTGTCGGCTACGAGCTGCGAGAAGGTTATTGCGAATCTGAGTGATTTTGTCGGTTGTTTCCTGGATAAGCTCAGGACCAACGATTGGAGAATCCCCTGTTGCGCGAATCACGTGGGACTCGCCAATTTCATGCCAGCAAATAGGAGATCGGCATTTACGGCCATACAATGCCTCAAATGGTGGCATCTTGATGCTAGAATGATAACTGTTATTATAGGAGAATTCCACCAATGGTAAATGAGAGTCCCAGTTTCCTCCGAAATCTAAGACACACGCCCTCAACATATATTCGAGTGTTTGAATTGTCCTCTCAGATTGACCATCGGTTTGAGGATGATAGGCGGTACTGAGATCGAGGCGGGTTCCCATGGCTGCTTGAAGTGATTGCCAAAACCGAGAGAGAAATCTCCCATCACGATCTGAAATGATGCTGAGAGGGATGCCATGCCGACTAACTATCTCGTCGATGTAAATTCGAGTAAGTTGTTCGACCTTGAAATCTTCACGGATGGGAAGGAAATGAGCGGATTTGGTCAAACGGTCAATGATTACCCAAATGCTGTCGTGTCCCTTGGTGGTACGGGGAAGTTTGGTTACGAAATCGATGGCGATCGCTTCCCATTTCCACTCAGGGATTACCGGTTGGACCAATAGTTCAGAGGGTCGTTGATGTTCTGCTTTGACTCTGGAACATGTAAGACATTTGGCCACGAATAAAGCAATATCCTTTTTCATTCCCGACCACCAATAATTGGATCTCAAGCCATGATACATCTTGTCAGCGCCAGGATGAATGGAATATCGAGTTTTATGGATTTCTTCCATCAGGAATGTACGAAGATTGTCGCGATCTGGGATCCAGATGCGATCTTGATAATAGAAAATACCATCAGATTTACTTTCCAACTCCCCATCAATTCCCGTGGGCATGTCATTTTCGGTAATTGCGGAGTGTTGGTCTCCTCGAATTCGGTCACTGAGATTGGACAAGATAGGAGAACATATTAGATGAAATGCTTTGGCATGTTCTTTTCGGCTTAACGCGTCAGCTACGACATTTGCCTTGCCCGGATGATAGCGTATTTCACACTCGTAATCATTTAGGAGTTCGACCCATCGTGTTTGTCTCATATTGAGTTCCTTTTGATTAAGAATATGTTGCAAGCTCTTGTGGTCGGTGAAAATTAGGCATTTAGTGCCGTAAAGGTAATGCCTCTAAATTTTAAGAGCGAAAACCACGGCACCGAGCTCCAAATCATGAGTCGTATAATTCCTTTCATGGATTTTGAGTTGTCGCGATGCGTAAGCTATAACCTTTCCCCTTTGAATCAAAACACAACCTAGACTGAGATTGGAGGCATCGCAGTATACCACGAAATCTTCGGATCCTTCAGGAAGTGTAAGAATCGGAGCGTCACACAATCTTTGTTTAAGGGTTTGGAAAGCGTCTTCTTGCTTGGGTCCCCAATCAAATGGCGTACCCTTGCAAGTGAGAAAAGTAAGCGGTAAAGCGATCTTTGAGAAATTTGAAATGAAACGCCGGTAATAGCCAGCTAAACCGAGGAATGACCGAATTTCCTTGGGGTTACGTGGGGCTTTCCAATTCTTAACTGCTTCAACTTTTGCGGGATCGACTAAAATACCCTTGTCACTTACAATATGACCGAGGAATTGTACCTCATTTAACCAAAACTCGCATTTCGAAAATTTGGCATAGAGCTTATTTCCTTGCAATGTTTGGAGAGTTAGACGAAGGTGTCTTTCATGGTCTGCCTTTGTCTTGGAGTAAATGAGGATGTTATCAATAAAGACGATAACAAAACGGTCGAGATAAGGTTTAAATACCCGATTCATCAAGTCCATGAATGCGGCAGGGGCATTCGTTAGGCCAAAAGGCATAACGGTGAACTCGTAATGGCCATAGCGGGTTCGAAAAGCGGTTTTGGGGATGTCTTCTTCCCGTACTCGAAGTTGGTGATAACCCGAGCGGAGGTCGATTTTTGATAAACATGAAGCTCCTTGAAGCTGATTAAAAAGGTCGTCGATCCGAGGTAACGGATATCGGTTCTTGATGGTCAATTTATTTAACTCCCGATAATCGATACACATACGAAACGAACCATCTTTCTTTTTTATGAAGAGAACCGGGGCTCCCCAGGGTGAAGTACTAGGGCGGATAAATCCCTTATCGGTTAATTCTTGGAGCTGACTTGCCAATTCTTGCATCTCGGTTGGAGCCAACCGATATGGAGACTTGGCTATAGGAGCAGCCTCAGGAACGAGATCGATGCGGAACTCTAGCTCACATACTGGAGGGAGTCCAGATACGTCATCGGGAAAGATGTCGGGAAAGTCTCGTACAATCGGAATATCTTCGATCTTCTTTTCTTTGACCTTTGTTTCCACCACATGGGCTAAGAAAGCCATGTATTCTTTACGTAGATACGATCGAGCTTGAGTACATGACATAAGACTAAGCTTTTTTGAACGAGTCTCGCCATAAATACGAAGACTTTGACCGTCGGCAAGAGGAATACGAATAAACTTCTCGTAACACACTATTTCAGCATGGTTTTGGGATAGCCAATCCATTCCCACGATGATGTTGAAGCTACCAAGTTCCATAGGAACTAAATTGACAGAAAATTTATGACCGCAAAAATCGAAAGTGCAATCTTGGATGACTGCATTGAGTGAAATGTTTTTTCCATTGGCGACTTCTACGGTAAAGTGTTCATCAAGTATCGTGCGAGGTGTGTGAAGTATGGGTTCAAATTCCAAAGACACAAAACTTTTGTCGGCACCTGAATCAAAAAGTACTGATGCGTAGCAGTCATTTATGAGAAACGTACCATTTACGACCTTGTTATCGGTCTGTGCTTGGGTTGCGGTAATGACAAATGCTCGGCCTTTGGGAGCTGGAACCTGCATTGTTGGATTTGCCTGGGCTTGAGTGTTAATGATATTGACAAGCCTAGGACACGCGTTTCTGAAATGGGTGGGGTCACCACAGTTGAAGCATGTTCCAGTTGGATATCGGGTTTGTGTTTGCTGATTTGAGGGTAGAGCGAATGGTCGCTGAGTTTTTGGTGCACGGCATGTGTCCGCCAAGTGGCCATAGCGACCACAAGTCGTACAAAGGCGACACAGGCTGGTGGACATATGGTGATAGTTACAATGGTTACAGAGGGGGTGAGGTCCGGTATACGGCTTTTTGTTTGGTTGGGTGACTTGGGTGATAGGAGCAGCAGGGGTAATAACAGCATGGTTGTGGTGATGGATTTTCCGCTTCTTTTTGTCGTGTCGGTGTGAGGACTCGGACTTGACAATTAAGGGGGTCTCAGGGGTCGGCTTTTCAGTTGTCATCTTTGAACCCTTGCGTGGGAGGACACCATCGTTCATATTATCCTCGTTGAGTTGACCTGCTATTTCAATAGCGGATTCCAGAGTAGATGGCCTGCTGCTGGTCACCGAATCACGGATCTGGCACGGTAACCCTTTGATGTAGCGACGTATTGTAGTTTTCATAGGTTGAACCATGTGAGGTAGGAGTCTTGAAAGATCATAGAATCTATTAGTGTAGGTCGCGTTGTCTCCTCCCACCTGTTTCAGATTCCAGAATTCCTCCTCGAGAGTTTGCAATTCGCTGTCCGGGCAGAACTTTTCTATCATGCGTTCCTTTAGTTTTGACCAGGTCATTCCCAAGGCAACACCCTCTCCTTTTGCCCGTTTTTCTAGGTTCCACCATGAGAGAGCATGACCTTGGAGGCACCCTGTAGCGTGACGGACCATCAGGTCCTCAGGGCAATCGCTGTGGATGAAAGTACTCTCCATTTCTTCGATCCATGTGAGGAGTGCGGTGGCACCATCTATGCCTTTGAAGTAAGGCGGATTACAGCTACGAAAATGCTTAAACGAGCAATGATGAGTGGTTGCTGGAGCTTGCGGCTGAAGAGTTTGAAGATGGGTTGCAATTGTTGGGATGACATTCGCTACCTCCTTAGCGATAAGGGCGGCTAGCCTTCGTTTGTTACGAGCAGCGTATGGGGGTCGTAATGCCATCTATGAGAAACACGCATATGGACTTGTGAGTTATTTGTAAATTGATTATGGAAATTAAGTTTGTAGACATTGTTGGGTAAAATGATTGTAAAACACTTGTTGGGCCATGGTTAGGAGTGTTGGGCACATTTTGGGCTTTCCATGGGTACTAAATGTGAAGCATGTAGCAATTGCGTGGGCCCCCACAATACTACGTTTTCACATGTTTTTCCCACTTCAAGGCCCATTAGGGAACTTAATAGTCCAATGAGTTGGCCATTTTGGAGTGTATCCTTTCGGATATGTTTGATAAGGTCGGGTATTTTGATGGCTCAAAAGTAATGTGAATGACGCGCTTTGGCCTATAGGTTTGGGAACTCTCGCCTTTGGTCCCCAGGTAAGCAAACTGGTCCCTCGGTTGATTGGGATGTATACGAATGCTTACCTAGTCAGGACTTTCGGGCTACCGGCACCTCCCCCTTCCAGTTACTACACGTCCATTACTTTGATCCTACCCAACTAGAGTGGATGACTTTTAATTTCCTATGAGCTCTAAGGAATATATATGTATATAAATTTTTATTTTGAAATCATTTGAGTATATGTGTGATTTTAAGAGAAAGAGGAGAAAATTCACAAGTGTATGCACACATATAAGTGTCGGGAATAATACGTAAGCACATAAGGGAGCAATTAGCACACAAAGCTATTCCTAGGATTTTCTAAGTGCGAATTGCTTGCAGTTGTGTGTGCATTTTATAAACTAGCATACGAGAGGACCCTAGAGGCTATAGACTAGGTCAAGGCAATTAACCTAATTCCCTATAGTCAAGGGCTCTGATACCAATCTGTCACACCCCGATCATTGGCGGAATCGATCAAGGCGTGATATATTGTTCAAAGTCTCATGACAACTATGTTATAATATGATTAGATTCAATTAAGTACTAAGTATGCAAACAAAATCCACAACATACAAATACAAATCCAAATACAACAACATTTATTACATGAAATTTAAATAGTATTGTGGGTTTCTAAGGTACACCCTACTTTTCATCAACTTCATTCTTCAAATCTGTATCATGGGTAAAAACAGGTCAACTACGAGAGTTGGTGAGTAATCTAGTTTTATTAAAGAAAATTGTGAGTTTGAATAATTTGAAATTTGTTTTCTTTTGAAGTTGGCAAACAAGTGTTATTGAGATAACAATTTATAAATAAAAAATTGATTAACAAATGATAACAACAAGAATAAGTCCTCACCCTATATATACATATAAGTATATATATATGATGGAGCATCTAATCATCATACACACTCAACCACGTGCAATCAATCACCTTAGCGTCCCAAGGCGGGGTGGTCAACCCAATAGCGCTATTATTGTCCATAACGTACCTCAAGAATACGGGCATAGTCATGGAGATTAGACTAAAAATGGTAATGCACTACAAGTACATGTAGCGTAAACAAACAATAATTATACAAATAATGATTCACATATAAATGTCCCAACAATGTCTCAATGGTGAAAAAAATAATAAAATGAAGTTGGAACATATTAAAACCACATGATACACCCCAAAAGTATTTAAAATTATAAAATATGGGGTAGATTACTCACATTAGTCCAATAAGGAATGCGCGTGTTGTACGATAGACGGCTCGGGTCAAAACGACGTGGAACCTATTATAATTAATAGTTTTGGTTTAGGAATCGATAAATGGGAATATAGTATTAATAAAAATAATTTAGACACATATTATTATATTAGATGAATTAACAATTATCCAAATTTTGTTTTGAATATTAATGTATTTATATGTTAAATGAATTTTAAATTGAATTAATTATTTTGCTTAATTAATTTATATTTTCACTTTAGGAAATATTTTAATAATTTGTTATTAAAATAATAACTAGTCAAATTATAAGTATTTACAGATTTTATATATATGAAATAATCATTAAAATGCTTTGTTACATGCTTAGATATTTAGGAAAATGGTTTTAAATACTAAACAGTAATGAAACATTCTGAAATTATCCGAAACTAATTATGTCATAAAATAGTAATTACTGTAAAATTTGCATATTTTTCTTAACTGCTTTAGTATTTATTTAGTATTTTAATGATTAAACAACAACAAAATTCGGGAAAAATAATAAATAATCCCTAAAACTTCTGGAAAATTAACCATAGTTTTCTAACATTATATTGAGCCTACTGTAAATATTTTGGATATTTTGGACTAAGGGAAGTATTTCTTATGTTTTTCATTATTAACTAATCAATAAAATCATAAATAATAGGAAAATATTAAGAGAAATTAATTAGACTTTTTATTTATGATTACCATGTTATATATGATATTCTGATAAGGTGTTATAATTTTTGGACATGTGTAGCTATTTATTATCAATTTAAACCATTAAATAAACATTAAATCAGGAAAAATAAGAACACATTCTTACAAAAATATGTAAATTTAGTCATGGAGTCTTTAATATGTGAATAAGGTGCGAAAAATATAAAATCTAGTTTTTAACATACATAACTATATTTTGCAATTTATTTATCTACAACAAAATAAAATACAAAATAAGCATCAAAAAGTAATATAAATGCATGAAACTTTATAAATCCACTTTACTCAATATATGGGTTGTTCCAAAATATTCCCAGAATTTATTGACTGCAAAAAGTATTTTATGTGAATTATTGCCTTATTTTAGTGCAATAATTATAGTAATTCAATAAAAATAAGTTATTTTCTGAAAATTTCCAGAACTTCTTATTTTATTGATGGGATCTTTAGAAAAATCAGGTTTATGCATAAAATGAGTTTTAGATATTTTGGTGGATTTAATTTGTTTTATGTATGAATTTGGAACTTTTAACAACATACATTGATGAATGCTTCAATAGGGATGAAGATTTGAGTATGAGAGCTTGTTCTTGGCTGGAAAAGTGATATTTCTTAGATGAATTTCGAGATTGAGAGGGAGAGAAAGGATATAGAGGGTTTGACTGGTGATGATAATAATGTGTGGGGAGAAAAATGAAAGGAAAGATGATGAGAGGTGTGAGTGAGAGACCATGGGAATAACTTTTGACTTTAGGTGGTCTTCATAATTTCCCACTAGTACAAGCATCTCTATGTAATACACTAATTAATATAAGAATTTTATAAAATTTAATGTAGAGTTTATAAAAATAGAGTTTTATAAAAAAATAGGTTATTATTTGATTATAACAATCTACTTTGATTTGAAGTTTAATTATAGTATTCAAGTTTGACTCTTTTAATTTAATTAGAGTATCATACTTTGATTTGATTTTAATATGGTATCATAATTTAATTTGATTATAGTTATAACGTTATACTATGCTATTTTGCTATTAACGTCAATTTATATCGTATTGTATAGGTTTTGATCCTATTAGCGTCAAGTAAATCTTGAGTAGGGTTTATTAAATTTCCCAATTGGGTTGGGTTGACCCGAATCCATTTTAGGCGGATGTTACAGTTGGAGTGGTCATGTCGCTTCTGACTAGTCCGGATTGCCAGAATCTCGAGGGTCTTTCCTCCGGTCTTATTGTCCTTCCTTCCTCTTTTGGCTTTCCTTTCCGCTTCAAATTGTTCTCGTAATCTTTTTGCTGTTTCCACCAGGTTGCCTTTCAAAATTTTCTCTTCCATTTCTTTCTTCAGCATGGCACAATCGACGGTGTAATGAGCCCTGCTCTTATGGTATTCGCAATATCTTTGTCTAATGTCTAGCATTTTACTAGTGGTGGATTCTTTAACCGCGTAGATGTCTGCCTGTCTGTTCCGAGGTTCTTCCCGGTAGAGTGGGTTGAATCGTCGTGGGGGTCTTCCTCCCCTTGGAGGGAGGTTGAAATGGTCTTGTCGGCGGCTGTGAGGGTAGCGGTCGTGTCGCTTGTGTTGGCCATCGGTTGTTGCTTTGAGATACTGTTGTTTCTCCGCTGTACCTTCTTCCTGTCTGAGGAACCTTTCGACTCGCTCCTTCAACTCGTGCCGGGTTTGCGGTGGTCGGCCTAGGAATTTTCGGGATAACCGTCCTGGTAACAATCTCCAAGTGAACGCTCCCGTCACCATGCGGTCGTCCTGTCCCGGTACATCTAGGGTAACTTTGTTGAATCGCTTGAAGTAATCTTTCACAGACTCACCCTCTCGCTGTTTACAGCCCATTATAGCATGGTTATCGCCCCTATATTTACGTAGTTGCATGAAATTTGTGAGAAACAGTTGTTTTGGTTGTTCGAAATTGTATATGCTGTTTGGTGCTAAGCTTTTGAACCATGCGCCCGCGTTACCGTCCAGCGTTGTCGGGAAATACGTGCACCAAAAGCGTTGATCTAATTTCAGCGAGGTCATGTGCCATTCATAAGTGTCAATGTGGCTATCCGGGCATGTGGTTCCATCGTATACCTTCAACGTTGGGAGTTTGGCAGTACTTGGAATCTCGTAATCCAAGAGCTCTTTGACAAAAGGAGAGCGTGGTGCGGTGATTGTTGGAACTGGGTTCAGTGTTTGGGGTTGAAACAATTGGTAGAATGGCATGAACAGGTATTGTGGCGTCATGTAGGGTGTGTTTATTATTGGGGCCGTAGGGAAACTGTTAACGTAATATGGTGGTGGGGTGAATTGGATTGGAGGGATGGAAGCATTTACAAAGAAATCTTGTGGTACAGTGGGTACCGGAGTTGGGGTTGATGGTGTTCCTGAGGCAAACAGCGGTGGTAAAGGCGGTAGGAAACTTGCCGAGACCGGGATTGATGTGGATGTTCCCGCCGTTGTTAGAGTGACCAATGGAGGTGGGAATAGCGATTGTGTTGCTCTTGGCCTTGTGTGGACGAAAGGGTTAACATAAGGTAGCGACGGTGGCATCAGGGTTGGCGTCGGGGTCTGCCATGGTGAGACGGCTGTGACAGACGATGCTGTCGTAACTGTTTGTGGTGTAGTCGCCGGAGTGGGAGGTGTCACGGCTCCTAACGACGGCATGAGTCGTATTGGACTTCGCTGAGCGTCGTCCTGTTGACTTCCAGATGGTGTTGCCATTCAAAATTGGGAGATTGTAGTTCTTTTACTTCGTCACACAAGCGGATGGCGGCAATGATGTAAACTCTTGCCTCGGGCTGATCCTCAAGATGCTGATATCCTCGACCTGAGTTCACAACAATAAAGGAACGAGGTCAGACGCACTCCGGGAGGCGATCCCGGGAGGGCGCTCCGATGGTTAAGTTAGCACGGTGATCGGAAAGTATGGAGAGAAAATACGGGAGAAGGTAAGTGAGAGTGGTTATGCGATGATGATCTCACCGAGGGCGTGATCATCATATATCGTTATACCTGCGAGGGGACCACTTGTCAGTTAGTGGCGGATCTTTTTCTCATTGGTCGATCGTCCGATGCTAACTGTGATTGGTTCATTCATCTGGCCAGGTGGTAGCTCGGGGACCACCTGGTTCGTTCGTGTCTCAATGGTTCGCACGATGACCGTTACAGGGTGACGTGCTATTCTGGCATTGGTATATGTGGCAATCAGCCATTAGCAGCTGTCGAGTCGGGTAAGGTTCAGCCGAGCCTCTGGCGGCTGGCTGTCTGTCTGAATGCTGGCGAGTTATGCCGCCGGTGCGCTGGCGGGAAGCTTTGTGTATCTGTATGATATACCATCAGCTACCATTCTTGATTACTCAAAAAATTGGAAGTTTTGGGAAGAAAAGAAAACACTGGTTCTTGGTGGGCTAATTTAATCAAAGATTTTAGTGATGTGTATGGAATAAGGAACGAAATACAAATGAAGACGTTGAGGACGATCGTATTGGCGTTCTCTTATGTACACAATTACACACAGTTCTGTGTCTAATTGTGTACATAAGAGAAAATTGCATTTGCAAGTTTCTCTATGTGTAATTGTGGCTATGTGTAATTGTGGCTGAGGGCTAATTTAATCAAAGATTTTGGTGATGTATAATTATGCACATAAGAGAAAATTATGTACCTAGTGAAACTTTCAAGAAATTAAAACATACTTTACTTTTTCTTATATAAAATTCAATTTAAAAAAATTACTGATGATTCTATGTGTAGCCTAGAAACTTGCAAATGTACCTTTTTGTACTCAAAATAGCAACACACTTAAATTTTGCAGGCATTAGCAGATCTGTATTTTTATGGTTTAGCGGATTTGGAAACTGAAATATCTAAATAACTAATTTCAAAACTTAAATTTGAGTTTGAAAGGCGGAGACTAACAATGAATGATGTTAGAGAGCTGGTTTATAGAGATGTATGGTCATATTCTATAATCTTTATTGTATTTTTAAGGAAAATTGCAGGAAATAGTAACATAATTTACTCTTTTCACCGATATAGACAATGTACTTTATTTTTTACCCATAAAAGCAATGTATTTATATTTCTTTACCTATAATAGGAATGTAAAAACAATTATTTACTTATATAATGACAATATGTAGCATATAAAGTACATTGCCAATATTGGTAGCGAGATAGAGTACATTGTTGTTTTCCGTAATCTTCATTTTCATTTTATTTAGGATACATTACTCATTTACTCAAGGGTGTTTCTGTCTTTTCAAGTACATAAAATCTAGAGTATCTCCCACAGATGCTGCAGGAGTACCTCCATGGTGAAGAACACATAAGCTTCATGTATCCAATGTTACAATTCTGTCGCGCTATGATGTTCATCCTTAATTTGTTGCTTTTTTCATTCTCACTGTTCATTTCATAGATAGTTTCTAATACATCTTAAAGGACTAAAAATAGACTCGCATGCAAGTATGTTTTTTCATATTTTTCTTTTTAATAAAATGAAAAAATGAAAGATCATTTATTATGCTTGGGGTTTATTTGAAAGTTAAGAAGCTTCAGATCATGATGTGATATTGTTGCGTTCAACAAAATCTCTAGGTTCATCTTTATAACATTGTCATTCTACAAGTTTTTTTGGGGGAAGCTCCGCTGCGAAGCATGGTAGCAAAACTTCGTTAACCACAAAGAAGAGTTTACAACCATATTAACAGCAAACGGGCTACAAGCTGCGACACTAATTCCTTTTAAATAACAAAAATAATTCTTTTAAACACAATGTCCATATATCTAATGCAATTAATTAAAGTGAAATTTATTAATACATAACCGAGTCGGTTCAAGTCAAAGCTAGAACGTGTAGATTATTTTCCGAGCTTGAGCTCGAATTCAATTTCGAGCTTTGAGGATTTGAATCGAGTCGATCTTGAGATTGACACTGTATAGACTCAATTGGACTTGATTACACCCTTAGCCATAGTTTTAGCTTTGTGAAAATGATTGTTTAGAAATATAACAAAATTGATTGTTTAGAAATATAACATTACATCATGGAAAAAATGTAATGAGAACCTACGAAATATAATATATTAATATATTTTTATCGTTTAATTTTTTTTATCATTTATTATAAAATACTATATATTTATGTCATGCATATATTAATGTAATGTAAACTACTTAGAAACCTGATCACCTTATTGGATGAAATACCTCGGATAGACTTTTTGAGCTAATCACTATATGTTTACTTTACAAAATATATTAGGTAGCAATGATAAAGTATTGGATGGAACACTAGAGCAAAAATTACTTTGAAGTTGAGTTTTATATGGACGGGACTGAAACAACGATCAAGTTAAATGAGACTAATTGATTAAATTTTAGTCTCACCTAAAATTATGAAACAAAATGGTACATAAATCCAAATAACAAAAAAGCTCTATTACACATCTCTCATTTACACTCCATCGCTACCCACACCCATACTCACATCTTAACCCCACACCCACGAGTACGCCACCCCAACCCACGCCCACCTACCCCTACTCCCACCCCTACCCTCACACCCACACCCTACCAACACCAACACTCACACCCACACCCACACCTACACCTCACCCCTACCTAATCCCTCACCACATCCTTACCCCCACCCCTACCCCATACCCCTATCTACACCCCCACTTCAACCGCACCCCTACCCCTACCCCCACCTACACCTCAATCCTATCCCACCCACCCACAACTCAACCCTATCCCACCCCACCCTTACCTATACCCACAACCCTACCTTACCCTACCCACACCCACACCCACATCTACGTCCACACCCATGCCTACATCCAACCCTTGCCGCATTAACACCCCACCCTCACCCACACCTACACCCCTACCCCTACCTCCACCCCTACCCCTGCCCCACTAACCCTCACCACAAACACATACAAGGTTGTTTATTCATAATTATAGTATGATTAATAAATATTAGAAATAATTTACAAAAGAAGGCTTTTCACGAGTAAAAACCCAAATCATTCATAAAGAGTTAACTGATGGTGGACATGATATCATACCCAATTTTTTTCATTCAAATCGTGTACCGTACCAACTATAGTTGGTAGAGAAAATTTAACTACTGGTACCGTACTTGATAGCAACTTAGTTGGCTACCGACAAGTTTGGTTAGTACAATTGGTAATGTATATACCAAAAACTCTTAACTAAAATGAATTTGAAGAGTTCGACACTTGGTGTTATTAATTCTTGAGTTGAAAAATATAATTGTTGTTTGTCTTAGCTACTTAGGGATTGGAAAGGAATAGGGGCCATGTAACGTCTCAAATCCAGTAATAATTTTTTTTTCCTTAAAAACGGTTCAAATATACAAAACGGGTTAACTATTAAAAACCGTGTAAATTAAAAGTTGGTATTTAAAAACATTTAAATCGTATTTAACAAAAACATTTACAAACATTATCCAGCGGAAGACTTGATTATAAAAACCTTAGATGGGGTACAGTCACGCCGTGCTCCAAGCTCAAGCCAGCAAATACCTGAAAAACAGTAAGGTTGAAAGAGTAAGCACAAAGCTTAGTGAGTTCCCCAAAATGGCACACGATCCATCACATAAACACAATCACAAAAGGTCATCGAGCTCGCGTCGATCAATCTAGCTCTCGGGCTCACCCCGATCCGCCTCGGCTAAGAACTCACGAGCTCGCCCCGTTCCGTCCGTCACTGAATCAACTCATTCTTTGACTCACGGGCTCGCCCCGATCTTGTCTAATAAACTCATTCTTTGTTTCACGGGCTCGCCCTGATCTTGTCGGTAAACACGTAAGGCACATACGTCATATTATTACACAAAGTAATATAAAACTACCTACGCATGCAACATCATCCATAATATCATGAGAAGACTCACCTGATCCGCGACCTCGAGCTAGACATCATTCTACGTGAGTGTCCTCAGATCCCAATAATACGAACTTCCTAACAAGGGTAAACTTCACTTAGAACCTCCTAAATCCCAAATAGGATAAACTTCTAAGACCACTACCCCGAACCCACAAATTTGATCAAAAATCAAACTGGTCAAAAAGTCAACGGTCAAAAGCCAGTTAGTGCCGCTATTTTCCTAGATAGCGCCCCTAACTATAAATAATCTCCATAGAAAAAATATACAAACCTTATTGTTCAGTCTATAATTCATCTTAACGGCTCATCGTGCTTAAATGGTCATGCTTAAACGTTATCTCTTTCACTAAACATGGATTTTACACAAAAGGACATTGTGTATTTAAAATACGTCTTTTATAAATTTAATTCATCTTTAAACTTATTTGGCCTAATTAAAAAATTACTAAAATTCATTTATCATACAATTAAATTAATCTAATCTAAAATTTCATAAACTTTAATTTCCCAAGTTTAACTTTCACTCCTCTTACACTTATCATATTAACGGGTCCAAGGAAGATTATAATTAAAGTCCATCACAAAGCTTAAGTCCAAATATTAAAAGTTTCGATAATGGCCTAGCCTTATTCATAACAGCCCAAGGCCCAGCTACCCATATAAGGAGTTCAAGAAGCCAATCTGTTACCTTCTTCCTCTGGACGTCGCTACGCTCCACCCGGCAGTCACAATCAACTCCGATTTCCGGCGACGGCAACCCAACACGCAAGCGGATGAGCGAAGGCTGCGCCACCCATCGCCGGCCATTCTTTCCTCAACGATTCCTTCTATTACACCGGCTGGACCCAGCTCCATTCTTTCCCGGCGATAACAGCTCCAACCCCCTCCCATGACCTCGGCACCTCGCCGCCTCATCGCTGCTTAGACCCACCATCAAACTTCATTCTCTATAAACGACATAACTCACTACATCTCCTGATATTCTCGTTTCTCCGGCGACTCATTCTTCACCGGCCAAACTGATTTGACCCCTCCATTCCTCCAATGCTACTCTTAATCCCTCCGTCTGGTCGAGCTCCATTCCATTCCTCTCGCAACCTCCATTCAGTCGCTAGCCTCTTCTCTGATATTGAAGCATTTAAGAGAGAGTGAGAGGGAGTAGCACCATGTTAACACACATCACCAATATGGTGCTACTCCCTCTCACTCTCTCTTAAATGCACCCTCAAATCTGTCTCTCATTCGCAAAGGATCTCAGGAATACGTACACTGAAAGTATGAGAGACAAACGTGACTGCAATTCCATTCAAGAATTCCATCATTGACATTTATGCCCCTCCACGATTAAGAATTGACACTTAAGTCCCTCGTAACAAAAGTGATTGTTATAAAATAACCATTGCTAAAAATTTATAAATCAACTAATTTTAATTCATTCTATAGCTCATGTATTTCTTTTAAATAATCACTGTTTAGCGTATATTTGCAAATTTATCAAAACGATCTTGGTTTTATATTATCAATTATGTCTAATTTAAAAGGTCTCAACATGCACGTTTATTCAAGATATGACTTTGATAACATAAATAAATATTTCCTATTGGAGTTTTGAAATTATTTTAGTTTTTGAAAAGTTTTGTTTTACCAATTTAGTCTAATTTATTGTAAACCCAAAATACCGATGTTACATGTCATTATCTAATATAGAAAATTGAGAATTAAGAGATTACCTCGTGTGAATATTTTAATTAATATAGGAAATTGAGAATTAGGAAATTGAGTATTACTAATTGGTAGTTAGTAATACTGGCTATGCAACTATTAATAATTCAATAAAAACATTCTTTAGATATACACTAAACAAACTTAAAAATAGTGTGACAATTGAAATTTTGATATAAGGTAAGAAATACAATATAAGTAAATTTAACGTGATGCATACATATATTAAATGTCTGATGCAAGGGTAAAATGGTAAAAAATGGTAAAAATATAAAGATATGTGTGCTGAGACCCTTTATTAAGTTATAATGAAGTATTAATTCATTTAGAAATTTGTTTTAAAAGCACAAGTGCAAAATGAAAAACTGGGGACAAAAAGTGAAATTTTTTTTGACAATATTTAAAATTTAATATCTCAAAATATCGAAAGAATTGGGAAAAGTCATCAATATGACTTTTGTAATGTTTGATGTAACAAAAATATAAGTAAAATATTCAAGTCATTTGGAGATATAACGAGAAAGTTATGAAGGTTTGAAAATGGCGAAAAGTGACAAAGTTTGCCAAACACTCATATTTGAAGGCTGGAATGGAAAATCTGAACGAATTCAGACTTAGGTCAGTGAAGAGAAGTTCTAAAACTCGTGGCTAGTTTTTCAACGATATAAAGATCATGAAAAAAGGACATCTTACAAGGAAGTTACGAGAGGTTAAAGTTAAGAAAACTCTTAATGTAAATGATGGAAAATTTTACTAACACTTGGGTCAGGGGTATTTTTGGAATTTCCATCAATTGACAAGTCAAAATCAGAAAAACCTGAATTCCTTTCCTGTGTGCGTGCGTTCAAGAGAAGAAAAAGGGGGAAATGGAGTTTGGAGCTAGTGTTTGTCAAAAACCAAAATCGGGAGACATGCTAAAATCGAGGGGCTGAGAGCAATGAGCAGAGGGATGCAACATCTCATTGTTGCTATTGTCAGTATGGTAGATGACGACAGCAGGATAGAGGGATGCAGCAGGCGCTGGTAGTGGCGAAGATACCACCACTCACGACGGTATGAGGTGACAGGAAGGTCGCCGACGGTAGGGGTGAGTGTGGTCCAAGGACAAACGAGGTAAAATGGCATGAATCAATAAAATGAAGGATGTTTTGGCATCTAATGTAAGAACCCGTAAATTGTAAAATAATCGTGTGTAATATTAAAGTTGTGAAAAAGGGCAAATTAGTCTTTTGCCATGTTTTGGACCATGATGTAAAATATTTTTGTGTCATTGGGGTAAAAATGTAAGAAAATGATCTTTATGTAATAATAGTTTGATTTTGGTGCCATAATGGAAGAACTAGAACTTGAGGGGGGTAAAGTGAAATTATGGAACTATAAATAGGAGAAAAATCTCCCATAGTTCCCAGAAGATTATAGAGAGTTCGGGAGAGAGCTAGAGGGATGGAGAACACGGGAGATTGCAAGCTCACGAAAATTTGAAGCAAGGATTTAAGAATCAACACTTGGAATTGGTGATTCCAAGATTCTAAGGTAAGGTTTCTATGATCCAAGTTAATAGTTTCAAGTTGTGGTGGGTAATCTTCAAACTGAAATTGAGTATGAAGTTACTACAATGAAATCATACACTCCATCTAGTTCAGAACATCATAGAAAACAAGATAAAACTATTGATTTTGGTTAAATTTCAAGAAGTGAGTTTTTAGCTCAAGAACCCTAGAAATGAGTTTATGAGTTTGAAACTGATTTCAAAAGATTTAGTAAGCTCAAAGAGTCATAAAGAGTGTAAGAAATCAGTTCCATGCTTGAAAATTCATTAAAATGGTTTTTGGTGTTAAATTGGGTGTTACGGGAAAATTTCAAGCAAAAAGGATGGAATTGATGATCTTATGGTTTAATTGTATGAAAGAGTTGTTAATTTAGTCCTAGAAGGATTGTATATTGATTAAGTCATGTAGTAAGAACTTAATATAAGGACATAGTGCAACTGCAGTTTGGAAAATCGTCAAATAAGGCATCATACCTTAAGGTCGCGACGCGACACACATACCCGTCGCGACGCGAGGCGGCGCCAGGGGAATAAATGCAGTTTTTCAATGAGTCTCCTGCCAAGTGAAGCTTGATTTTTGGACTTGATGCTAAACTTGTCCGTTTGACCTCAAATTTTGAACACAAGTCCAATATGATCCAAAATGTCACAGAAAATTGTCGGAATGAAAATAGGGCCTCCCGAGGGTACTATAGTAAAATACGTATAATATATTACTTAACTAAAGTTGGTCATTTAAAAGTTATATAACCGTTATGACCCATGGTAGTATTATAAGGACTCTAATGAGTTATAGAGTCAATAGAAATAAATGTTAATGTATGATATATTAAATATAGGTGCAAGTCAAGTGATTGAGCAACATCGGAAGGGTAAAGAACCAAGAAACACTTAATCAACTCTTCAAGAACTATAAGGTGAGTACATGAGATATTTTTCCCATTTTGGGGTACATGGCAAGTAAGTATATTAAGATTTCATATAATATTTTTAAATGTGAAACTATATGCAAGAGTGATATTTTCTAACTCATTTGGAAAGTAAAATACTACATTTGAAAGTATGATTTGGTCTATGAGCCAATTATGTGGAAATGAGTTTTGGGTTATAAACCATATATGTATGATTTTGGCAATAGCCTAGAATGTGGTAAAAATATGTTTTAGTCAAAAGCTTGGCATTTAGCCATTATGTGTACAAGTAATGTTTAAGTAAGCAGAAAGTATTTTGTATGACTGGTATTTGTAGCAAGCAATGTTAGTAAGGGAACCATGCCGTGTTCCACCTACCCGGGTTAGGTATGGAGTCTACTGGGGAAAAGCCCTTTCGCGAAGTAGATTTCCTAAGCAACTTCTACTGTGAGGATTGATCTGTTCTTTCTAGCTGTAGAGACTTGGGGTATCACTTATGCTGATTAATGCCCTAAGTATTAAAAATTCCAGCAAGTTTATAATACCAGTCAAAGAAAGTAAGAAAGATGTTATTTTTGTAAAGTATGTTATGAAATGATTTTGAAAAGCAAAGAGTTATGCTATGTCACTACTATAAAGTTTTGACAGATATTCTATGTTAAGAATTTTAAAATAAAAAGTTGGAAAAAGAAATTAAATGTTTGAGTCTAAAACTCATGTAACTCACGAGACATTTTTGTCTTACGTATTCTATTTTTTATGCCATGTATTCCAGGTCCAGGTACGAAGATGTAAAATAGTTGAAGTTGTCTAAT
Organism: Cichorium intybus; assembly: GCA_023525715.1. Taxonomy (NCBI): domain Eukaryota; kingdom Viridiplantae; phylum Streptophyta; class Magnoliopsida; order Asterales; family Asteraceae; genus Cichorium; species Cichorium intybus. The sequence continues at coordinate 28,263,829 of CM042016.1, read as the reverse complement.
AATTCTAGTGTGCGAAGGAGTGGAGTTGATTACAGCTTTCATGTATTGAAGAATGGTTAAATCCCTTTTCCTTAAACTTTATGGTTGTATGATATGTAATTGTAACACCCCTTGTCGTAGTTAAACAAATACAATGGTTTTTGTTAAACCGTATTTTGTAAAACATGCTTTTATGTAATATAAATGCTTTGTGAAAGTTGGGGCGTTACAAGTTGGTATCAGAGCCATAGTTTAAGCGAATTAGGATTGGATCATTCCATTCCTAGGCTTAGACTTGTGAAATAGGGAGTTAGAGTGAGCTATATAGTTTTATTATGTCTTAAGAAATTGAGACATTGTTTGGTAATAGAATTATATGAATATATTTATGAGTAAAAATAGCTAGTTGATACCAGTGAACAGTGGAACCGAGCGGAAGCATTGGGAACAACATGTGTAGGTGATTATGGTAATATAGGCCCGTATTATTATAATCACAGGACGCGTATTGAGCCTAGTGTAGCCACGAGGGGATACTGGGAAACTGGTGGAAGAAGTAGTAAGCTAATATTTATGACATATTATGAAATACTAAAGTATTGGAATTTTATAGCAAAATGCGAACTAGAAGTGGCCAAGGATCGTATACGGAAAACCAAGGTCCTAATCCAAGGCCTCCTCTTCCTCACCGACCGCCCCAAGCCGATGATGAAGGCAATTCTAGGGGTGATGTTGATCCACCTCCATTGACATTGGAGGCAATTCAGAAATTATTGCATGATTCACAAGCACAAACAAGACAAGAAATGACTCGTCTTTTGGATGAACGACTAGGCGAAAAATCTAAATCGCAAACTGAAGATAGTGTGAAAAGTATAGCTCCGGAGGGTGCTGACCCAATTCAGACCTCTTCACAAGGAGATTCTTCTTCCAAATCGCAGCCACAATTCAAGACCAAAGGAGGTGTACCTTTAAGGACTTTATGTCCTGTCGACCTAAGGAGTTCAACGGGGAAATGGACCCGAAAATAACTATTCGGTGGGTGACTGAAATGGAGCAAGTTCTTCGGATCTGCCGTTGTGAAGAGGATATGAAAGTAGGACTCGCTTCTCAAATGTTAGAGGCCGATGCCCTTAATTGGTGGAATACTCTTCACCGAAGAAGGGGAAGTGAGATTGTGGATGCACTTTCTTGGGAGGAGTTTGTTAGGCGATTGAAAGGCAAGTTTTGCTCAGCTAGGCACCGAGAAAATTTAGTCAATGAATTCTTTGCTCTTACGAAAGAGAAGCAGACATTTGATGAGTACACCAAGAAGTTCTGTGAGATGCTACCTTTTCTGGAAGATACATTACCTACTGAAGCTGGAAGGATAAATCGTTATGTCAATGGGTTACCTAGGGACTACTCATTGGAGGTTGGTAAGGCTACTACCCTTGATGAAGCCATTGAATCTGCAGGTAGAGTTGAAAGTATGATAGAAAAGAAGGCTAAAGAACGTCAAGCTTTCGGGGAGAAACGAAAGTCTTCAGGATTCTCTGGAGCAAGTAAGAAGAGTCGCTTTTCATTAGGATTTTCTAGAAAAAGTGAAGTCAAAGAATGCAAGAAGTGTGGAAAAATGCACGGTGGTGAATGCAAGAAAGGTACTAGTGGGTGCTTCAAATGTGGTCTTCCGGGCCACCAAGCCAAGGATTGTAAGGTGACGGATATTAGTGAAGTGGAGTGCTATAATTGCCACGAAAAAGGCCATTATAGTTTCAATTAACCAAAGAAGAAGAACGAGACGTTGGTTTCTACAGCAAGTAATAGAAAGACGGAGCCGACAAAGACTAAAGGGAGAGCTTTTCAGATGACTCTCGAAGAAGCCAAGGAGGATCAGGATGTGGTAGCAGGTACACTAATTGTAAACTCACAACCTGCTTATGTTCTTTTTGATTCTGGAGCACATTTTTCTTTTGTGTCCCATGAATTTCGTAAGCGTCTAAACATACCAATGAAACCCTTAGATGATACATGTATCATAGAAGTCGCAAATGGAGAATTAGTTACGGTACGTCATGTGTATGAGAAATGTTCGATTGAGATTAATGGACGAATTTTAAAAGCTAATTTGCTGCCTATCGGGATCAAGGGTTTTGATATTATTATTGGGATGGATTGGCTCGGAGCTCATAATGCTAAGATTCTTTGTGGGAAACGAATAGTATCGATCAAATTGCCTGATGGTAGCAAAGCTTACATGTATGGGGAACGACGAAAGAATATGCAAAGTCTTATCTCTGCTATTAAAGCCCGTAAATGCATCCATAAAGGGTGTGAATCATTTATCGCTTATGTGATGAATGGGAAGAAAGAGAAGCAGAAGATGGATGACATAAAAGTGGTCAATGAATTTCCTGAAGTGTTTCCTGATGACTTACCTGGTTTACCACCCATTAGGCAAGTCGAGTTCCGCATTGACCTTGTTCCTGGAGCAAGTCCTATTGCTCGGGCGTCGTACCGTCTTGCTCCTACAGAGATGAGAGAACTCATGTCACAGTTGCAAGAACTTCTTGACAAAGGGTTTATTCGTCCCAGCTTTTCTCCTTGGGGAGCTCTGGTGTTGTTTGTCAAGAAGAAGGACGGTACTATGCGTATGTGTATAGATTATCGTGAGCTTAATAAAGTGACAATCAAGAATCGATATCCTTTATCGCGAATTGATGATTTATTCGATCAGTTGCAAGGAGCTAGTTATTTTTCTAAAATTGATCTTCGTTTTGGATATCATCAAGTACGGGTGAAAGACGAAGATGTTTGCAAGACTGCTTTCCGAACTCGTTATGGTCACTATGAATTTTTAGTGATGCCATTCGGCCTCACAAATGCCCCAGCTGTATTCATGGACCTTATGAATAGGGTCTGCAAACCTTTTCTTGACAAGTTCGTTATCTTTTTCATCGATGACATTCTGGTCTACTCGAAAAGTGAAGCGGAGCATGAAGTGCATTTACGTGAGGTGTTGTGTACTCTGAAGAATGAACAGTTATACGCAAAGTTGTCAAAGTGCGACTTCTGGTTGCGGGAAGTTCAATTTCTAGGTCATGTTGTTTCGGCTAAAGGTATTAAAGTTGACCCAGCAAAGATAGAAGCGGTGATGAAGTGGGAGCCACCGAAAACACCTACAGAAGTCAAGAGTTTTCTTGGATTAGCCGGGTATTACCGACGGTTTATTTAAGATTTTTCTAAAATAGCAGTGCCACTGACTCAGCTAACCCGGAAAGAGGTGAAGTTTGTATGGGGAGAAAAGCAGCAAGAAGCTTTTGAGATATTGAAAAAGAAGTTATGTGAAGCCCCAGTATTATCCTTACCAGAAGGCACAAAAGAGTTTGTAATGTACATCGATGCGTCCAATAAAGGTCTCGATTGTGTACTTATGCAACGAGGAAAAGTCATTGCTTATGCTTCTAGACAGTTAAAGGATGCAGAGACACGTTACACTACTCATGATTTGGAGTTAGCTGCAATTGTATTTGCATTGAAGATTTGGAGACACTATCTGTATGGGACGAAATGTAAGATATACACAGATCACAAAAGTCTACAATATCTTTTCACCCAAAAAGAATTAAATTTAAGACAGACACGATGGATTGAGCTCGTGAATGATTACGATTGTGAAATAATATACCATGAAGGAAAAGCCAATGTAGTAGCCGATGCCCTAAGTCGAAAGATCCGTGAAAGAGTTGTTAAAGGGAGGTCTATGAGAAGTGAAGTAGTCTCAACTTTAATTCAAAAGATTAAAGAAGCTCAAGACAGTGCTTTAACGGAAGATAATATTCAGAAAGAGAAGCTTGGGAAAAAGGTGGTGTTTGAAACAAACACTCAAGGGCTGCGTACTTTTAAAGGACGCATCTGGGTTCCCAAATATGGAGAAACTAGGAAGATAGTCTTGGATGATTCTCACAAATCCAAGTATTCTATACATCCTGGAAGTACGAAAACATATCAAGATTTGAAACAGCATTACTGGTGGCCAGGGATGAAGAGAAGAATAGCAAAATATATATCACACTGTGAGACTTGTGCACAAGTAAAAGCAGAACATCAAGTGCCATATGGTAATGCACAGTCATTACAGATACCAACAGGAAAGTGGAAAGAAGTAACCATGGATTTTGTCATGGGGCTGCCGAGAACGCGAAGAGGACACGATAGTATATGGGTAATTGTTGATAGACTAACCAAAAGCGCCCTATTCCTCGCGATCAAAGAAACTACACCACTTGGAGCACTAGCTCAGTTGTACATTGATGAAGTGATCAGACTTCATGGAGCACCACTGTCTATAGTATCAGATAGAGATCCTCGATTCACGTCCAATTTTTTGGGATTCTCTACAAGAAAGGATGGGAACCCGAATCAAGATGAGTACAGCCTATCATCCTCAAACAGATGGACAAAGTGAACGTACTATTCAGACATTGGAGGATATGTTGAGATCATGTGCCATTGATTTTGGAGGTAATTGGGATGATCATTTACCATTAGTAGAATTCTCGTATAATAACAGTTACCATTCAAGCATCAAGATGCCGCCTTTTGAAGCTTTATATGGGAGGAAGTGTAGAACACCAGTGTGTTGGTTAGAAGCTGGAGAAATAAAAATCACTAGACCAGAAATTGTGAGAATGACAAATGAGAAGATTGGTGTAATACAAGAAAATATGAAAGCAGCACAGGATCGCCAAAGAAGCTACTCAAACTTGAAGAAAAGACCGTATGACCTAAAAGAAGGTGACTTGGTGATGATAAAAGTATCACCTTGGAAGGGAGTGATAAGATTCGGTAAGAGAGGGAAGTTGAGTCCAAGATATATTGGACCCTTCAAAATTTTGAAAAGAATTGGATTACAAGCATTCAAACTGGAACTGCCACAAGAACTTAAAGGAATACATGATACATTTCATGTATGTTATCTTAAGAAGTATTTTGGAAAGAAAGAGTTAACAATTCCGCTAGAAGAATTAAGAGTGGAAACACCCAACAAACTAGTTGAAGAGCCGGAAGCAATGTTACAATTAAAAACTAAGAAGCTGAGGAACAAAGAAATTGATCTAGTGTTGGTCAACTGGAAACACTCATTGGGCTCGGATCTGACTTGTGAAACTTTGGAAAGCATGAAGAAAAGATACCCAGATTTTACGAACTATGAAGAGATTCCGAGGACGGAATCCTCTTAAGGGGGGGGGGGGTGATTATAAGAACCCGTAAATTGTAAAATAAAATGTAAAATAATCGTGTGTAATATTAAAGTTGTGAAAAAGGGAAAATTAGTCTTTTGCCATGTTTTGGACCATGATGAAAAATATTTTTGTGTCATTGGGGTAAAAATGTAAGAAAATGAACTTTATGTAATAATAGTTTGATTTTGGTGCCATAATGGAAGAACTAGAACTTGAGGGGGGTAAAGTGAAATTATGGAACTATAAATAGGAGAAAAATCTCCCATAGTTCCCAGAAGATTATAGAGAGTTCGGGAGAGAGCTAGAGGGATGGAGAACACGGGAGATTGCAAGCTCACTAAAATTTGAAGCAAGGATTTAAGAATCAACACTTGGAATTGGTGATTCCAAGCTTCTAAGGTAAGGTTTCTATGATCCAAGTTAATAGTTTCAAGTTGTGGTGGGTAATCTTCAAACTGAAATTGAGTATGAAGTTACTACAATGAAATCATACACTCCATCTAGTTCAGAACATCATAGAAAACAAGATAAAACCATTGATTTTGGTTAAATTTCAAGAAGTGGGTTTTTAGCTCAAGAACCCTAGAAATGGGTTTATGAGTTTGAAACTGATTTCAAAAGATTTAGTAAGCTCAAAGAGTCATAAAGAGTGTAAGAAATAAGTTCCATGCTTGAAAATTCATTAAAATGGTTTTTGGTGTTAAATTGGGTGTTACGGGAAAATTTCAAGCAAAAAGGATGGAATTGATGATCTTATGGTTTAATTGTATGAAAGAGTTGTTAATTTAGTCCTAGAAGGATTGTATATTGATTAAGTCATGTAGTAAGAACTTAATATAAGGACATAGTGCAACTGCAGTTTGGAAAATCGTCAAATAAGGCATCATACCTTAAGGTCGCGACGCGACACGCATACCCGTCGCGACGCGAGGCGGCGCCAGGGGAATAAATGCAGTTTTCAATGAGTCTCCTGCCAAGTGAAGCTTGATTTTTGGACTTGATGCTAAACTTGTCCGTTTGACCTCATATTTTGAACACAAGTCCAATATGGTCTAAAATGACACATAAAATTGTCGGAATGAAAATACGGCCTCCCGAGGGTACTATAGTAAAATACGTATAATATATTACTTAACTAAAGTTGGTCATTTAAAAGTTATATAACCGTTATGACCCATGGTAGTATTATAAGGACTCTAATGAGTTATAGAGTCAATAGAAATAAATGTTAATGTATGATATATTAAATATAGGTGCAAGTCAAGTGATTGAGCAACATCGGAAGGGTAAACAACCAAGAAACACTTAATCAACTCTTCAAGAACTATAAGGTGAGTACATGAGATATTTTTCCCATTTTGGGGTACATGGCAAGTAAGTATATTAAGATTTCATATAATATTTTTATGTGTGAAACTATATGCAAGAGTGATATTTTCTAACTCATTTGGAAAGTAAAATACTACATTTGAAAGTATGATTTGGTCTATGAGCCAATTATGTGGAAATGAGTTTTGGGTTATAAACCATATATGTATGATTTTGGCAATAGCCTAGAATGTGGTAAAAACATGTTTTAGTCAAAAGCTTGGCATTTAGCCATTATGTGTACAAGTAATGTTTAAGTAAGCAGAAAGTATTTTGTATGACTGGTATTTGTAGCAAGCAATGTTAGTAAGGGAACCATGCCGTGTTCCACCTACCCGGGTTAGGTATGGAGTCTACTGGGGAAAACCCCTTCGTGAAGTAGATTTCCTAAGCAACTTCTACTGTGAGGATTGATCTGTTCTTTCTAGCTGTAGAGACTTGGGGTATCACTTATGCTGATTAATGCCCTAATTATAAAAAAATACAGCAAGTTTATAATACCAATCAAAGAAAGTAAGAAAGATGTTATTTTTGTAAAGTATGTTATGAAATGATTTTGAAAAGCAAAGAGTTATGCTATGTCACTACTATAAAGTTTTGACAGATATTCTATGTTAAGAATTTTAAAAGAAAAAGTTGGAAAAAGAAATTAAATGTTTGAGTCTAAAACTCATGTAACTCACGAGACATTTTTGTCTTACGTATTCTATTTTTATGCCATGTATTCCAGGTCCAGGTACGGAGATGTAAAATAGTTGAAGTTGTCTAATAATTCTAGTGTGCGAAGGAGTGGAGTTGATTACAGTTTTCATGTATTGAAGAATGGTTAAATCCCTTTTCCTTAAACTTTATGGTTGTATGATATGTAATTGTAACACCCCTTGTCGTATTTAAACAAATACAATGGTTTTTGTTAAACCGTATTTTGTAAAATATGCTTTTATGTAATATAAATGCTTTGTGTGTCGCGTCGCGTCCTTAAGGTATGATGCCTTATTTGACGATTTTCCAAACTGCAGTTGCACTATGTCCTTATATTAAGTTCTTACTACATGACTTAATCAATATACAATCATTCTAGGACTAAATTAACAACTCTTTCATACAATTAAACCATAAGATCATCAATTCCATCCTTTTTGCTTGAAATTTTCCCGTAACACCCAATTTAACACCAAAAACCATTTTAATGAATTTTCAAGCATGGAACTGATTTCTTACACTCTTTATGACTCTTTGAGCTTACTAAATTTTTTGAAATCAGTTTCAAACTCATAAACCCATTTCTAGGGTTCTTGAGCTAAAAACCCACTTCTTGAAATTTAACCAAAATCAATGGTTTTATCTTGTTTTCTATGATGTTCTGAACTAGATGGAGTGTATGATTTCATTGTAGTAACTTCATACTCAATTTCAGTTTGAAGATTACCCACCACAACTTGAAACTATTAACTTGGATCATAGAAACCTTACCTTAGAAGCTTGGAATCACCAATTCCAAGTGTTGATTCTTAAATCCTTGCTTCAAATTTTCGTGAGCTTGCAATCTCCCGTGTTCTCCATCCCTCTAGCTCTCTCCCGAACTCTCTATAATCTTCTGGGAACTATGGGAGATTTTTCTCCTATTTATAGTTCCATAATTTCACTTTACCCCCTCAAGTTCTACTTCTTCCATTATGGCACCAAAATCAAACTATTATTACATAAAGTTCATTCTCTTACATTTTTACCCCAATGACACAAAAATATTTTACATCATGGTCCAAAACATGGCAAAAGACTAATTTGCCCTTTTTCACAACTTTAATATTACACACGATTATTTTACATTTTATTTTACAATTTGCGGGTTCTTACATCTAACCATTGAAATGAACTTACAGATAAGTAAAAAAAATCAGAATGTTGCTAAAATAAACTTGTAGAAACCCGAAAATACTATAATTTGTCACAGTAGGACAAAAGGGGTAAAAGTGTCCAAAATGATTATTATGCTTTAAGAATCATACTTACCCTTGGAATGGAATTAGATAATGATTACAAGGAGTTCATGAATGATTAGATAAATATTGTATATTTAGTATGTAATATGTTCTAACCTGTTATTAAAATTTGAAGAGGTTAAAGGATGTTTGGAAGCAACAAAAGGCTATAGTTATATGAATTAGTGTAGTTAGGACATGCCTAGCTATTAAGGTTAGTATATGTGACATTTTCCCACTTTGGGGTACATGGCTAAATATTTTAAAAACATTTGTATGCCTTTCGAATGTGAACTTGAATTGTAGCTTTACTACATTATGAATGAATATTATGGCTTTCAACTGTATTGTGTATGTATGGCTAGTGTTTGATGCAAGAAATATACAATTCCCATGAGGTCAAAAATACATTCCCACTAGGGGAAACATACCATTCCTATGAGGGGAAAACATAGAATTCCCATGAGGGGAAAACACACAGTTCCCACAAGGGGAAAGCATAAAATTCCCATGAAGGGAATAGAATACGATTTTTCCACAAGGGATCATATACAATTTCCATGAGGTAAAATACGATACGTAATTCCCAAGAAGGGAACTATAATTTCCATAAGAGGAATATATTAAGTAACGAATGTACTTATGAGGTTCCAATGAGGCTTATGTTTGATGAATGAATTTTCTATGAATGCCTTTCGTGTATTTTAAAATCCCATCTAATTCACAAGATTGTTAGTATTACGTATGTTTGTTTTAACGTCATGTATCTTAGGTACCACTGACCTAGTATTGGATAAAAGTGTGGAAGGATAAAGAAGTCACATAAGACTTCCTAGATACAGTTGATGAATGGATGATAGTCGCCTTCCTAGTCGACCTAGCATTGTCATATGTTGAGGAAGAGTTGTTTAATGATTTAGCGTTACCCTTTGTGGCTACATCGAAATGTTATTAGTATGCCTCAAGTTTCATTTTTGGGGCTATTGTATTGGATTTGAGCTAGTATGGATTTTTATTCATATGCTCAAAGGCCATGCCGAAATTTCGATAAAATTGTATGAATGGTTGAGGCATTTTTGCATGGTTGAGGCATTTTTGCATGTGAGTGCCTTGCTTTCTATGGTTTAGTTTTGATAAAAAGTTCTAAATCTCAAAGTGATTAAACATTTTAAAGCTTATTTGTTTTTGTTGGGACCAAAGTTTTAAAATATAACTTAATGTCACAAAAAAACAAGGTTTTTGAAATATGAGATTTTTCAACATCTAGTTTTATAAAATATTACACCATTTAAGGTGTATCAAAGATGGGGCGTTACAAAAAGAAGTATCCAATTTTTTGTGTATGTCTTTATGTACACACACACACTCATATATATATATATATATATATATATATATATATATATATATATATATATATATATATATATATATATATATATATATATATATATATATATATATATGTGTATATATATATATATATATATATATATATATATATATATATATATATATATATATATATATATATATATATATATATATCCTATCTTAATAAATAAGGATCTAGATGCCACATGTCCTCTCCTAAACCCACCTAGGACATGTGTCATTTTTCTTAATTTTCTGTATTTCTTGTATTTCACAATTTACATTACCGTGTTTAGTTTTCCCACTCTTTCTCCTTTGGTTGATTACCTATTTCATCGCTTGATTTTCTCTTTCGGTGACATTTGTTCAGATCTTCATTCCCGCTTCTCATTTAATCATAATAACTCGAGCAAGAAACTAGGGAATCATCAACCTATCTTCATCCAAATCTCAAAATATCTAGAAGCAAACCAATCCATAACACGAGATGCTACCTTCCCCCTTCTAAATACAACCAAATCGATATTTCAAAAATCGACTATCATCTTCTTCATTTTACAGCCTCAACAACTTGTTCAATTTTAGCCTTCAATTTAGGGTGTCAATAATAGTCAAGGATAAAATGATCGGAGCCGATCCTTCTTCTGCATCCAAGACTGCTCTCATCTGACTTTGCGATTGCTTTTGCGATTGTTCTTGGGGACTATTGGTAGGATAACCACCACTCATCTCAAACACCGACAACCATCATCGATTGATGTTTTTCTTTTGATTAATATTGCATTTATACGATTGGTTAATTTGTAACTCTATAAACTTATTAACGTATTAGGAGCTATATTATCTTGAGTTTGTGATTCGAGATAAGATTTAGTTGTTTTGAGATAGATTATCTATGAATTGGATAACATCTTGATCTTATTGCTACAACTTAGGGTAGGGTCAAAGGCTAGGGACGATAAGCTTTCTAACCCATACAAATATAGGGTTTCTTATGGTTTGTCCATAAGAAACCATAAGAAATGCCCGAGGGTTATAGCATAGGGAACTGGAAGGGTAGCAATAAGCGGTACTTGAGCAACCTCTCTATAACTCTCCGCTGAAGAATATAAGTTTTTTCTGCTATAGTTTCTAAATTCCACTACATAATCCATAACCTGTTAGCATCTATGTGTGAGTTTTGTATTTGATCCTTGGCATATAACAACCCTAAAATTGATACCCTATTTTGGTTTCCATATCAAATTTCAAGTGAATCAAAGTCATGATCAATATATGTAAAGTGAAATTGATATTAGCTTACATATGTATAATGGATTATCACCGTGGAGCATCCATGATTGTTTTACTTTATAGACCCTGGAATTATTAACAAGATTATGTATGTACTATAATGGAATCTTAAGTCAATAAACGTAGTATCTAAATTTTCTTATTCAAAACTAAAAAAAATACCTTTTTAGAGCATGATCTTCTCTACAATGCTCCATGGATGATTTTGAGAAGCCTTGAAGGTCTGGTTATCCTGTTAAGTAAGAACCATATTAATTGATTTGAACTTTGTTAATTTATAACAAGTACTTTCTCGGTTGTTTATTGATGATCTTACTTTCAATTGAGCTTTGAAATCATAATGATTGTAGTTTATTTTTCAGCCAAAGCATTAAAATTTCCTGAACACATACAACTGCATTCCATCCATTTATATTTTATACATGGGAAATCTCCAATAAAGTCCTAATATTTTAGCTCAGTTTATGAAAAAGTCCCAAATTAATTTTTATTAACAAAAAAAGACAGAAAACCGGCTAATGTATTCAAATTAACCCCTTTTAACCTTTTCAGCAGGTTACCTTGCCACGTGGAAAGTCTATATGTTTTATCTTCAACAAAGTCCCAATATTTTGACCCAGTTTACGGAAAAGTCCCAACATGTTTTCTTTTCAATAAAGTCCTACTATTTTGGCCCAGTTTATGGAAATGTCCCAATATTTTAGCTCAATTTTACTTGGAAAACATTACGTATTTTTACATGTATTTACGTTTTTAATAACGTGTTTATATGTTTAAAAATGTATTTTTGCGTATTTATAAAAAATACTTAAAGATAACGTATTTAATAATGTAAAAAACCTAAATTGAATTGCACGGAACTAGATGATTAATTAAAAATTAAGTCTAAAATACGTAAAAAGTAAAAACAATGTATAAATACATTTTATAAACGTATAAATACGTAAAAGTTACGTTTTTATTCATGTGTTTAATTCAAATTATGGATATGAATTTCGGTAAGTTTGCTTACAGAGATTAGACAGAATGGAAATTAATCAAACAAAATTGAATTGCACGAAACTAGATGATTAATTTACGTAAAAATTAAGTATTTTTACGTATTTTAAATAAATACATGTATAAATATGTAAAAATACATTTTCAAACGTATAAATACGTTATTAAAGACGTAAATTAGACCTGGCGATTCGTGTATTCGTGTCGTAAATTCGTGTCACACACGAATTTCACACAATACGAATACACAAAGAGAAATAAGCTATATCTCCATTTTTAAAATGTATTCGTGTCGTGTATTCGTGTCGTGTCGTGTCTCTCACAGACTCGTGTATTCGTGTCTCAAATTGCCAGGTCTAACGTAAATACATGTAAAAATACGTAATTTTTTCCAAGTAAACTAAGTCAAAATGTTCGGATTTTTCCATAAATTTGGCCAAAATATTAGGACTTTATCGAAGATAAAACATGTTAGGACTTTTTCGTAAACTGTTTCAAAGTATTAGGACTTTATTGAAGATAAAACATGTAGTTACCTGCTGAAAAGGTTAAAAAGGGCAAAATTGAAAACATTAGCCGGTATTCTGTCCTTTTTTGTAAATAAAAATTAATGTGAGACTTTTTCATAAATTATGCCAAAATATAGGCATTTATTGGAGATTTCCTTTTATACATTTATAAATTTTCTTAAATAGTGGTTTTGATTTTATGGTTTTTTGTTCGAATTAAAATTTCACAGGTTGTTGACGGGGGTGTGACCGGTGGCTGGAATCAACTGGTTAGGTCTAGAATTCTTTATTTTTAGTGAATTGCATATTTATTTCTTTTTCTTTGTTTAATTTGTGTATTTTATTTTCTAAGAAATTTAGTGCGTAGTCGCATGTTTATTTGCTTGCTTTAAATATGTAATAAATGTATATTTATATGTTTATATAGATACACTCAACTATGCTTTTATCCAGATTAGTCATTGATGTTTACAATATTGGTAATTCGGTTTACTCAGATTATTTTATTCCATTTATCCAGATTAGTAAATATTTAATAATTAATAGTAACCGAACCAAACAGTGAAGTGAACCGATTTACCAATATTGTGAACATCATTAGACTAATAACGGATTCTTTATTATTATTTTTTTTTCCAGTAGCACTCTGCTACTTCATCAGGACAAGGGTGGGGCAAGATAGAGAAATTTTAGCCGATCAATGTGTAAACTTTGCTCATGTAAAGTTACTTGTTAAGCTTATTGAGTCAATTAAAAATAGTTATGTTTTGCAAAATGATTGTCTATACTTTTTACTTACCAATGCTTTTATTTGGCGGAGGAAAATCACGATGTGTAACTTGAGACCAAAGTGTCAATTTATTTATAATCAGGAACATTTTGATTTCATGCTTGGAGGGATTTACTTCTAATATCATTTTGTAGGACTAGAATAAATGTTGTATTTGAAGAAATCTTTCAAAATTTATGATTTTTTATAATTACTCAAAGTTTATCAACAATTATGTTTTTTTTTTGTTTAATTTAATGACGTACATATCCAACAATTTCGTCATATCTCGTTGAAAAATTCTTATGTAAAACTAAATGTTTGGATCTTATTTAACAATTTTTTTTACCACATAATAAACACAAAAGAGAATTTATATCTAACTTTTAATCATTTACCTTTTCTTTGGTTGGTAATTGATTTAATCCAAATTTCCACTAAGATGTTAAATTTGATAGGCACTAATTTGTTCCACCTCGTTAAGTCATCTTCTATAGCAAGAGTGAACAATTCAATTAAGTGCTTTGTACTAGTTCCAAATCCACCTCTCAAAATTTTTGGAAGAATAAACATCTAGTATACCGTTAGTCGGATCTATCAATTTACAAAGCCTCAACCCCTCCTTCGGTTGACCCGTCAAAATATAAATCCAAATACCTTAATTTTAATGTGAGTTCACAAGGCACCATTATTTGGTTCTAATGCATATAGCCCAGAGAAAACAGAAAGGTATATAAAGAGAATCACCAATCCAAATGTCTCCCCAAAACAAAGTAAAATTACCATTCCTAATGTTTTTTTTTCAAGTGATTAGCTAAATAATTACATTTGGATCAATGATGTTCAAGATAACAAATAATGTTGTAGCAGACTGTAACACCTATATTTTGATACATGAAGTATTTCCTTCCATATTAGGTTAACAAGGAGCATGTGGATGTGAACAACTGTTAGAGTAAAATGGTAATGCATATGTATGTTAAGTAGTAAAGTTTATGTTATGCATGGTATTAAAGGTGTATAATTTGGCCACTATTTTGTAAGTCTATATCTAATGAAAGTGTTAGGTCTTAACTACTTTGATCATGTATCTAATTAAATAGGAAGCTAACATAACAAGAGTTGAATCACTTGGACACTGTGTGTGAAAGTACTACATATATTTATCGGCTTGAGCAAAAAATACAAGGGGCTGATTAGGGCCAAGTGGGAATGATTTAGAAAAATATTAGACTTTAATTTTGGTCACAGTGCATGGTCCGAGCAAGGGAAAGACATAATCATAATTGATTCGAATAAGTGAAATATGTTGGAGCAAAAATGAAATGACAATATGGAACTAAGAACAAGTAATCATGAATTTCACAATAATGGTGCAAGTAATTTGGTCAAAGATTTTGTATATTATTGATATTTAGAAAGATATATTAAGAACTTTAAAGAATAACTATCACTAATATGATATTGATACAAACTAGGAGTTGTATGAAGCTTAAACTTAATTAAGTTGACTAAACATTACTTAGAGTGGATAAATACATAATGAAAGAATTAAGAATCCTTAATGCACAATAACTAATATACATAAAGAAAGTCATGTCATCAGTTATACAATTTGAATATAAACAACCCACCCTCCTAGAATAAAGATTCTAAAATATCTTTATGATTACCTTCAATATATGGTTAGTTAGAAAAGTCAAACATTCAACAGACATAATTCTTCGGTAGATCCTGTCAACAACAGCTTCCATCAATTGTTGTTATCAGTAGTTACAGGGCCGACCTAAGGGCTGGGCGAGCTGGGCCCAGGGCATCAAACTCTTATAGGGCAGCAATTTCTGTTTACCTTTTATTATAGTTTGTAATGTTTGGGCCAAAATATTAGAATATGACCGGTCTATAATCTGTAATCCATTGAGGCATTGAAAAGGGAAAAGAGGGCATGACGTACTGTTCATCTTCGACAACAAGATGTCAGCGGCAAATGATACACGTGTAATTGTGTTTCTCACATTCCAAGAGATGAGAGAAGACGAGGAGATCAGAAGGGATGGGGAGTCGGGATTCGGTAAGGACAAAAGGCGGTGGTTGATAATATAAAGTGTAATTTTCTTCTTCATTCTTCGATTCTTCTTTAACTCTATTCGGTCTCACCTCCGCCTCCCTCCCGCTACCCCCAGACACCTCTCACCAATGTCTCAGAATAGTAAGTCTCTTTTCTCTCCTATTGTTAAAAAGCTGTTTTATTTAGACAAGAGTTTTAATTTTTGGTATACAGGAAAATGCTATAAGATAGGTATATAATTGTGATTAAATTTTTGGTATACAGGAAAATGCTATAAGATAGGTATGCTGTTAAAAAGCTATTTAATTTAGGTATGTAATCGTGATTAAATTTGTCAAATAGCCAAAAGTCATATTGATGTTTTGTATTTCAATGTTGTTTTGTATTTAGTTTTTGTTTTATGTTTTGTTATATGGTTTTTATAGGCTACTTTTTGTGAAGTTGTTTGTAATTAATTTTTATTAAAGTGTCATTCATATACTAATTTCTGTTTTTTTTTTCATTTTTCAGGCCACCTTGATTCAAAGGTTAAACGTATTCTATTGACAACTTGTAATGGAAACTATTCCAAATTTTATTCCTCTTTACCCAAGTATTATTTTATAATTATATATTTGTAAAATTTTCAAAGACTTTAAATTTGTTTTCTTTACCACAACTATGGCTCAAGATAAATCGAAGACGTTAACAATTTTAAGTATTGAAAGTCAATTTTAGCAAATGTCAAGTATGATAGGATAATTGACGTTTTGTTACAAAATTACTTGGAAATATTGTTTTAACTTTTGTTTGAGTACTAGTTTTTATAAATGGATATGGAATATTTATTTGTGTTTGCATTTTTATTTAATAGATTTATGTTATATGAGTTGCGTCTAAATACAAGGGCATCAGTAAATTACTTCGCCCTGTGTATGAAAAACCTATGGACCGGTCCTGAGTAGTTATGTCTGTGTACTCCATTTACTCTATTGAACGATAAACCCTATCAATAATGACATAGAGCAATACTACATTGCTCCAACAATAGGTACTCATAACAAACCAAGTGATGTTGATTCCTACTAATGTATTAGGATTTGATACCTACCACACACTTCTAACTACTAAATACTCAGAACCACCCGATTCATAAAACTTAATGTGTACTAACAAATCAGGGGCGGAACACTAGGATTGCAACCCCCCGAGAGGGGAGGGGGTTGAATTTAAAATATAAATATATATCAATATAAGCAAGTTTAATTTGTAAGATTAAATAACACCCTTGACATAAAATATTCTTACATCGCCCGTTAAAGCAGAACACATCAACTTTTTACATTTCCTATTTTTCACACTATTACTTCGAAACTGATATTTTAGCAAGTTTTATTTCGAAATATGAAACTGATTATACGGTAATTCGATGTTAACATATAAATATTGTTTTTTAAAGTATTTCCCTCATATTTGGTTGATTTTCTTTAGAAATTAATTTTTTATACATTTATTGTCCATCACGATTTTGAAAATGTATAAAAATAAAATCTGTACATATTAAGTTTTAAGAGTAGGTTACACATAACTCTTAATATACATTAATGTTTATTCAAAGTTTATTATGTTAATATACAGTTTTGCTTAAGCGTAACCAAAAAGTTGGTCTTATATATATATATATATATATATATATATATATATATATATATATATATATATATATATATATATATATATATATATATATATATATATATATATATATATGGATGGGTTATAAATAAATTGATGCATCTTAGTGACCGTTAGATTAGATTTAGAGCAAAAGGGTACGATGGTCAAAACCATTGTTGATTAGAAATCAGATCTGAAAGAAGCAATTGCGAATTTCCAGGTAAAATTAGATTATATTTAGCGATGTCGTTATAAATAAATTGATGCATTATACGATCATCAATAATATTGATTTATGTATACTCGATTATTGTTTTTTCTAGAATGACGATTGCTCCACTTTTGGTATGAGATGTAGCAGGGATGAACATATATTCATAGATGCACATATGTTCATCTATGAACATATTTTCATCATTGATGTCTGATAATTGCTCCTTTTAGTTATAACAGATATCGGCTTCTTTTAGGGATAAACATATGTTCATTGATGAACATATGTTCATTGATGAACATATGTTCATTGATGAACATATGTTCATTGATGAACATATGTTCATTGATGAATAATGGAAACAGTCTCCAACCAATACTACGATTGTTAAAACGCTAATATACGACATATAAACCTAAGCTCATAAATGAACAATGTTCATATATGAACATGTTTCAATTACAGTGAAAATGATGATAGAAGAAAGGTTTAAAGAAGAAGAATGAAACCACTGTTATATAATATGTTCATTGATGAACATATGTTCATTGATGAACAAATGTTCATTGATGAACATTTGTTCATTGATGAACATATGTGAACTAAATCCACGTGAAATCGCTAAATCCATGAAATTGAAGTCGTCATCACTAATTGAACTCATGGTTGATCTCGCTAATGACTTTGCAACTGATTGATAGTTATTTGGGTGAAATCGATTACTTCCTAAATCGATTTAGCGAACCTTAAATTCGAAAATTAGGTCTTTGAGTCGCTAAACAAAAAACGCCAATTTACTTGATTGCTAAGCAGACGTGGTATTCCTTGATCTCGCTATCGAAGTGATTGGTCTCGCTATCGAAGTTGGAGGTGCTTGACGTTAATGGCGATTGTGGTTTTGAGTAGAGGCGAAGAAGCGAGATGAAGGATATGAGATTTCTGGAAACATTGAAGGGATACAAACCCCATTATGCCCTTGCTTGAATAGGATTCCCTGCACAAGGAGTATAGTTCTTTTGGTGTACCCTTTTTAATTTAGACCATTGATATAATGATCCAAGAGTTATAAATGTGGTTCTGCAGTTAGATGATTTAATTTGGTTCTGCATTGAACTCATCCCTATATATATATATATATATATATATATATATATATATATATATATATATATATATATATATATATATATATATATATATATAAATAAATAAATAAATATATATATATATATATATATATATATATATATATATATATATATATATATATATAAAGACTTAGGATCTTTTGAGAACCAACTTCACCCGGAGAACTCCCAAACCGATATTTTTTTAAAAAACCGACCACATAGGCCTCTAAAACGCTCAAATTGGTGCCGGGGCACTGTAAAAAATTTCCGAAAAAACGACTTTTTTTTTTGAAAAAAATTTGCACATGTGCAAAAAAAGAAAATTTACACATGTGCAAACTTTTTTATACGTATAGTTTTTTCAAGTTTTTTTATGGATGTCTTTCTAACATATATTTAAGGCGTTCTGTAAAAAAATTTAAAAAAAAGTGTACGTATTTTTTTTTTTGCACAAGTGCGAATTTTTTTCAAAAAAAGTCGATTTTTTGGATTTTTTTTCAAAAATGCTTAAATATGTGCATTTTAAAGGCCTATGGGGTCAGTTTTTTGAAAAAAATATCGTTTTGGGAGTTCTCGGGTTCTCGGGGGACTTGTGGTTCTCAAAAGATCCTAACTTTATATATATATATATATATATATATATATATATATATATATATATATATATATATATATATATATATATATATATATATATATATATATATATATATATATATACATACATATATATATATATATATACATACATATATATATATATATATATATATATATATATATATATATATATATATATATATATATATATAAGGGTGGGATCAACATAGAACCAAAATTAGACATAGAACCATCGAACCATCTTCTTAACCGTTAGATCAAATTATGATAATAATGGTATGATGGTAAAACATACACACATGTTCAGTAATGAACATTGACAACTTAATATCGTTTCAAAAATAGGGATTTTATTAAATCCCATAAAATTCGGATTTTATTAAATCAAATTAATATCCTTCCAAAAATATAACAATCTTATCCAATCAATACAAATCAAATCTCAAATTGATATCAGTTTCCTAAATTACACGTAAATGTTCATAGATGAACATTGTAAAATATATGAATATTCATAACAGATTAATATTCATAGATGAACATTGTGAAATATATAAACATTCATACATATTTAGTATTGAACATGTATCAACATTCATAACATATTGTCGTTCATAAGTGAACATTTTGAAAATATACGAAAAATCTTATGTTCATAACTGAACATGGATGAAAATTTATAGAAAAACACAAAAAGTAGTCACTTGAGAACATGTATTCATAACTGCACATGGAATGAACATTTATATATTCATAAAAAACTCGTATGTTCATAACTGAACATGGATGTATCGATGAATATTTATATATTTGTATTAACATATAATATGTTCAGTACTGAACATTAACAAACATTGCTTAAATATATTAAAATACACATATGTTCAGTAGTGACCATTGACAACTATTGATGAATATTGTCCAAAAATTAACATTCAAAACATGTTTAGAAACGAACATTCATAAACATTGATGAAATATAAGAACACACACATGTTCAGAAATGAACATACACACATGTTCAGAAATGAACATATGTTCAGAAATGAACATATGTTCAGTAGTAATGAACATTGACAAATATTGATGACTATTGTTCAAAAATTAACATTCAAAACATGTTCAGAAATGAACATTCATAAACATTGATGAACTATAAGAACATACACACAAAAATTCAAGTGTTCATTACTGAACATAGATGAACACCGACCTTTTCTGTCTCTCCGTCCTTCTGCATCGATGCTTCTGTCTCGATCTCTCTCTATTTCTCTTCCTTGATCTATCATCTGTCTCGATCTCTCTATCTTTATCTCTTTCGTTCTCGATCTCGACTGTAGCTGGCGGATATGATAAGCTCTCGATTGTAGCTACAATCGCATCCTTTCTTCTTCGTTCTCTCTTCTTCTGTAATCGAAATTGTGAGTTGCAAAATAAATGGCTGATGAATAGAGGTGAAAGAGACGGTGGGGGTTGTGTTCGTGGAATGGAGATACGAAGATATGAATGGAACGAGATCAGATCTAGAAGTGAGGTAATTATGGAATGTTGTTTAAGTTGAATTTGATTTCCTGGAATAAAGGATTCAATTTTGATATGACTAATTTACCCCTCCAGCTTTTTTCTAGAAATAAAAATAATTTTTTTAAATCAAATAATCATATCCATTGGTTGCTAGATCCAATGGCTTAAGATGAGGTTTTATGGTTCTATGCATAAAAATGAGTTTTATGTTGATCCTCTTCATATATATATATATATATATATATATATATATATATATATATATATATATATATATATATATATATATATATATATATATATATATATATATGAGATCAACTTTAAGGATATAATCTTATGGCTTTATCTTAATTTAGAAACAGTATTTTATGTAGAACCACAACACATAACCTTTTTATTTTAGATAATATATTTTTGTTTTTTATGTAAAAATTAGAAGTAATTTTTTTATCTTATCATTAGAAGTAATTTTTTTAAATAAATTATTAATCTATATTTGTAAAACTACTTGTTTACTATAGATTAGGAATAACAAAAATTAAATGCAAATGAAAGACATTATTCTTCTTTTGTAAATATAAAGAATTAAGCTTTGATATTTTCATTGGTTGAGCTATGAAATACAATAAAGAGTAAAAAAAGGCTAGGTGCATGGCCTCCCTAAGCCTTCATAACCTTCTGCCTCTGCAACATACACATGTCTTGTGCTACATCAACTCAGTTTCCCTATCATTACTAAAATTTTAATATAACATTATTATTTCTTACATTTAGACAAAAATGGATCTGATAAGAAAGATAACCACTTAGTATGATATACGTTAATATTCTTTCAAAATAATTGGCGTATCGAGAAAAACCGTAGTTACATAGTATATACTAGAAAGTGTTAGATTTTTATAATTCAATACGATGAATATTGAAAGAACATTGACTTCTATCCATTACAATAAACCTTATTATAAAGCCATTGGCATTTGTTTTCTTAAAATATTTGTGTAATTCAATATGATGAATATTGAAAGAACATTGACTTCTATCAATTACAATAAACCTTATTATAAAGCCATTGGCATTTTTTTTCTCAAAATATTTGACCGGTAGAAAGACCAAGTACAAGCTATAAACAAGTCAAAAAGTCTTTGTTTATGCCACCACACACATAAGCAAAATTGGAAGTCAAATCATTTGTAAAAGATCGCGTGTACAATGATAAAGACCTTTTTAGTTTTTATAGGTTATTTGGTAAGGCCTTCATCTTTATTTATTTATTTTTTTGTCGTATCAACGTTCAGTCCAGATCCTAATTTTTTTATTCGTCTACAAAAATGATTATTTTTCACTATCTCTAACATTTTCTCATCTTTTAAATAAAATTAAACTAACAATTTCAAAATAAAATATTTTATTAAAATAAATAAATTTAAAATTACATTAAAATAAAAATAAACTAAACATAAAACTGACTTAAAACTAAAATTAAAAAAAACTAAAAAACTACGATTCTTATTTTTTTTGATAATATCATTTTTGAGCTTCTACACCATCTCGAGAGTCCGTGTAGAGAGTTGGTCCGTCGATTGTATCAAAAGATGCATATCGACCGCACGTATTTTGTACTTGCGGGTTTTCTCCTTCTTCACCGCTCATTCTTCTTAGAATTTCACATGAGCCGAAATAGTCGTATAAATTTTATTAAAATTTTCATTCATTTCATCAATGCGCTCATCGTTAACCGAATTTAAAGACGTTGCTTTTCTTTTGGCCTTCGCTCGATCGCGTCTCATCGCCTTTCAAACTCGTCTGTTTCTTGATTGAGGCCGAAACCGATATGTGCATTGGAATACGTCGTGTAATGGGTCTCCGATGTTTTAGATCGTTTGACCCATGTGTCGGTTCCCCGACTCCCTTCCACTTCTGGTATGCTCAGACGACTTCTCAATACCCCATAAATTTAAATGGGTTTCCTTTTTTTTTTCCTGATTGATAAACCATAAGTGTTTTTTGGAGTATATATTGGTCACTTTCTCCGCTTTCCCGTTGATCCTTGAAATTTTTGTACAAGCCGTTGAATTTTGTCGCTACTTTGTTGACGTCCTGAAATTTTGTTGTTAACGTCTCCTTGGTCGATACGGTTCACGCCCCATATTTGTAAGGAATAAAGTTCTAACGGTTTCCCAAAAAAGATTTTTGGATTGGGCGTTTCCAGCCTCGACATCCTTGGGAACGACGATTAACGTCTATGCTAATGTGACTTCTTCTTCGAGGGTCCAAGGTATCAGAGGGCGCGACCGGTTTTCTTCCACCTTTTTTGATTTTTTGCGTCAAAGTGGGGCATGATTGAAGTTGGATTAGACTTATGTGTTCTGCACAACCTCGTCACTTGAATCGAAATCAGACTCTTCAACGAGCTTGGGTTGCGGTTCGGTAAAAGTGGTGCTAGGTATGCCCAAAAACTAGTTAAACGAGGATTGAGCGTAGTAGGTAGATGGTATCGAAGAATATTATAATTGTTGGTGGAAAAAAGTGGGCATTCTATTTGCAGGATATAAGGTTGCGGTGACATTTCGATTTGCGGTGTATAAGGTTACGGTGACATTTTGATTTGCAGGAATAAGTTTTTCGAAACTTTGAATTTTTTGTGAGATGATATCTTGGATGCCACATCCACACACAGGTCCGCCTTAGTCATTATACAAATCTTTTCAATAAATTGCTCTTATGTTACAATTAGCATTGTGTTTGATTGAAAAGATTACTCTTTAATGTTATATAAGATACTAATAGTTTTTCAATATAATTTAGATATTGAAACTTAGATCCAAAATTAAACATCACGAGTTAACTAATGTTTGAAGTTGTTTAAAAATATGATTTTTCAATAAAAACCTATTATATTTTTATTATTTTATTTGAAAATTTGTTGTTTTTTTTTCAGAAACACCGCTTATATGTCTAAAAGTTTTCTAATGGATAACAATTTCCTTTTTCCAAAAAACATCATTATCTAAGAACAAATATTTTTTCAGAATGCAATATAACTTTTAATCATAGAATATTTGTTAACGATAGGAACTAGGGGTGTGTATGTTTCATTTTTTTTATTAAATCCAAAATCGAACTGAATTATTTTTTTTGACTTCGGAAGATCAAACCGTAATTTTTTTATTCAGTTTTTGTTTTTTTCTTTTCAGGTTTTTTTTTGTTACTATTTTTCTTCATAAAAATGTTCATGGAATTTAATAAAAACATGTATTTTCTAATTTAAAAACACATCAATAACAAGACATTATTATTACTATAATTTCATATAAGAAACCAATAAAAATGTTTTTTTTTTCTAAAATCCAAAAACTAAACTGTCGGTTTTTTAAAATTTACGATTTTGACTTTTTGGTTTTTTGTTTTGTTTACAATTTTGCTGTTTTTGCACAACCTTATTAACCACCAAATTCAACATTCCTTCAAGCAAAATACATCCTACATACCTCTGTCGTGGAGTCACCATAGTTTGCAATTATATATATATATATATATATATATATATATATATATATATATATATATATATATATATATATATATATATATATATATATATATATTTAAAAGATAACTATAAGCATTTTTCAGAGATCTATGTTGAAATTTATGCTAGAAAGTGTTGAAAAAAATTACAGGAATGCAATAATGTTTATACGAAAATATGATAGTAGTATTGTAAATATATTCATGACATTATGTTGAAATTATAGTCTTTTTGCAGTTTCATGAATCGTTAATAGACTTTCATTTTTCATGCTTAAATCTCAATATATGTCATTAATATCTTTGTAAAAGAATTAGTTCATGCTTTCATATTAAAATCATTAGATGCTTATTATTTTTCTCAATACTTTATGTGACCATATTTTAAAATAAATCTCTTAAATTTGCTTTAGGTTATCCTTAAAATCAAAAAGATCACTCTTTATATAATTTTAAACCATGGTTATGCAATTTCTATAGAAAACCACTTGTTTTTGTTAGATTTCAGTAATATTTTGGACGAAGAACACCATAATAATAAAGATAAAAAACAAAAAAAATCAATAGTTTGGTATTTCTGAATTTAAAAAGTCTAATTATATGTTTGGTTATTGTTTTAGTAAAAAAAATTGAATCATTCTTATCCTTAGTCACAAATTACATTGCATTCTAAAAAAAGAAAATGTTTTACATAAAAGGGGTGCTTTTTGAAAAGTATTTTTTATCAATGGTTTTTCTTAAGACTTTTAGAAATATTATTGGTTTTTTCTAGAAAAATAAATAAAGCAATAATTTTTTTTTAGAAAAAATGGTGAAAATATAGTATTTTTCTAAAAAAATATCATTTATAAAAATGTTGACTTTTAAAATCCATTAGATCTTTTTTTTAATAATACATCATCTCAAAAGACCATGCGGATTTATCTACTTAATATATTGACAAAATGACCTAATTGCTTCTTATGGTTTATTAGATTTACCACTCTAGCGACAACTATAGAAAACATTACGTGCTTGATTTACGTGGTTTTTAAAAAATTACATGGCTGTGCCTTTTCCTATTAAAAGACTTTTTTTACCCCTTTTGCTTTATTTTAGACCTTTTACAAAATTCTTTAATTTTTTTATTAAAAATAACAAAACTAAAAAGGATCCACCCCCTCTCTCATGAACAACCAAGAACATTTTCAAAAACACATAAGTAGTCAAGAACACACATATCTGCATAAACACGTATACATATACTCCTGATTTTCAAGGTTTGTAATTCAAACATACACATACACACAATAACACACACACACACACACATATTCAAGAACATACATTCAAGAACACACACACTATTATCACTACCATTTGCCTACTACCATTACCTTCCGCCACCACCGCCTGCCACTATTGTCTGGCATCACACTTATTAATACACAACTACTTAACTACATACACACCCACCTTTAACTACCTCCATATATATGCAGATCTCCTCTATCACCTTCATTTCTAACGACTACATCGATGAATCCCTCGTCTCTCACGAGAGCAAATCATAGAGAAAAAAAATCAATGGCACAATCATCTTATTGCCATGAGAAAAAAAGTCTACGAAGAAAAAACGATGACAAATATCAAAGATTTTTCCTCGAATGAAAACATAAAACAAATTCTACTAATAGTGTTCCAATCAACCTTCTCCTCTGGTATAATTCGACCAGTTAGTGATGGAGGGTCGAGTAATAGCGGAGGAGCCCTAGATAGACCTTTCCCTTCTGTGTGAAATAGGCCTCAAATCTAACCTTGAATCGGATTGAATAAAACCCAATTCTATTTAAAGCATCTGAATATGTTGAAGTGGATTAGCATAGGGTGCTTGTTTATGTATGATGGCATTTTTTGAAGAACACCTTCTTATTTCTTCTATTATTATAAGAGAACCACGCTACTATGTGTAAATTTTAGAGGTAATAAAGTAAATATTGGTGTTTTCTTATTTATTAAATGAACATTTATGAAATCAACAAACAAGTAAAGAAGCAATTAGATAGGTATTTGATATATGTGTGCAAGGTGAGAGAGAGAGAGATGGTTTTCTTTTTTAATTATTTAATAAAGTAAACTAAAATACCATATAAATGAAACTGCAAAACAAGATAACAACAAAAAAGTCTTTCTAAATGAAAAAAGGATCAGACGGGTGATTTTTGGAAACCACAAGAACAACCAATTAAGAAATAATACCACATGGAACAAGAGCATTACTTTTTCTATTGTTGTCCTCAAAGTGTTAAATATGGTAAAGTGGATTGCCCAATCGTGTAACTAGTTTCTAATATAAACACACACTTGGGTCACAACATACGAGATCGATAAACTTCAGATCTTACAAGATCAAGCACAAGTATAAACACACACTTGACAAGGAGATGCCCACGATAATGTGTAACAAGAATTACAAGAAGAACAAAGATCAAAACAAGAGATTTAACATTGTTCAATTTATGAGAATCAAGCTACGTCCACAATAGGTAAACTAAGTAGATTTTATTTCTTGAATGTGATACACTGTGATACAAGGTATTTTCAACACATAAGGATAGAGACTCACAATCACTCAAAGGGCATCATACTATGGTTTACATCAGTGAGATATATGTATCGTAAAGGTTGACCTAATCCGGTATGTGCATGAGCCCATGCACATTGCTGATTTAACAAGCCTGCAAAAGGCATGTCCTACACCCAAACTGCCTTGACACACATCTGAACTTATGCCAAACGTACCCGACTATGGTAAATAAGTGAGCAGTTGCTGAAATGACTAAATCCTGAGTGGCTTCGAGGCTACCCTTCCGTCTAAGAACTCTTTGGTCAAAACTAGGATTCGTTTTTTTACAACCTTCAAAGTCGATTGTGGTCTCATTAGTTGTCTCTTTTACTGTTGACACCTTCATTCTTGTGACTGTAAACCATCTTACTATTGTCACGATGAACTTTGGTTCATATATGACACTGATGCTCAACTCTTCCATCAACCCTGGCTGCGGCCAAGTAAACCACTTCGGTGTGGACTGAAGCTGTGGTTTACTGATGATTAGCCTCCAAAATTTACTTAACAATCCCCCACTTGGAAGCTGATCCATCTGATCTCTAAGCCGCCCAAGTTAAATCCTCTTCGTCATCAAATCATCTCTAGCCTATGTCTTTTGCCTAACTCTGTGGAAGGCTAGCTAAAGCCATATATAGCCTTAGCTTTTCGAATAAAACTAGGGCTGGCAAAAATGTACCATGGAGAACCAACCAACATGATACCAACCGTACCAATAAAGTCGGTAGCCAACATGTTTGGTAGCCAATATATTTGGCTGGTAGTACCATACCAATTAAGCAATCTTGGTACGGTAACGGTACAAAATTTTGAATACCACGGTTGTACCGTACCAACTAATTCATATATATATATATATATATATATATATATATATATATATATATATATATATATATATATATATATATATACATACTAGTTGTAAGACCCGTGTATTACACGAAATGATATAAAAAATTGTTAAAACGAAAATCTAAAAATTAATAATTATAGATAACAAAATTTTCATAACATATGGCGAAATTGTTAAATATATAGGTAATTTTTTTTTTTGGAAACGGCAATTTTAACACCTTGAGGGTACTCAGCCTTGCAACCCAGGGCGGTTTGCAATTACCTATGGCGCAAAGCCTTTCCCCTCCACCTGTTTTTTCGCCGCCCAGGGAAAATCCCCCACATGGGGTTAGTTAGAGTCGAACTCCAGACCTCCCACCACATGGGTATATAACCCGGGTGCATCTACCCAGCTAGGCTAGGCTTCACTTGCAAATATATATAGGTAATTAAATTAAGCACTAAACCAATATTGTTGATAACTTTAAATAATTATAATAAATTACAAATTTTGAAAGACTTCTTTGAATACAGCATTGGTTGTTCTATTGCAAATTCTACCGTCGTTGTCTAAAATTAATATTTTTAATCTATCTCCACTTTTAACTTTTGACAATGCAACATTAAATGACCATTCATGAAAATTGGTTGTCTAAAAAACAAACCCATATTTAATAGCAATGGTCATTGACTATTATTTATTATATTTAACAGTTCTATATTATGTTGATAATATATTTGTATTGAAAATTGTTTTTTTCCTAAATGATCAGTTATTACAAATTTTAATAAAATAAACAAATAAAATACTATATGTAAATGAGAACCATTTGTTAAGGAAATATTTCAAAATATGCATAACTAAATTAACGATTAAATGCGTTTTTAACAAATTAATATTAGCAAAAATGTTGAATATATTTAAAAAATAGTGACAATTTACAAATTTTCAAAAATTTCATTGAATACAACATTAGATGTTCTATTGCTAATTTTATCATTATTATCTAAAATTAATAATTTTAAGATTTCTCTGTTTTACTATTGTTATACTTTTTGATAGAATATTTGTATTATAGATGTTAATACGAACACACAACTGATATTCTATAATTACAATAAATAAGTAAATATTTATAACATATATCAATATTTTTATATAATAGATATGTAAACAGTAATTATAAGAATTTATATAATAGATATGTAAACAGTAATTATAAGAATTTATCATTCATACAAATACATTATATAACCCATATTTCAATTGCTAACATAAAAATTAATTACGTTTGTAGTTTACATAAATTAAAAATCATCAAATCTATATACATGATCTATGTCAAGTCCACCTAAACTTTATGTCACCAACAGTAAGCTTTCTTTTAATACTAAAAATTATAATATTGTAATTGATTAACTTCTAAAAAGCCTTACGTTTATAATATAAAATAATAAACATTCTAATACATTTATTTTATTCCATACAATTTTTTTCGACAATATTAAAGGCATTCTTTAATTAATTATTAAATCCATCAATTTAATTAAAAGGTATACATATGACGTCCACCTACAAAAGGTGTACCCACGCAATGCGGCGGGGCTAATAAAGGGGAGGGGGATGAGGGTAAGCGGAGCAAGGTTTGGCGAGTAGTTTTCTTTCCAATGTTAGTTTCCTTTGGATATAAGTTATACGTTTTTCGGGTAATTTCGGTTTGGTATTATGTGATTTGAAACTTTCCTAATAACATAGGGCAGAAAATGGAGTATGTGCATGTGGAATTGAAAATGAGAGAGGTAAGGTCGATAATAGCTTGCGAGGTTGCATATAAATTGTGAAAGGGAAATATAATTTCACAAATAGAAAACGTTTAATATCTAAATGAGCCTAATCATTTTAATGAATAATATATTAAGATAAATCATGCTTTACAACATTGTCAATTTGAGTTTGAGAATACAGATGATAATTAATATTGATAATCAGACTCACCATTATGTGCAAACGAAAATGGCTCCTTTGCAGGTTTCTCCTCATACTCATCATTATCAACAAAGACATCCAACTGGCGACCATTTTACCACCCAAGCCTTATAATAAAACCCAAAGAAAATCACCTGTTAGTCCAATCACACAACTTTAAACATGCGTTCATTAAAAAATGTGAAGTTGGGTTATCATCAACAAAATATGCATTTGGATTCAAGGAAGTAAATAATGCAACTCTCTAAAATCTAAATACATTGTTAAAAAAATTCCCCTTCTGACCTTTTAGACATACGTATACTTTCATGTATTAACTTTTGTAGAAGCAAATTGAATTACCTAATATATGGTCTTTTGGCACCAAAAGAAGTTAATTAGCATCAGCAACACCGCAACTCCCTCTGTAAAGATTAGAAATCATAAAAATGCCATCTTTAGGTTTAGGTGTCCCATGAGTCTTTGTTCCTCACAAACCCATAAAATGACACTTAACAAACCCACTAAACTAAATGAAGCTTCATAACAAAATAAAATATACGAACAGAAAAGAGGAAGGAGAGAGAGAGAGAAAGATTTTTTTTCTTCATTACTTATAGGTAGATAAGGCGAGAGACATGGAACCAAAATCAATCATCTTAGACCTGAAATTTTAGAAGAGAAGCTGAAGTTAAAACAAAACCATCTAAGATCCTGGCATATTGATTAAACTATTAAATCACACACACACAAACCATATGCAATCAAGATCTAGAAAAAAAAAAACCTTCACCGTGTGAAAGTTCTTGAAATAAAAAATATAGCATCAGACTTCCATTTTGCTGTTTATCATACCATTTTACTTTAATCCTATTAAGAAGCAACAACTCGATCAAATTCATTCATACCAGGTGATATCGAGCTTTCATCTGGCTCTTTAGCACACATAATTAAACAAGCACATACACACAAATCAAATACAGTCAAGATCTAGAAAAAAACAATAGTCCTTTTGTGAAAGTTCTTGAAACAGAAAAAATGTTCTTCATTTCGTTGCCCTTTTTGTTTGATGTGAATGGTGGTCTTCATAAACATTTTCACCGTTTTGACTTCTTCAATTCTTTAACAACAGATACGCCTCTACATATGCACATTCTATACCGAGTTCAACAAAATATCAAGAACCAAGAGAAATCACCAAAAAATATGACAAGATTCCATAAAAATGATGAATTTGAAGATCAAGAAGGTTGACCTTAAAAGTCAACATGATCAGAAGTAAGACAACAAATTACCCAAAATACTGTGAACATTTTAGACCAAATTCATAAAAATTGAGAAGTTTGACTTTCAAAGTCAAGGTACCTACGTGTAATGCGGTGAGTGTTGTAGGTGACACCCTTCAACTCGGATCCAAGATTCAGTCCGGTAGCCCAGCCGACAACCCAGATTGCATAAGCAAAAACTTGACAGAAAGCATAGAGGTAAAACCATGTCGTTTCTGCAGAAGGAAAAGTTCGAAGGTATCTAGCCATGATTATTCCGAAGGGAAACAGAATCCCCCAGCTTACTGCATTTAGTATCCCATGAAACTGAAACATAAACAAATTAAATTTAGAATGTTCACTTAGTTTTGGTGTTGAGTCAAAAAACTCGAAATTTGATTACTTACATTACTCTTTTTAGTTCTGGAATCACCTCCAATTCCACCGTCGCTACTACTGTGCTTCTAGGAAGGGATGGCGGAAGGGGCAACCATCAGAGTGTGAAACATGAGAGATTGTGCAAGCCTAAATACACAAATCAATTTGAAATAAACCAAGAAATAGATGAATACGGGATTTCAGTTTTGAGAGAAATCAAAATTTGGTTATAAAGATGATCATATGAATGGCTGATAACTAAGAACAGTAGGGATCTTCAAGGTTTCATAGCACACAAATTCATCTACCTTTTTCGAAATTTTCGGAAAACCAATTGCTTCGCTAGTCCAACTAATGCCTGCACCCAAATTTCCGGTGAATTTGGAAGGAGAGTTGATTGATAATGGGGAACGAAGGGTGGGGAAAGGCGTAACGTGCGGAGGAAGTGAGAAACCGATGGAGGAAATAAGATTTTTTTTAATTCAAAATTATGAGAAAAAGCCATGTGGCAAAATGCATGAGAAGATGACAAGTGGCATTTGAGTTACTTATTTATTAGGATAGGATATATATATATATATATATATATATATATATATATATATATATATATATATATATATATATATATATATATATAATTCCAATACTCATATTTATATTTTTATTAGGAGTAATAACTAATAAGTCACAATCATAAATTGATTACTAAAATAACTCTTAATACTAATTCTTTTTCAAACAATAATAGATATTAAAATCAAACTAATTAAACAAGTAACACGCGATTAAGCTGCGATCAGTTAGGGCAAACAATATTAAAAGTAAAGTTTTTGGTATATACCAATACCAACTTGTACCAACCAAACTTGTTGGTAGCCAAATAAGTTGGTATCAAGTATACTTGGTACGGTACTGGTAATCAAAATTTTGTACCAATTATAATTGGTATGGTACACGGTATACAAGAAAAAACCCCGGTACCGTACCAATTCCACCCCTAAATAAAACTACCTTGGTGAGCATATCTACAAAATTCTTCAAACCAAGGATTTTCTTCAAGATAAATGCCCATTTGGATATATTCTCATGAATAAAATAGTACCCCATCTTGATATTTTTCATCCTGTTATGAAACACTGCATTCTTTGCTAAATACATCACACTCTGATTTTCATAATGTAATGCGCAATCCTTCTGATCAAGTCCCAACTCAGATAGGAAGCTCTTCAACCACAATAGCTCCTTGCTAGCTTTTGCCAGAGCTATATTCGCGACTTTAGTGGTTAACAAAGTAACATTCTTCTATAACCTAAACATTCAACTAATTGAGGTTCCCCCAATGGTGAAGACATAACCATTATTGCTCTTCCTAGGATCCTCACAACCCCCTAAATTCACCTTAGCAAAACCCTTCAAGATGACCTTCTGCCTTATGAAACTCAATGCTCATTTGAGCTTCCTTTCAAGTAGCATAACAGTCACTTGACACCTTCCTAATGCTTTTTCCAGGATTAGACATGAATATGTTGACAACTCCTATCGTATAAGCAATAGATGGCCTTGTGCATACCATGAAATATATCAAACTACCAACTACCGAGGCATAGTGTGACATCCGCCTAAAATATATTCTGGTCAACCCAACCCAATTGGAAATTTAATAAACCCTACTCGAGATTTCTTGACGCTAATAGGATCAAAACCCTTACACTACGATATAAATTGACGTTGATAGCAATATAGCATAGTATAACGTTATAACTATAATCAAATTAATAATGATACCATATTAAAATCAAATCAAAGTATGATGCTCTAATTAAATTAAAAGAGTCAAAATTGAATGCTATAATTAAACTTCAAATCAAAGTAGATTGTTATAATCAAATAATAACCTATTTTTTATAAAACTCTATTTTTATAAACTCTACATTAAATTTTATAAAATTCTTATATTAATTAGTGTATTACATAGAGATGCTTGTGCTAGTGGGAAATTATGAAGACCACCAAAAGTCAAAAGTTATTCCCATGGTCTCCCACTCACACCTCTCATCATCTTTTTTTTCATTTTTC
The DNA here is from genome assembly GCA_023525715.1 of Cichorium intybus. Classification (NCBI taxonomy): domain Eukaryota; kingdom Viridiplantae; phylum Streptophyta; class Magnoliopsida; order Asterales; family Asteraceae; genus Cichorium; species Cichorium intybus. The sequence goes on along the minus strand of CM042016.1, from coordinate 28,230,457 downwards.
TCCCAACACATTATTCTCATCACCACTCAAACCCTCTCTATTCTTTCTCTCACTCTCAATCTCGAAATTCTTCTAAGAAATATCAATTTTCCAGCCAAGAACAATCTCTCATACTCAAATCTTCATCCCTTTTGAAGCATTCATCAAGGTATGTTGTTAAAAGTTTCAAATTCATACATGAAACAAATTAAATCCACCAAACTATCTAAAACTCATTTTATGCATAAACCTGATTTTTCTCAGGATCCCATAAATAAAATAAGAAGTTCTGGAAATGTTCAGAAAATAACTTATTTTTATTGAATTACTATAATTATTGCAATAAAATAGGGCAATAATTCACATAAAATACTTTTTTCAGTCAATAAATTTTGGGAAATTTTTGGAAAAACCCATATATTGAGTATAGGGGATTTATAAAGTTTCATGCATTTATATTATTGTTTGATGCTTATTTTGTATTTTATTTTGTTATAGATAAATAAATTGAAAAATATAGTTATGTATGTTAAAAACTAGATTTTATATTTTTCGCACCTTATTAACATTTTAAAGACTCCATGACAAAATTTACAGATTTTTGTAGGAATGTTTGCTTATTTTACCTGATTTAATAATTATTTAATAGTTTAAATTGATAATAAATAGCTACACATGTCCAAAAATTATAGAACCTTATCAGAATATCATATATAACATCTTAATCATAAATAAAAAGTCTAATGAATTTCTCTTAATATTTTCCTATTATTTATGATTTTATTGATTAGTTAATAATGAAAAACATAAGAAATACTTCCCTTAGTCCAAAATATCCAAACTATTTACAGTAGGCTCAATATAGTGTTAGAAAACTATGGTTAATTTTCCAGAATTGTTGGGAATTATGTATTATTTTTCCCGAATTTTGTTGTGGTTTAATTATTAAAATACTAAATAAATACTAAAGCAATTAAGAAAAATATGAAAATTTTACAGTAACTACTATATTATGAAATAATGATTTTCTGAGAATTTCAGAATGTTTCATTAATGTTTAGTATTTAAAACTATTTTCCTAAATATCTAAGCATGTAAAAATGCATTTTTAATGATTATTTCATATAAATAATTGTTTATAATATATAAAATCTGTAAATTCTTATAATTTGACTAGTTATTATTTTAATAAGAAATTATTAAAATCTTGCCTAAAGTGAAAATATAAATTAATTAAGCAAAGTAATTAATTCAATTTAAAATTCATTTAACATATAAATACATTAATATTCAAAACAAAATTTGGATAATTGTTAATTCATCTAATATAAGAATATGTGTCTAATTATTCTTATTAATACTATATTCCCATTTATCGATTCCTAAACCAAAACTATTAATTATAATAGGTTCCACGTCGTTTTGACCCGAGCCGTCTATCGTACAACACGCGTATTCTGTTTGGACTAATGTGAGTAATCTACCCCATATTTTATAATTTTCAATACTTTTGGGTGTATCATGTGGTTTTAATATGTTCCAACTTCATTTTATTATTTTTTCACCATTGAGACATTGTTGGAACATTTATACGTGAATCATTATTTGTATAATTATTGTTTGTTTACGCTACATGTACTTGTAGTGCATTACCAATTTTAGTCTAATCTCCATGACTATGCACGTATTCTTGAGGTACGTTATGGACAATAATAGCGCTATTGGGTTGACCACCCCGCATTGGGACGCTAAGGTGATTGATTGCACGTGGTTGAGTGTGTATGATGATTAGATGCTCCATCCTATATATATATATATACATATATATGTATATATAGGGTGAGGACTTATTGTTGTTGTTATCATTTGTTAATCAATTTTTGATTTATAAACTGTTATCTCAATAACACTTGCTTGCCAACTTCAAAAGAAAACAAATTTCAAATTATTCAAACTCACAATTTTCTTTAATAAAACTAGATTACTCACCAACTCTTGTAGTTGACCTGTTTTTACCCATGATGCAGATTTGAAGAATGAAGTTGATGAAAAGTAGGGTGTACCTTAGAAACCCACAAGACTATTTAAATTTGATGTAATAAATGTTGTTGTATTTGGATTTGGATTTGTATGTTGTGGATTTTTTTTGCATACTTAGTACTTAATTGAATCTAATCATATCATAACATAGTTGTCATGAGACTTTGAACAATATATCACGCCTTGATCGATTCCGCCATGGATCGGGGTGTGACACATAGGGTATCATTGCCATTTTTGTTTTATATTCTTTGTTCTTTGGGGACTGCGATGTACTTCTGGCATTTGTATTTGCCATGATAAACTTCTCAAAAACTTTTAGGACATACTTCTCATGAGAAAGTTTAAGGACACTTGAAGTTCGATCTCTGACTATGCTCATGCATAAAATCTGCTTAGTAGGTCCTAAGTGCCTCATTTTAAACTCTCTAGACAATTGTTGTTTCAGCCTGTCGATCTCTTGCATGTATGACCCCACCACCGACATATCATTAACATAGAGAATGAGGATGATGTAAGAGGATTTGAATTTCTTTCGGTAGCACTAGTAGTTGCTATCACACCTACCGAAGTCATTCCTCCTCATGAAGCCACCAAACTTCAAGTACCACTTCTTTGGAGCTTGCTCTAGTCCGTGCATGATTTTCTCTAATTTACACACCGTGTTTTCTTTCTAAGGAACTTCAAATATTCTGGTTGTGCCATGTAGATATGTTGATCAAGGTCTCCATGTAAGAAAACAATCTTAACATTAAGATGTTCAATATATAAATCTTTTAAGCTACTTCCCAATCACAGTTCTAACTATGGCCATCTTCATAATTAGAGAGAAAATCTCATGGTAATCAGCACACTCCTTCTGTTGGAATCCATTCACCATCAATTGTGCTTTGAACCTCTTGCTTCTATTAGCTTTATCATTGACCATGAATACCACTTGTATTCCAATCCATTCTTTGTTCGATATCAGCCCCTCTCTTCAGTGGCCAACACATGTTGGAGCCCTCCTATACATTCTTCCTTCGAACGTCTTCCTTAAGGATTAGTTCTCGAATGCCTTTGAAGGTAAGCTTTGTCCTTCTAGATGAACTCCTGAGTGCAGTCATTGTACCTGACCAACGATCTGGAAGTGAAGATAACAACGACAAGGCCTAGACTTCATCATCAAAACCAATGTCCATACCAACCTAGATATGATGGAATTGAACTCATTGACATGATCTGCCACAACACCTCCTTCCTTCATCTTCGTGTTCACAAGTTTCCTGATCAAGAACATATTGTTTGCAACCGAGGGCTTTTCATAGGTGTTATACAACACATAGAGTAAACCAAACATGGTCCTTTTATTGATGATAGTGTAAGCTATCTTCGAAAATGAAAACAGGATAACACCCAACATCTGTTGGTCCAATAGATCGCAATCCTCTTACTGTATCCTTTGCTTTTCTTCCATTCAATGGGAGGTGTAATTTTTTCTGGTAAAGACAATCTTCTTTATGCATTCTCAAGAATTGAAAATCGTTGACCATCGAACTTGTCGGTCTTAATCTTACCCTCTTCAGCCATATCTCTGATAACAGTTTGTTGGGTCATAACACACGAGATTGATAAATTCTATATCTTATAAATGCATGCATAAGCACAATCACACACTCGACAAGGAGATATCCACGATAATGCGCATCAAGAAATAAAAGAAGAATGAAGATCAACACGAGATTTAATGTGGTTCACTTGGTGAGAATCAAGCTACATCCATAATAGTAAAACTAGAGAGATTTTACTTCTTGAATGTTATACAGTATATAAGGTATTTTCTATACATAAAGATGACACCTCACAATCACTCAAATGACATCATATTATGGTTTACATCGGTGAGATATATTTATAGTAAAGGTTGACCTAATCCGGTATGGGCGTGGGCCCGTGCACCATGCAGATTTGACAGGCCTGCAAAAGACATGCCTTGACACACGTAGGATCTTGTGCCAAACGTAACTCTCAAGGTAAATAAGTCAACCTACTACTGAGATGATCGAAGCCTAATTGGCTTTGGTATCGAAGACAACAATTTGACCAGAATACTGCACATCAACAATCTCTTCTACTATTGAGAACTCTCTATTTAGAATTGAGCTTCGATCTGAAGACAACCTTGAAATGTTCACTTTAGTCTCATCAACAGTCTTTTCTACTGTTGATGCCTTCACTCTTATGACTATAGCCTAACCTACTACTGTCACGACGAACTTCAGTTTGTAGATGACACTGATGACTAATTCTTCAATCAGTCTTGGTTGTGTCCAAGTAAACCACTTTGGTGTGGACCGAATATGTGGCTTCCTGATGATGGGTCTCTACACTTTAGTTAACAAAATTTGATTCGGGGAAGAACCAAGTCATAACTTAAAAGCAAAACGGGGTTCTTCATACACAAACACAACACATACAAAGTTCCAACCTTAAAACTTCTCTTCATTATCCAAATTTGGAAAGACATTATTAGTTCATGTATATAGATAAAATAAATTGAATAAATATATCATATTAAATAATTATATTTAACATTTTGATTATTTCTTAGGCTGAAGTGGTGAAATTAATAAATAACTAAAATATGAGACTTAACTAAATAATATTTTTTTATGTTCAAGATTTTCGATGCAAACATCACAAATCCATTATATATGCCTATTCAAAGTGGAAGATAGCAAGGAATTGACAAAAAAAATATACATTTTTTGGATTTGCACATGTGAAAAACATGCATGTGTATATTCACATCCACATGCATATCTAGGCAGTTATCGCGATCCAGAATCAAATAGCAGTCACCGGACGCTATTTGAAATAAACGTTTTAACGATAAAATAACATTTTTTTAATTTTACATATAATTAATATTATACTCCTACTTTCTTCTGTAACACTTGATTTTGTATTGATTAGAATCACATCTCATAATAAGAAATATACACAAAACATTGACCTCAACACATATTCACAAAAAAAAACCCTTTCTTTTTAGGAATTTCGAAAAATAGTTCTTAGGTCAACATAGCAATTGTAGCGTCGTTATAGCGGTATAAAATAACAAAAAATCGCGGCAAATAGCGGTTTTTCTCGATGCTAATGGCGCTACCCCTAAAACCCACTGCTAAATGCTTGAAAATAGCAGTTGCATGTCGATAAACGCTATAGCGTTGTTATAGCACCGTTATAGCGCGCTATTAACTGCATAGCTGCATATACACATGAGAAAAATGTACATATGCATATTAGGAAAAACCAGTAGTTTTTTTTAATGGTTTTTATGTGATTGTCTTAAACGGCGCATACATAATGCTATGGTTGTGTGTGCATTAATAATTTTCAAAGGAAGAAAAGTTCTTTAGTTACCTCCTTAAATTTGAGTTCTTTATTGAACTTGATTCTTAGATGGAAAGCCAAAATACACATCAACTGCAAAACGTGGTCTATTACAAACAAGATTATGAGTTTCAGAAATGTCTTTTTCCTAAAAGTGTTACATAAGGATGGAATTTTGAAATAAAATAATTTCAAAATTTTAAAAGAACAATTACCAAGTTGCAAGTACCCTACTTACGAAATTCTGACTGAGTTGAGAGATTTTATAAAGTTACAAAATATGTGATTTCCCCTATATAAAATGTTGGTTAATTTCACAAATATTCTTCATAACCTAGACTTCTATTAATTTATTTCATTTGTATATGTTAAAAAATATATGTTATGTCATTTAAGAAGTCCGATAAATGTACAGAAGTTGCAAGCAGTACCAACTCATTCACCGATGTTAGGACAAGTTAGAAGGACTTCTATCATTGTGGAGAATTTCAAACAATGATGTCTAATTAGATATTTTCTTCATCATGGAGCTATGAAGATTCCAATTAGTGAAATGTCAGAAACTATAAGAAAATTAGTGCACGTAGAGACGGTATCCTCGAAACAAATACAGAAAAGGAAATGGAATACTATTTAAAAAAGAAATTAAAGTTTCATAACATTGGATATCTAATGCCAATATAGTTATGCCTAAACTTTTTTACATTCCTTCAAGAATGATTTTTACTTAATTCTCAATTGCTTTCAACTGTGCATTGTTGCAGAGTGTGATGCTTATCTTTATAGTCATGGATATAATAGTGGTTTCTATGGTGAAAACGATGGTCCAAGTAGAGACTACTATCCTGGACTATAGTAACTCTGGTGGTGTATGATATGTTCACATCAAAATTGGTGGTGGCGAAAGATCCTCTGGGAACACTATCAAAAATCAAATTTAATCACTCCACCAAAGCAGCAGACTCCTTCTGAGTCGCAAACATTCTAATGACTGGCTTAAACACCTCCTACATATAGTCTTCACAAATAGATAAATAATGAAGTATCTACTCAAATAATACACACAATCTGTAACGTCCTAGTTTTTAAAGTAAATTTTAAAAAAATAGAATACGATTTCAATAAATACTAATCATGTTATTTAAAACCTTCAAGAATTAAACATTTTACAATCATTCAAAACATTTTAATATCAACATAATTCAACCATCAGAGAAAGTCAAAATCTAAATAAAATCAAATCCAACTATACATCTCCGAAAGAAGCTGCACCAGTGTGTACATTTCACACATTGCCATCACCCACACCCGGTGTACCGGAAACAGTGGTTTTAAAGGGAAAGTGTAAGCACACAACTTAGTGAGTCCCAATACATATACAACATATCAATCATACATATTCTGTCCCTATTAGAAAGAATACATCACACACACATCACAAAATCAATAGTCTACTCCACTATGTATATTGAGTCGTGCTCCTCTACTCAGCACTCCGAGCCACACATACTTTGTCCGTCGAGCCATGCGTATCCATTCAGTGCATCTTTTCGGGCATCCCCACTATGTACTATGTTGCTAAGTGCTTAGGGTCATCCTACATTACACAGTACGTAGAGCCACACTATATTGTTCAGTACTTCAAGACATCCTATATTGCTCAATACGTCGAGCCACCCTATATTGCTCAGTTCGTCGAGCCCAAGACATCTACATACTAGAACTAGACCCACCTAGTACTAATCATACATATCATATAAGCACACACGAGCTAAAGTAGAGCACAAACAACATCCATATAATATAGTGAGAAACTCACTAGGCTGATACAAAACAGTAGATCGCAATAACAAGCAAGATAACAATCAATATTGCTCCTCCTTGGGATGACCTACAATCACATATGTGTCACTGACTCGGAACAAGGTTTGTATTTCAATATATACATACTTATAATTGTTATACTTTTGTTGTCCTTATATCATACTTATATCACGCGTCACACATGAGCCGATTAATCTCTTATACTTAATTCACCAACATTTTAATAGTTATTAAATATATATTTTTTATTTTTATAAGTGTTATGAACTCTTTCCTACCACCCTTTTCAGGATTAAAACTCAGACCCATTTTTGGACCTTGACAGCATGCTTAGTTTTGGACCAGGTTGAAAAGTTTGCAATTTTAAACCTAGAAAGGGTCAGCATCAGACTCTGAGAAAAAGATGACATTAGACTACAGGGCCTGACCTCATGTCATTTTCATTTTTCTAGAATTATGATGAAATTTTCAAATGAACTGGGTTCTACATGTTGGAATGGCCAAACTAGACATCCTGCCCGAACTATGGTCACTGATGTCACCCCTAAATGATATTTATACAATTTTTAGTAATTTTTCTTAATCTGTTAGGGTTCCAAACTAGTCGGTAAAGATTGTCAATTTGACCTAACCTAGGGTTGGAATCTGATCAAACCCTCTATGTGAAAGAAACTACACTTCCAAACCTTTCCAGGGACATAAGATTCAACCAAAATGGTTAATACATTGATTTTACACGATTTTTCAAAGATTAGGACAAAAACCTGTCAAGTGAAAGAGTAATCGCGTTTAAGCATTCTACCCCCATTCAATAAGCACCTTATGTTCAATCTTTTAAACTGATACTCATGACTTAATATGTAACCTTTTAGTGAAGACATTAATCAAAACCAAGCTTAACTAAGGTTTGTAATTTCCTATTTTATGTAGTAAAACTAGTCTTTAACCAAGCCTTTTAGCACCAATGGAATTGCCAATGCAGGGATCAGCCTCAACCATGGTTTGGTCGGCCTTCAACCACCACCAATGTGGTGGTTAATGGTGGTTGGTGGTGGTGCTCAATGGTGGTGAAGAAGGAATTACAAAAAGAACATCAAACATACCTTGAATCCATGAAGTCTAAACTCTCACCTTCTTCTTCTTCTTCTCCACATCCTATTCTTCTTTCCATCTTCTCTTTTCTTCTCGGTTCTAGCAGCCCATATTCTTCTCGGCACCATGGGTTATCACGACAAGACAAAGGAAACGAGGATGGATGCTCACGGCTTGGGCAACAGTCGGCTTTATGAATGACATGTAGTTTAATAGGGCTAGTTATCGATCATTGTTAGGGCTGCATCTCAAAAAAGAGGCCTTGAGGGCCAGATTTCTCCTTCCCGTCGCCCAAACCCATGGAGAATTGAATCCATGCAAGTTCTAACTAATTACACAATTGGTCCCTCCACTTTGATGTTCTATTTTTTCATTGCCCAAAACAACATTTTACCTTTAATTTAAGTTTTCTATAATGACACTTAACCCCCTCCAACTGTTAACTAAAAACTAAGAACTTATTATTATTATTATTATTATTATTATTATTATTATTATTATTATTATTATTAATCACGATACATCCGACGCGCATATAGGAGTGGATCTCAACGATGATAACGACGACATACTTGAGGTCGAACGACCAAGTCGTGTGATGGGTCAAGATGCCACGAAGCAGAAAGGAAAGGCAAAAGCGGCGTCCTCACACTCGTCGGTTACATGTGGATCCGACGAGATTCAACAAATTAGGATGGAGTTTTCGGGTTTGCGTACTACTTTGCAAGAACACATCGAATACTCGAAGGTTGTGAATGCGAACAAAGAGCACCGGTCCGACATGAAATTGCTTTTTGCCGATGTTAGCCATTTTTCAGGTGACATGTATGAAGCGGCGATGGAAGTGAAGCGGGGTATCAAGTAAAAATATAATTTGTAGGATGGAGGTGAAGCGGATTTGCGTTTGATGTGTCGTTTTTTAAATTTCGTAGGTTTAAAATTATCCGTTTCGTGTATCATTTTTTTAAATTTGTAGGTTTTAAAATTTTCCGTTACATGTCGTTTTTTATGTCATCAAATGTTAAGTTTTTATTTGAAATGAAATGATTTAATTTTAGTTTTGTTTATTTTAATTTTAGTTTTGTTTATTTTAAAATTAAATGTGACAATCTAAAAATATCAAAAAAAAAAAAAAAGGTTTTATAGGCATCCACTCTACAATAGATGCATAGAAAATGATTTTCGTAGACATCCTACGTGACAGGCAATGACGATGGATTCATAAGCAACCACTCTCTTTAACCTAAATACGATAAATGACGAGGTGCGAAAAGAAAGTGGAAACTAAATAACACGATACATGTTTTACTCATCATAGTCATCAACTCGGTCAACAAATCTTCCCTTATGCGTGACACTAAACGTGATGACATCACCAACACTTTTGAAACTCATTTTTTTTCATGTTTATTTTCCTGTAGATTCTTGCATTAACTTTAGAGTAAATTACAATTTTGGTCCATGTGGTTTGCATAAAATTGCACATTTAGTCATCCTTTTGGTTTTTCACGTTCATGGTCCCTGAACTGCACTTTTGCTTACACTTTTGGTCCATTGGCCAGGTAAAAAGACCAATATACCCTTTTTAATTTCTTTTTTTAAATATTATTATTTTGCTAATAAAAAAAGAAAAATTCAGCCAACTTAAATTCAGCTGAGCAAACATCACAGCTTCGATTTTTAGCCCTAAAGGTATTCATATTTATCAAAGAAGCTAGAAGATTTAAGCTAAAACTCAAGTGAATCATCATCGCAATCTTCAATATCGTATCAATTTGCTTAAAATTGTCGAAATACATGATGAATTAACACTCGAAGAATAACCTTATGCGATAATGAAATTCAAAACCAACGATCAGTTCATATACCAATTTTGTATCAGAATGAAATCCAATTGATGCGACGATGCAAATTCAAAACCAAGAAATTGAAGAGTAAATTACAAATAAATGGTAGGAAATTGAACAAAAAGAATATTTCAAAGCCAAACATACAAGGATTTCACGTCAATCAAAATTACGGATCTGAAACCGCCTTTCCCTTGACGGTTTTCCCATTCCGGCAGGAGGAGACCGCGTGGAGCGGTGAAGATATACACGACTTAAAGGTGGTTCGAGTTGTTGGTGGAGGAAGAGCAGAGAAGCCGGCATGAAGTGGAGTTGTTGTCTCAGTCGGTAAACAAAATTACGGATCTGAAACCGCCTTCCCCTTGACGAAGCTTTTGATCGATTCAGGGGAGTTGTTGGTGGAGGAAGAGCAGAGAAGCCGGCATGAAGCGGAGGTGTTGTCTCAGTCGGTAAACAAAATTACGGATCTGAAACCGCCTTCCCCTCGCCGGACCTTGTTGCAATTCAATGCTCCGAGAAATTCAAGACTGAAGTCGTCGGACCTTGTTGCAATTCAAACCGCTCCTCCGCCGTCTCAGTCACCTCCTCCACCACCACCACTGCCGCCGCATCCTCTGATAATCCCATCTCCGGATGTTGGTTTAACTAAAGGCAGCTTCCTGTTGTGACGATAGTGGAGGTAGGGTAGTTCAT